>REGM01000003.1:924894-1010898 GCA_004194415.1 Aurelia aurita
GGCAAATTTGTCCTTTGAAGATTTATATCTCTGCTCTCAAAGCACCAATGTCAACAAACAAGGTATCTATGTTCAAGTTAACTATCGAGTAATGTTTTAAAAATGATTTCGGATTGATTCATGCTAATTTCTGATCGTTAGGGTTGACCAAATCTGTATACTTTTTTTTGGGATACCCGGTATTTGATAATCCAACGCGTGGCCAAAGAAGCAAAGCCAAAAGAAACAATGGCGTGTTTAGGTTTCCTTTGTTTCTATGTATACACTTCGCCATATAGGTCAGGTTATTCACTTTAACTAGACTCAATACATGTCGTAGTTTCGCTCTTTGACTGAACTGATAACGCTACAACTACAACCTCGCTGCAGCGACAACAACAACAACAACAACAGAGATCAATTCAATGAGATGAGCATAACTTAAGGGTCTTATGCAGTGAGGCTACACTTTAACTTCGAAACAAAGTACATATTTTTTTATTATTTATTTCTATCCGATTATCTGCTATCTGAAGGTGATGTGGCGCCGTGTTGTAATCCACTGACTTTGCAGCCAGAATGTCAGGCGGACGGGGTTCAAACCCCACCAGCACCCCTTGAGCGTCATGACAAGGGGTCGCGGACTCGATTAGCGCTTAGCTACTTCTGCAATCCCAGTGCTTGGCGCTAGAAACCGCAACTTCACCTTCACCTGCTAGAAACGGTAGAAGCAAAATCCATTGGTAAAAAAATTGCAACTTGATGTTTACTTCCTGTGCCCTCGTGGCCCTCATGAACATCACAACGAAGTTTTCTAAAGCAGTGCCACTGGACAGATATTACTCATGTACCTTCCGCGTAATACAGTACAAGAAATAAGTTAAAATTATAAAGTGAAAATACGCTGTGAGCTTCTTTGCCTAAAAGAAGAAGTTTCTTCAATATTTTTGTTCCAGTACTGACGTTTTATAATTTTTTCGTGATGTGAGATTTGAGTTTCGTATGAAGAGATCCTTATAAAATAAATACGTATACAGTAAAAACCCGCATATAAGAACCTTCATTTATTAAGAACCTGCAGCCTGAAATTTGGTATTTCTAACCCTATATATAAGAACCTTTTCACCCTGATGTTCTGTTCAGGTTCTTATTAACAGTTTTGGTTTGCACAAAAAATAAAGAAAAAACAAAATCGGTCAACCCCGTGTTAAGAACCTACACCCTGATTTTGCAATACCCCCACATAAATAAGAACCCAAACAGGCTGATTTTAAAAACATTGGTTCTTATGTGCGGATTTTTACTGTATTTCATTTGATAGAACCCTCCCTGCGATGTTGTGAGTACTGCATATGTTCTTGCGATGTTCACTTTGTCATTTTCTAACTACACTCATTTTTTTATAAGAAACAGCTTAAAAGAAACGGTAGGCTCAATTTTTTTAAACTTAAGAAACTACCCTACCTTAATTAAAAAGCTACGAAACTTTAGTAATTTGTAGATTTAATTTTCGCAGGTCACTCGAACATGGTTTTGAAGCCGTACAATAATAGTGGATATTTAGGCATTTTTTTTGAGTACGAATTATGTTATAACATGTTTTGAGATCTTACTAAGTAATTTAGAAGCCCTTCTAAGCCCTTCTAACAAAAATATATTTGGCTCTACACTTAGGGCATTAACAATATAAGAAACACATCAGAAACTTTTGTTAGCAAAATGGCCCTAAAATTTAAGAACCTGCCTACCAACCTCGGAGCTTAGTTTCTCATAAAATAATGAGTTTATACTGGCAACATCAATGGTTGTGTAGTTTTCCCATAATTGAAGTGGTCCGTACAGTAAGAATTTTTTCTAGGCTTAATTCAGTAAATCTGAGAGTGCGGCACCTGGTACTTTGCACGACGCCAATTTATCGTCTTTTTCGTTCTCATGTCCGACAAAATTTGCTGATTAATCTACCAAATTTTAGATTTTATAATTTTCTGTGAGAGAGTAACATGGGCTGCGAATCTTTCCATAACTTTAATAATAATCCTGTCAAAAATTATTGCCCTCTTCTTTCAATTGAATTGCTCCAAGAGAAACTTCAGGTAATCTGTCATAATTCCAGAGAGATCATTTTCGATATCATCATCATCATCATCATTTTCAGAATTACAGCAGTTATATTTTATGAAAGGAAATAGGACAGAGATTATCTAGAGCTTTGCCAGCCAAAAATTAAAAGCACCATAAATTCAGAATCACAGCAGTTATATTTTATGAAAGGAAATAGGACAGAGATTATCTAGAGCTTTGCCAGCCAAACATTAAAAGCACCATAAATTCAGAATCACAGCAGTTATATTTTATGAAAGGAACTAGGATAGAGATTATCTAGAGCTTTGCCAGCCAAACATTAAAAGCACCATAAATTCAGAATCACAGCAGTTATATTTTATGAAAGGAACTAGGATAGAGATTATCTAGAGCTTTGCCAGCCAAACTGCGCTATTCTTTCAAATAAATTGCTCAAAGGGAACTTTAAGCGATTTGCCACAATTCTAGATAGATAAGTTTTGAAATTAATCATTATTGTGAGAACTGCTGCGTTTTTTTACTAGTCTGCACTTTAGCGGACCAGCTTTCAATATCGGCAAGTAATGTGTCATGGGGTTAGGGTCAGGGTTAGGTTTTGGAAAAGGGGTTTTAGAGTAAGTTAGGGTAAGTTAGGGTTGNTAAATACAAAAAGAGGTTTCAGAAGTACGAACTAAAACAAAAGGGGAGAACATTACATGATTGTATATAGGATACATTTATTAAGGAGGAGCTCTCTAAATTGGTAAGCTAATCGAGAGAGAACCCCCCCCCCCCCATAAAAATTCAATTCAGAAAATTTTCAAGTCGTTCGAAAGCCTGGCTAGCTATTCATTAGATTCCTACCAGGTGAGTCAATGAAAACAATCCCCGTTTGCAAGGCCCCTGCTTCCTGGATATCAAGGTAATAATATTGGGAAATATTTTATTTAATGGTGGAAATATTCAAATCGATTTTGAAATTTACCTGGCTGAAATCGGCCACTCCGTTGTGGAATTTTTGAGAGATTTTCTCGAGAAAGCCGCGTCAAGAAACTTTCAAAACAGACCTAAAATCACGACCAAATTTCCCTGATATTTCTGCCTTAAGGCTGGTTTTCATATGTCGCATTTCATCGCATTTCATCGGCATTCAGGGTCTGCGATCAATTAGGATTATTTCCGATATATGAAAACCAACCAAATTACATAAAAACCAGGTATCCTAATTCGTCGCAATTCGTCGAAAATGATCCCAAGGAATAAAAAAAATTTGTTTCCTGCGATGAAATAGGACGAATTACGATGAATTACGGTTCTCGGTTTTCATATTTTTTGACAATCGCAATTATGGGCATACGACCAATTCCGATGAAATGCGATGAAATGCGATGAAATGCAACATATGAAAACCAGCCTTTACAACTATGACTTCAACACGTTTTAGCACGTGTTATCCTCATGGGAGGATGAAATCATCCGGAATAATGCTGTTATGCTCCCAGGATGACACCTTCATCCTCCCAAAGGGATAACACGTGCTAAAGCGTGTAAAAGCCATTGCTGTAAGGCAGAATTATTTGGGAAATTTGGTCGTGATTTTAGGTCTGTTTTGAAGGTTTTTCAGCGGCGTTATCGAGAAAATCGCCGATAATTTCAGAAAGGAGTGGCCGATTTCAGTCAGGTAAATTTTAAAATCGATTTGAAAATGTCCACCATTAAATAATATATTTGCCAATATTATTGTCTTGATACCCAGGGAGCAGTGGCCTTTCAAACGGGGATTGTTTTTTTTTACTCACCCGGTATAAAATGATAAATTTATGCAGCTAACATGTTAACTTAGATAAGAAAATTTAGTTCTGATGAATCGGATGCATCGTTCTCAAGCAAAAAACAATTTTGTGAAAATCTGTAAAGTAAATCAACGGAGTTAAAAGCAGCTTAGCTGGGGGGGGGACTGGGGCAATCTAAATGTAGTCTATTTTATTTGATGTTCTAGATAAATGAAAACAATAGGAACATATCTAGCCCATGGCCTTCTTTTGTTCCATGTTCAGACGACTAGATCGCTATATTTGTAGAACTTTTCTAGAAGTCAAACTTTAATGTTCAGAATCAGAAATCTCATCTTTTAACAAAGCACTGCTTATTTCATTGTTTGTTGTATTGTTGTTTTATATTCTTGTAGGTCAGCGGCTCCAGGAAAACCTTGACACTACGGAAGACAGCCACCCCAAGACCAAGTGAAAAACGTAAACAATCGTGGTAGGTCAAATTTTTACGATTTATTTGAGCTCGTTTTGGTTGTGGGGAGCAATTTGCCTCCATACTCCCAGTAGATTTTATCTGACAACTCCGCAAGGAGTTAGATTCTGCCATGGAAACATTTCAACTTTTAGCGGCCCCCTATTGGGCAACTCCCTGTAAAGTTTCATTGAAATATTTTAGCAAATGAGGGAGACGGAAACAATTTTCCAGGACTGACCCTTTCAAAGTCGCAAATTCTCAAATCTCGATTTTTGCTAAGAAAACAATTTTTGCAAATTTCTTATGCGGTAGAGTGTGATTTGATTTAGTCTTCCATAATTACCCCCATTTGGATGGAAAATGTGCTCCAAATGTGACTTAAAAGCATTTTTCCTTTTTATCCGCTTTTCTTGAACATTGGTGCTAATTCTAGCTTACTTTTTATATTCGTAAACGGTTATACCTTGAGTTATTTACAGACCAAATTTGTTTGCTCTACTTATCCTCAGTTGAGAGTTAGGTATGGTGATGATTTAGAGTTAGACAATTTTTCTCAAGTAGGTTGGACACTAGACTAGGTATATGGAACAAGTTTGTTGAAAAGCCTTTTTGAAGGTGTAAGAAAATTGTATTGCAGTTGATGGTAAAGGGACGAAAAAGGCCTACACTTTTTTTAATTATTTTTGCGCAATGTGATTTGCCCAATTCGTGAAGGTCTGTCTAATTGTTCAGCCAGTCAAGATTTCATGCTTTTGCTGCTCTGCATTGTATGCGGAATTCAATTCTTCAAGCTATTGTCCTATTATTTTCTTTTTTTAAAGAAATGATACACAGCCTAGGCGAGGCCTTTTTGCCGCTCATGTTGATCATGCTTTCATCAAACATTTCAGGAAATTCTCCATGATTTTAAAGCACGTTTTTCTGTCATTAGGAATAAACTGTAAAACTGACGAAAGCAATTACTCTCATCGTTCGAAGAGCAATCCGAAGGGAAGCTCGGTCAAATCCGCCATTATTCATCGACTAAATATGTGTTATCCCTGTCCGATAAAAGAGTCATGGGAAATTAACGATCTGGCTAGGGGAGACGGCTCGGTTCGAAGATGAAATAAAGAGATTAGCTTTCAGCTTAGGAAGGAGATTAAGAGCATGCAAATGAGGCTCGCTCTATCTTGTCTCACCAAAAAGCAACACCTACACATTTTATCCTTGCTGGCCAAGCTGGCTTGGATCTGTTTCATGTAACTGTACACACACTTCTAGAAGTCAGATGTGAATACAGAGTTTTTGATTGTCGCACTGAAGTGCTGCTGTTGATGTGTTGAAACTGTGAGGTGTAAGCTTCTGGAGAGTGACGTTGAGAAACAAATTCTGGATTTAGTAATTTGTTTTGCAGCCTGATAGCTAAGTTTGGGTGAGAATTGTTTTTCAGTTTGTCTTCTGCAGTATCTTTGCTGCATAAATAAAGAACAGAAAAATATGATAATATAGAACAACATTATTATTAAAGGCAATGTGTCCATACAAGTAGGCCTCCCAGAGCAAGGCATTGGATCAATTAAAATTTATTTTCAATCACGCATTACAGCAATTTTCTCTATCCATGTGATCAGTTTGAATAGCAACCAATCATTTGCCGAGAATTTGATGGATGTTGACAGGTTGGGTATACGCTTGCCTTATATATGGACACATTACCTTTAATAGAAAGAGATTATCAAGAATGCAACAAAAAATCGAGACTCATAAAAAATAACTGTTTTGGGGAAAAGAATACATTGCTCATGAAAACGCACCAAATATACTGTTGTTAAAACTAAGCATGACTGACTTAAAGGTAATCCAAGCATATAAAAGTGGCTCAAGCCACTTTCGGTAAAATTGTAGCCAATCAGATATAATTATTTCCTGTTGACATATAGATCAGTTACCCAAATATGGTTCGGCGCGTGTCAAAGTCTATTGTCTTTGGACGGCTATTTTTATCAAAGGCTTATATCTGCTTAGGTTCCCTTTAAAGGCTTGATATAAAGGAAAATATGAAAATGACGAAATTTAACACATATGGCAGTGACAAAAGTTTACGGGAAGAACAACAAAAAGAAATCAAGTTTCAACTGTACTTGTTAGGCAATAGCATTCAGAAACTCTTTCTGTCCACTAGTGGATTTTTATAGTTTGCTTGTTACGTTATGACTGATTTAAGCACGTGACAATACTTTCTAAACGAGGACGCAAATGATTTTAAAGCATGGAATCTGGAAACATGGAATCTGGAAACATGGAATCCGGAAACCTGGAATCTGGAAACTGGAATCTCTCAGTTGGTCTATTGTTTCCCATTGTTCAACAGGACCCCTCCCCAGCGGAAATTTCACTCTACCTGTCGGATTTTTTGTGTGATTTACAGGTCCACCTTGAAAATTTTGGTTTGCCCTCCTATGAATTCATGGCTGGTATCGGCCCTGTTGTTCAAGCAAGAACACGCGGTCTGAGTTTCTTATAATGTGGTTCTTAGACTGCACTGTAAAATTTAAGAACCAAGCCCGGGTCAGTTTTTCACAGTATCACTACCTACGATCTCTTAAAAAATTGTTGGACCCCTTGACAACGAATAGATGTTTTTTATACCTGCAGTTCCCCGTTCAGCGTTAGCAGCAGCTGAAGGAGTGTTTTTTATATTCAATTAAACATTTTACTAGAACAAGGTACTTAAAATACTGCATATGAACTACTTTATAACACTACCAGCACGATACCACGGGGAGCAAAAGAAAATGACTACCCTGTGGCAATTACATAAAGAAGATGCTACTAAATTACAACCAAATATACAACTACAAAAATTACACATAAACGATTAAATACTGATAAAATAATAGAGCCTGTTTCACATTGGATGTAAGGCCAGCACAGACGATAAGCTGAACTGCAGAAACCCTCGTCCGAGAGAACAATAACGACAACAACTGCCGCCGCCACTGCTCCCCCTCCACAACCCACCGCTCGAGACGCCTGTGCAAGCAGGTTAGGGATTCTAGTTCACAATATTATTGATTGTTTAAATCAGTTAATGTTTAAATCAATTAATCAATTTAAATCAATTAATGTTTGAATCAAGGAGTGTTTTCTGGTGCAGTCTAGCAAAGCGGAAGTATGGTGGGGCAAAACAACATTGACATTAGGGAAGGGGAGAAACGTTTCAGGAAAACATGAATATTTTGGGATCCAACAATTTTGTAGAAGACTATAGTTTTGTCTGACGTCCTCAATCAAACCATATCGTATTTGGTGGAAGCTAACGTCTCTGGAAATTGAAACGCAAGAGTTTATCAATTCAAAAAGGAGCCTGGTAACCAACGTAGCTTACTGGGTACTCAGAACTAGTTCTCGAAGTATGGCTTCTGGAATGGTTTGCTAGAAGTGGTACCAGATTTTTGAATTTTAATAGGACAAAATCCAAACAAGAAACCATTTCCAAGTGTGTCATTTGAGAAGAAATTGGATTTGCTTCATCTCATTCGTAATTAGGCCTTATATAGCCATCTTTTAACAACCTCGTTCCCATGACCCGAAAGGAGGCTGCTGAATCAGTTTGACTTGACGAAGGAAACTGGCCCTCGGAACCAGGTTGGTCCTTTACATGTAGCACATTAAAACCTCGTCAGCACTGGAATCACTTGAATTCGTTTGAATGCGAACAGTTCTTGTGTTTCTTGAAAGTGCCGAAAAGATCGGCTGGCTGGCAACGTTCAAACAGAATCTCTGCTTCAGGTTAACGTTCCGACTAATTGCATTGCTGAGTTCTAAATAATATACAGTCATGATCCTTATGCCCTTCGTATTGACCTTGTAGGATCAACGGGTGGAAGAAAATTATTAGTTATATTAACTTTTAATACTCTATTCCTTTGGTGATGTTTGAGCAGTCAAATCCACGCGCAAATATATATATAGGAAACTGTTTGGGTTTTTCGTTTCATGAAATTATTTTAGCTGCATTTGGCAGATGTCTCGCGGCGAATTTTCTCCTTTCTTTATCAATAATTTATCTGATCGGCCGGTTAGAGAATAAATATGTTTGCATAAGCTTAGCTTGCGACATAGCCTCGAGTTAACAAGTGTGTGAATTGCACAGTTAGGACCATAAAAACTTGGTGGTTGCTCGTAAATTTTCTATGGAATTGGTAGGCTATTTCAAAAGAAGTCACGCCAAGCTGAAGCATCGTATAGCACCCACCTTTAAGAGTGTTGTCCAGTTATGTTTAGCGATGTTTAGTAATGTTTACTGTTGTTTGGTGTCAAGTTACAAATGTGTATATGGCACTTTAGGACTATGAATCCTTGATTGTTGCTTTAGGTTATCAGTGGAATCGCTAGGTCATTTCAAAACAGTTTACACGAGGCGGAAGCATCGTTATAGCTCCCAGGGCGAAGAGCGTTGTTCAGCTATGTTTATTAGTGTATATTGTTCAGCTATGTTTATTAGTGTCTATTTTTTTTGTCGAGTTACTAGTGTGTGTGTGTTTGGCACTGTTAGGACTCTAAATCCTTGAATGTAGCCTGCGCGCAGACCCATGTTGCTGGAAATCACAAACGTAACCGCTGGGCCATCTCAAAAGGGGTTGCACTAGGCCGAATGATCGTAATAGCACCCAGCATGAAAACCGTTTTTCAACAATGACTTTCTTCAGTGATGTTTACTGTTGCTTGGTGTCAAGTTGGAAGAGAGTGTATGATACTTTTATGACTATCAATTTTTTACTGTTGCTGGTATAGCTTGTTTATGGAATTGATAGGCAAATTCAAATTGAGTCACGCAATGCCGTAACATCGTTATCGTTATAGCTCCAAGCTTGTAGAGCGATGCTCGGCGATGTTTAATGATGTTTCCTGTTGTTCATTGTCAAGTCTCTAGAGTACGGATGGCGCTGTTAAAAGTACGATTCTCTTTGATTGTTGCCTGTGGATTATTAATGGTATTGCTAGACTATTTGAAGAGCACTGTTGTTACAGTCGGGTTGTAGAGCAATGTTCAGTGATGTTCAGAGAATCGCTTGAGCATTACTCTACAAGAATGAATGTCATTTTACCTAGACTTGCTCCAAGTCTATTCCGTGCCAAATGCAAGTAATTTACATGAAGTAACTTTTTCTATGGTACTGCGGAGGAGAAACGAGCCAAAGTAGAAAGCGTACAATTATAGCAAAGAAGCTAACAACGACCTTTTTAAAGATTTGGAACCTGTTTTGCTGTTTTGATTTAACGAAATTATATTTAAAAATTGATCCTTCTGGTCTTTTATCAAGTTTTTTTATGAAGATTGCATGAGCGGTCGACGATCATCTGTAATTAATATCATCGATAAATTATTCGTGGATTATTCCAGGCAATGAATACGGTTCGCTTGACCATAAGCCTGCCAATCGTTAGACCTGAGCGAAGTTAGGAGTCTTGATTCGTATATGTGGTTTGCGGTGCAACGATTTAAACAGAGATCTGAAAGGCTCATACCATAAAAGCTAGCTTATTTGCGATATAGCATAGGCAATGAGGCTATAGAAGCACAGAGATTACATCAAGACATCCAAAGGGCGAAGAAAGAGTACGGGGTGAGTGGGGGGGGGGGGGTGCATTGCTCCCTGGATATCAATCAAAACAATACCTGGATACTGCTACTAATTTCCCTACGCTTCCAGAAACGGATTAGCCGCGTACTGATTCAAAATTGCTTAAATCACCTGCTATTTTTTCTCAAAACCACCGAACCTAAAACGTCACAGAATGCTCTGGAGCAACAACAACATCAATTCTATGAGATGAGATGAGCGAAAGTTGGGGGCCTTGCTAGCGTTTTACGACACATGAGCGTTATTCGGGTAGACACGAACCTTTATTAAGGTAGTAGCAGTAAAAAACGTCCAGTGTGAATTTAGACTTATTACATCGTCATCAATTAATTTGGCAAAAAAGTGTTGTTGTTGTTGTTGTTGCAGTAGCTGTGCATATGTAGTTAGCCTGCGTGCAGACTATACTTTTCCACTGTGGAGGAGCTTTGTCGCTCCTTCGCAGTGGAAAAGTATAGTCAGCACGCAGGCTAGTATGTAGTGAGTCCAGTGTGAATTCAGCTTACGGAAGAGCTTAAATGGCGACAGCTACCATGGAAACGAATCATGTTATTCGACAACACATGTTCTTGTTGATGCAGGTCTCAGACCTCAATGAATTTGCGTAAATTTGGTGTATTAAGTGCAAATAGACGCAGAGGATTTCTCTACTAATAATCTTAACCCCAACACCCATCACAGCCCAGCCACGCAACCAACAGTTGGAGCTGGGGGAATAGGGGCCTGTTGGAGTTGGTATAAATATGGGTTGGTATCTTATTTTTTGGGCGGCACATCCCTTTCTGCGACTAAGTCAAGTACCCCCCCCCCTCCCCCCGGGATGATGATATTCCTCCGTTTCACGTAGAACAGTTAAATGTGTGTTGTTCTGGTAACAGAGACGTTTTAGTAAAAAATTCTTAAACGATTGCAAAGATTTACAGGACTTTAAAAATGTTGGTAGCTCGAAAAGACTCGAGATTATTAACTGTGGTTTAAGGGCCAGTGAAGTTTCTCAAAGCAAATTCCTTTATTTGGCAACATTCTTAGTCCTTGACGTAATTAGCGGAGGTTGTAGGGCGAAGGGTTATCCACTCACAAAAGCCAGTCGAAATAATTTTGCAATCATAAGAACTGTGTTTGTACAGAGTTGAATTGGATTCATAAGATATTTGCATTTGTGTTTGAATACACGACAGGACTCTCTTGATCTTAACTTTCAAATTCGCCGCTGCTGTTATAAAGAGTTCAGTCAAGATGGTTGAAAAGCGCAGTATTTCTATTTCATTTTGAATATAATCACCAGTTATAGAAACATGATTATCGGCCTGGCGTGAAATCTTGCCGTGTTATCGCTCGCAATTCTGATTTNAATTCAACGGCCAATTGCAAATTGAAACAGAGTTGTAAATTGCGGAATATACACCAAGAAGCGGTAAGGCCACCATACAATAATGGTGGCGGATTAGTAGTAACAATTCAACCTGTGAAAACAACAAAGTCCAGAGTCCAAACTGTTAATTACTAAACATGACTCTGCAAATATCATTCAGTCCAAGTCAAGCATTCTTCAGAACAATGAATTTATTTATAGCATCCAAATTTAATCAAAAGGAATTGTAATTCCTTCATTGCTTGTAATCAAAATATAATTAGCTGATACGACCCAATTACTGCCACCTAATGCCTCATTATTCACACTTCCTCTGTTCTAGTTAATATATATAACATCGCAGGAACCGCAGGAGTTAAAACTGTGTTTGTACAGAGTTGAATTGGATTCATAAGATATTTGCATTTGTGTTTGAATACACGACAGGACTCTCTTGATCTTAACTTTCAAATTCGCCGCTGCTGTTATAAAGAGTTCAGTCCAGATGGTTGAAAAGCGCAGTATTTCTATTTCATTTTGAATATAATCACCAGTTATAGAAACATGATTATCGGCCTGGCGTGAAATCTTGCCGTGTTATCGCTCGCAATTCTGATTTCAACGATATTTCAAGGAACGAAAATCACAGCCTCGAGTTTATTTACTTTTCCTACCTACTTGCAAGTTGGTTTTTCATGATTTTATCAAGAATTTTGATGGCTCGTTGACACGACAAGGTTTGTTCTGTATGTTATCATCGTTGTAGGACTTCATCGTATTTTTATGTGACTTATTTCAAATACTGTAGACTGATAAGCCGTTAGATCGAAAATCAAGTGATTTCTTATCAGTGTTTTTACACTTTAATGGATGCCACTTATCAAAGAGCCTTGCAAAACACACTGCAGATGTGCTCACTTTCTCAAGTGATATCGATAATTCAGTTCACTGTTTTACGATTTTACGATGTTTTTTGTAACTTGTTTCAGATAGACTCATGATAAGCCGTGAGATTGAAATCAAAGTGATTTCGTCGTATCAGCTATCAGCGTTGTTAGTCGATGCTACTTCAAAGGGCTTCGCCGATCACCTTGCCTGTAAATGCTCACTTGTCCTTTTTCAAGTTTAATCGTTTACTGTGTTCGTTGTTATAGGATTCTATGATGTTTTTATGAATCACAGTATTTCAGATCTGATAAGCCGTTAGCTCAAAACTCAAAGTAATTTCATATCAGTATTTTCAGGGCGCTACTTCAAAGAGCTTCGCCGATCTCCTTGCCCATAAATGCGCACTTTTTCTTTCTGAAGTGTAATCGTTGATTCAATTCGCTGCTGTAGGGTTTTATGGTGTTTTTATGTGACTTGTTTCAGAATTTAAGCCGTTAGATCGAAATCACAGTGATCTCATGTCAGTCAGGGGCGCAAATGCAAATTTTTTTCAGGGGGGTGTGCGTTCAAAGGACCGAGTTTTTTTTGCGAGGGACCGATTTGTCGCGAAATAAATGTTGTTGCCACTAAATGAAAAAATAACGCTTTCCTAACTGTAATAATTTAACGAAAATACAACTATAACAGACATAATGTTTTCCCAACGATCGAAACGGAACAAAACATAACTGTAACTGACATTACGTTGTCTCTGGCTAGCATCTTAGCCGTCTTCTCTAAATATGGAATTAAGATGGTCCACTTAAAACCTCACGAAATAGGCATGTTTTTGAGGCATGCAAGCTTGCTTGTACGGAATCTATTAAAGATTGCCGTGCGTTATTTGATTCACAGAATTTAACTGAGCATTTTTAACACAAACTATCCTTTTGATATTGTAAAACTCGGTAAAACTCCGAAAATATTTTTAATACCTAGCGGCGTGGCTAGGACGAATNAACTGTGTTTGTACAGAGTTGAATTGGATTCATAAGATATTTGCATTTGTGTTTGAATACACGACAGGACTCTCTTGATCTTAACTTTCAAATTCGCCGCTGCTGTTATAAAGAGTTCAGTCCAGATGGTTGAAAAGCGCAGTATTTCTATTTCATTTTGAATATAATCACCAGTTATAGAAACATGATTATCGGCCTGGCGTGAAATCTTGCCGTGTTATCGCTCGCAATTCTGATTTCAACGATATTTCAAGGAACGAAAATCACAGCCTCGAGTTTATTTACTTTTCCTACCTACTTGCAAGTTGGTTTTTCATGATTTTATCAAGAATTTTGATGGCTCGTTGACACGACAAGGTTTGTTCTGTATGTTATCATCGTTGTAGGACTTCATCGTATTTTTATGTGACTTATTTCAAATACTGTAGACTGATAAGCCGTTAGATCGAAAATCAAGTGATTTCTTATCAGTGTTTTTACACTTTAATGGATGCCACTTATCAAAGAGCCTTGCAAAACACACTGCAGATGTGCTCACTTTCTCAAGTGATATCGATAATTCAGTTCACTGTTTTACGATTTTACGATGTTTTTTGTAACTTGTTTCAGATAGACTCATGATAAGCCGTGAGATTGAAATCAAAGTGATTTCGTCGTATCAGCTATCAGCGTTGTTAGTCGATGCTACTTCAAAGGGCTTCGCCGATCACCTTGCCTGTAAATGCTCACTTGTCCTTTTTCAAGTTTAATCGTTTACTGTGTTCGTTGTTATAGGATTCTATGATGTTTTTATGAATCACAGTATTTCAGATCTGATAAGCCGTTAGCTCAAAACTCAAAGTAATTTCATATCAGTATTTTCAGGGCGCTACTTCAAAGAGCTTCGCCGATCTCCTTGCCCATAAATGCGCACTTTTTCTTTCTGAAGTGTAATCGTTGATTCAATTCGCTGCTGTAGGGTTTTATGGTGTTTTTATGTGACTTGTTTCAGAATTTAAGCCGTTAGATCGAAATCACAGTGATCTCATGTCAGTGTTTTTAGTCGATGCTGCTTCAAAGGGCTTCGCCAAACACATTGCCCTTGATATTGTAAATGTTCACTTTTCCTACCTCCTTTTTCCCTGTCTCAAGTGTGATCATTGACTCGATGGAGTATATCTTGAAAAGTCAAGAATAATTGACCCTTTGTGGGTACAATCTCCAAAAATATCATGACAGGATATATATGGAAGATATTTCCTTCCTTGATCCAAGCCAGTTATTGATTATTGATTCAGCCAGTTTAGTCGCAAGCTCTTTCCTTCCTTCTTCGCTTCTCAGCAGATGTTCACGCAGTTTTAATCTTAGCAGAAATCTAAATATTGCGTTGATTTTAAGTTATCCTGGTTTTCCCATTGATTTGCGAGAAGGAAATCTATGGTTTTGTGCTCTACTGTTGACATTTTGTGATTTCGTGAAACATGAAGCAGATAGCCTTTTTGGAATCTTGTGGGACCTGTTTTTGTTTTTGTAGAATACATACTGGGTGCCACTGGGCGGAGAATGTTTTGCAAATAATTTAGAACTGCCAACATACCATCTACCAGATGACCAAAACAGCTACAGTTTTTAAAAAATCACAAAATGATCATTTTAAAGAAAATGTGCAATGATAAACAGGCTTGTCTATAAATAGGAAAAAGAAAACACTCGGACACAGCATTGTTTCTTTGGCTATCCATTATTCAGGGCTTGTGCACCTTCGATTTGAATGGGATATTTTTTAGATTTTTTGCTCTTTGCAAATGCAAGCTTTTAACCTCGCACAAACCCTTTAATACTGTTCTTAAAATTATTTATTTGAATTAGTGTCAAGGTCCAAATTTATTCTAGGATTTTGCCTTTTCTAGAAATTGCTTTAAATTTATAAGAATTTCTTGGCTTTAAAGCTTTTACAGCGACCTGCTTTTGAAGCATACTGCAAAAATACATGAGATGAGTTGAAACTCAGTTTTGCCAGTCTTTAATTTTGGTAAGGGTCTACAGGGGCAAACATGGTTTACACTTGGGGGTAAAATGGGTAAAGCAAACAATGTGAATAGATCTTGTAAAAATTTTGATACACAGATGTTCTCCAGCTACAACTGTTGGAGCTACCCTCCTTGATGTGTCGAATGTTGTTTTATCAACTCACGATATACCGTTTTCCAGCAATCAATATTACGCATTTTACCCCCAGCCTACCCATTTTACCCCTGCAGACCCTACTTGATAAAGGACGTGATTTTTCATAGGAAATGTTGTTTATTTGGTAGTGAACTAAGCCTTTTGGCTATAAAGATTTACAAAAGTTTCTAAGTTTTACGCACGCACGTATTTTCATAAGAAATTTAAGGCGTATTCTTATGGGCATCTGAAGTCTAGGAAATCTTCTGAAAACTTCGCACTTCGCAGAGAAAATCCCAGTTGCTGCAGTCACCAAATAATGCGCATTCTCTCTGTGACAAAAATCTCTCTGAAGTCTACCGCAAGGGGTGTACCACCACCTCTAAAAGCTTGCGAGATTTCTAGGAGACGAAAGGATTTCTAGAAGATTTCACGGATTTCACAGGAAAACAAAAAGATTTCCGTAAAAATCGTACGATATTTTGCCAGGGAATGATTTGCCCCTCGGTCTACCGAACCTTCAACAACCTGCTAGATGCCCAGTCTAACTGCCTCATAGACTTACAAGACAGTCCTTGATATTTGCTTGGTAAGAACATTTAGTATTGAGCCCAGTTGCCCATACTTTAAAGTTTGAATGAGGGTAATGTTCTAGCAGTGAGATCTCCCACACGAAAAATTCTCAGGCTTGTTGTTACTCGACGTTAGATTTCATTTTTCTCATGGACGCTTTCTTAACTTATATCAAACATATTTATCTTCAATTTTGAAAATATCCTTGAAAACATTTGCAAAGCTGTCTCTTGTGATTAACTATTGATTCTGGTGTGGTTTTTTTCCTTTTAAAGATTTAAATAGTAAGAGAGCATGAATTTCATTGATTTGCTGGAATGCGAAGGCGTTTTCAAAAGTATTCACTATGATGCTGTCTGGTAGAGTAAAAAACCTTCCCGTCACACTCCTCTCCAGTAACGTGGAGGTTTTGCAGTACAGTGGAGGGACAATTTCAGTACTGTGTACTGTGGAGGTTTTTAGTACTGCGGAGGGATAATTTGCAAGCGAGGTTTCTCTGCACTAAACAAATTCTCAGGCTTGTTGTTGGTTGCTTGATGTCGTTTTTGTCATGGATGCTGTGTTATCTTGTATCAAACATATCTTTCATTTTGGAAATATCCTTGAAAACAATAACAAACTGTCTCTTAGCAATAACTATTGATTCTAGTGAGGCTTTTCCTTTGAAAGATTTAGACAGTAGCAGATCCTAAATTCAATTGATTTGCCTGAATTCCAAGGCGTTTTCAAAGCAATACACGATAAGGTTGTCTGGTAGAATCAAAGATTTAGATATGCTGTGAAATTTATCTCTTGTTTAATAGCAGACCATCCTTCATAACATGAAATATTTAAAACTTACATATTCATGGTATTGAAGACTGAGACTACCGGGCGGCGATTAAAAAAAATATGCATCACTTGGAAAATTGTAGAAATTAATCTGGTCCACCGACCTCAAAGATTCTTGCTTTAACCCTGTCTCACCTGGGACTTTTGAAGCGGTCAATGCCTGGGGGGGGGTTGATTCCACCCCCCCTGTTTTTCTCCGCTGTTACAGTAGCTATGATCTTGTAACTTAGTAATTAGATGGACTTTGATGCAAACAATCAAAATCACGTGCTAAAATCAAATTAAGTCTATTTTTCTTGTTGTTTTGAAAACAAAAAGAGATCAAGTTATGATTATGATGATAATGGGTATCATGATTAAAACAATAAAATAAGGGATNTCTCACCTGGGACTTTTGAAGCGGTCAATGCCTGGGGGGGGTTGATTCCACCCCCCCTGTTTTTCTCCGCTGTTACAGTAGCTATGATCTTGTAACTTAGTAATTAGATGGACTTTGATGCAAACAATCAAAATCACGTGCTAAAATCAAATTAAGTCTATTGTTCTTGTTGTTATGACAACAAAAAGAGATCAAGTTATGATTATGATGATAATGGGTATCATGATTAAAACAATAAAATAAGGGATTAAATTGTAATTTTTTGTGTCAAATTGAGTTGGATATCATTAAATACATGTATATGCATAATATGTACCATATTTGAGATTAATATTTGCAACAATTTCAAAAAAGGTATTCAATTTTTGTCGACCACTCAGTAAAAAATTGGTTGCCATGGTTACGGTGCTATATTTAGAATCTTGAAATTTTCATAATTCGATACAGTATAGTTATAATGTTAAACTTACGTAATCTTGGGATGCTGCGTTGCATCTGTTAGAAGCAGCAAACAAAAACTTGGTTGGGGGGGCGGAATCTACCCCCCCCCAGGTGAGATAGGGTTAAAGGGAATGTAAGCATATATAAGCCTTTGATAAAAATAGCCGTGCAAAGACAATGAACTTTGACACGCGCCGCACCATATTTGGGTAGCTCATCAATGGCAACAGGAAATACTGATATCTGATTGGCTAGAATTTAACCACAAGTGGCTTGAGTGGCTCAAGCCGCTTGCGGTCAAATTCTAGCTTATCAGATATCAGTATTTCCTGTTGACGAAGACCAGTTATCCAAATATTGTTCGACACTTGTCACGGCCCATTGTCTTTGCACGGCTATTTTTATCAAAGGCTTATGCTTACATTCCCTTTAATCTAACGATAAAAATCTAACATTATTCAGAGAGCAAGTTTTGGTGTCTTAGTTAGCATTTAGGTGTTGGGAACGTAATCGTAATGTGATACCTATCTCAAAGCTTTCGTTAGGCCTGCAAAAAAGGCTGGTCAGTGTTTTACTCATAGGACAGTCCGTAATAATTTGTTGCATTAAAGAAAACTATGATAACTAAGTGGCCCTGAAATGAGCCAATCAGAAACACCCAATGCTTGATTAGCATTGTTTAAGAATGCCAATTACTCTAGAGTCCGGTGGTGGTGGAAAATTTCCCAAATCCTAATAAACGAGTGTTTATCAGTGTTTGTCTAAAATTAGAACAAACGAGTGTTTTTGACTGTAAAGAACATCAAAAGCAAGTTAAGAATCACGGGATAGTTATTAAAATGAGAACTACAGTTCGAATCACGTTCAGGAAAGATGATTTCACATGTTTCACATTTCAAGAAGCTCGAAATTAATAAACGGAGGGTCTCATAAGGATGTCCTGGGTGGAAGTTTTCGAAAATTTAATAACCGGGGGGGGGGGACGGCTATTCCGGACTCGAGAGTAGAGTCGTAGAAGATTGGGGTAAGAATTTCTCAAATTTCTCCCCGGACTTTGCCAATTCGAAGCCGAGGTTTCACTTGTGTCGTGTTTTGTACCGGGGAGATTCACATCTTGTCTTTGGGGACAGATTTTGCTTCAATTTTCACCGGGGAAATCACCGGGGTGGAATGCCCCGGCACTTAGACGGGGCTGTTTATATCTTGCAGGACTGTGACCTGTCGATACTGCATACTGGTCGGGTCTATTGATCCGAGCTGCGTTTTTAAGATCACTTTCGTTTGCAACGTTAATTGTGGATAAACGCAGCTCTGACTTAATATTGGGAAAATGAGTCGTGATTCGTAATGGCCAGCTGCACCAACATTGCTTATTCATCAAAAATAAGTGAAATGTACAATCAAATTTCATTTAGAATTCTACAAAATTTAAACTTTTTAATTTAGCTCCATCCAAATTTCTTAAAATATTAAAGTTCAGTTTGTTGAGGAAAACATATTTTGATGACCACCGTTTCATTTAGTTTTTCTTTGCTATTAGAAAATCGCTTTCTTTAAAGTAAATCAACGGGGTTAAAAGGCAACTTAGCTAGGGGGACTGGGTCCATGTAAATAGAACCTATTGTATTTGATGTTTTCGATCGATGAAAACAATAGGAACATAAGTGGCGCGTGCCGTTCTTTTGTGCTATGTTTAGGCAAGATCGCTATATCTCCGTTCATTTACTTTATGTTGTGATCAGTTTTTTAGTTTGAAGTAGCCGCAAATTTGTTGCCAGCAGTTTTGAAATAAGGATTTGACTTGGGTAGAAACTTTAAATAAGGGAAAGGAACTGTAAATAAACTATTGGTTTTTATGCAAAATCATGTGAATATTGAAAAAAATAGTTCTTAATGCTCATTTAGTCGTGAGGTCGTTGCAGTCACTGGAGTCGGTGGCGTCGTTGGGAACGAACGATTCAAAAGACCCAAAAGACTGAATGTGAACGGCAAAACCTCAGTCGTTGGGGTCGTCAGGGTCGTTGAGGAGTTTATTTTTGCCTGTTTCACATTAGGTCGTTGAAGTCGTTAGGACAAACGACCGTAACGAACGACCCAAGAGACCGAAAATACAAAATACCCAAAAAAATGAATCTGAACGGCGAAAATAAATTCCTCGACGACCCCAACGACTGAGATTTTTCGGTTCACATTCAGTTATTTGGGTTTATTGAGTTGTTCGTTCCCAACGACTCTAAGGACCCCACCGACTGCAACGACTGCAACGACTGCAACTACTGCAACGACTGCAACGACTGCAACGACCTAATATGAACCAGGCTTAAAGTAAATCAACGGGGTTAAAAGGCAACTTAGCTAGGGGGAC
This sequence comes from Aurelia aurita, assembly GCA_004194415.1. Lineage (NCBI taxonomy): Eukaryota > Metazoa > Cnidaria > Scyphozoa > Semaeostomeae > Ulmaridae > Aurelia > Aurelia aurita. The sequence continues at coordinate 944,780 of REGM01000003.1, forward strand.
TGGGTCCATGTAAATAGAATCTATTGTATTTGATGTTTTCGATCGATGAAAACAATAGGAACATAAGTGGCGCGTGCCGTTCTTTTGTGCTATGTTTAGACTAGATCGCTATATCTCCGTTCATTTACTTTAATATAAAACCTTGCTTGTACAAGGTAGAAGGAATCTTTGATATCTAGAATGAGCTTTTATGGCGCTTCACTTTGATGAACATAGCATAATTAACAAGATGAAACATATTTGTCGTTTATAACTACCGGGCCTTTGCCGATTTGCGAAGACAGAGCCGCGTGGACGGAATTACGCGAATTGGACTTCGAATTAGATTAAACGAGAAGCAAGTTACAATCTTAGAATATTGTTGTGTAAACATCTTTTTTGAAAGGGTAAACTTTGGATCAAGGTCTCATATCATGTTTACAGTAATAAATGAATGGAGATATCGCGATCTAATTTTAAAATAGAACAAAAGAAGAAAAACCAAAGGTTTATGTTGCATCAAAAGTCAGTTTGGGAATCACTCAATCTCGTCCCCAGAGTGAGTTCGTTGCTCTACCTCTACTCTGGGATACAAGTGGCCGTTCTGCAATTTGATTGGCTATTCGAAAACAATAGATAACACAAACTATTTCTCGAAAACTTACTAAGTATTCGAATAACAACAATATAATCTAGTCACTTAGCAACAACCACTACAATGTTACTTTGTTGTTTGGAATCTAGGTCGCATAATGCGCGTTTTCCTGCCAACCACAAATACATAATGGCTGCTTATCCGCCCTTATTTTGGGCGAATTTGTGCTATGTGTACCAGGGTGTTCATTCGGCTTCGTGATTAGCGTATGACGTAAGAACACCCTGGGAACGAGGTTGGGATTCACTTCATGTTAGAATATGCTTCAAACCCGGGTAACTTGTAAAGACACAAATTGCCACAAATTCACATCCATTTCAAATCGCACGTATAACTTCTATTTAGCTGAAGATGAGACAAGCTTGTCTCGAAACGTTCTAACAAAAACATGGCCTAGTCTAATCAACTTACAATTACAACTGGATTTGTCAATAATATTATGTCTTAATTAACTGGAAATGTCGATTTATACACTGCCTCTCTCTGAAATGACCCTCAAAATGATGTTCGTCGTGGTCCTAATGTTACCAGTTCAAAACTTTTTAATACGACTAAAATTAATTTGGTCATTCGCGCAAATGCCCATAAAGAAATTTTCATGATCTGTGGCGTAATAAAATTTTGATGATTTTTGAAAATATGACACCTTTTTTGCTTACGCGGTATATGAAGTATGAAACCACTAGATCACAAGAGATCCTAAATTGTTGTTTCTTTGACATAATACCACAAAAAGAAATGCTCAAGATCGATAAAAATTCAAAAAGAATAATTCTTGGTGACTTTTCAAAATAGTTGCAATTTTTTGGGTTAGTAATCAACGACAAATCTTTTGCGCTTTATTTTCAAACTAACTTAGGCAGGTGATCAATTATAGCTATCTCTGCTTTGCTCTTTGAAGATCCGCTTCAACAAGACCTAATAAGAAGGCCCTATTGCTGTTCGCCGCTGAAATCTGTTCAAATGAGACCGAAGGCAGACAAATATTGATGTCCAGCTGGAAAATCCAGATACTCTTTAATGAAAATGCAGAACCGTTAACTTGTGTATCAAAGATCTGATTTTTGGATGGAACAAGATGCTAAGGTGGAAGCCTGAAATGCTTTAGCAGTTCCGATGAATTGACTAATAAGTAAAAATGAAATGAAAAAATGAAATGAAAACGTTCGGCGTAAAGTCGCGACAATATAAAGTAGGTGAATTTGAAGGTGAAGTTGCGTTTTTTAGCGCCAAGCGCTGGGATCGCAGAAGTAGAGAAGACCTAATCGAGTCCGCGACCCCTTGTCATGACGCCCAAATGGTGGGGCTCTACCTGGGATCGAACCCTGTCCGCCTGACTGTTCTGGCTACAAAGTCAGAGGATTACACCACTGCGCCACAACACCTTCAATTGAACACCATCAGTAGATATAAAAGCGCCATCGAAAGTACAAGCGTTAAAAAAATCAAGCAAATTTTGACTTATCCTTGAAATTTCTTCATGCTTATTCATATCGATGACTGTTTTACTTTTGGCAATAATAACAATTTATTCGTTCTTGCACAATAGTATCTGTACGCCTGCCTACCCTGCGAATCTGTACATTCAATGCTGTTTTGATACGAGCTTGTATAAAAACATCAAAATTTGTTTTCAGCCATCATAAATTCAACCATGTTTTGATACAAGCTTGTATAAAAACATGATCATTTATGTGATTCAACCATATGCTTCGTTACGAGATCAGGGCTAAGTTGCTAAATTTAATTATTGTAATAGCCTGTCTGCAGCACCCTTTCACTGCTTTATGCAGGTGGATTCACAGTCTCTTCAGTTCACCTAACCCTCAGTTGAACTTTCTAACTGCTTCTTTAAATTATTCACGAGCTGTCGTGTAACTTCTTTGTTTTCTTAATTGGCTTCTAGCACATTAGCAGTATGATTTTGCGAGTCAGTCACAATCGTTAAAATCATTAAAATGAAGAGCGGTGATTACTCTAGAAAGGCGTGAAGCATCTGCATCTCTTTCTGAAGAAAGTAAGCATTGTTGAGGGCCTATCAAAAGTTCATTATTTGGATGCTGTTAAGAGGTATGTCCTTGCTATTGATTTAGTTCGTTGGATCTCGAGCAGTGCATAGCCCCTGTCTTATAAAATGAAGAGCGGAGATTACCCACGAAAGGCGTGAAGTATCTTTTTTCTGAAGAGAGTAGACATTTTTTTATGGCCTGTCAAGAGTTCGTTATTTGGATGCTATTAAGAGGTATGTCCTTGCTACTGATTTAGTTTGTTGGATCTAGAGCAGTGCTTCGCCCTGTCTTCTAAAATAAAGAGCAGAGATTATCTAAAAAATGCTTGAAGTATCTTTTTTCTGAAGAAAGTAAGCATTGTTGAGGGCCTGTCAAAAGTTCATTATTTGGTTGCTATTAAGAGGTATGTCCTTCCTATTGATTTAGTTTGTTGGATCTAGAGCAGTGCTTCGCCCTGTCTTCTAAAGTGAAGAGCAGAGATTACCTATGAAAGGCTTGAAGTATCTTTTTTCTGAAGAAAGTAAGCATTTTTTGATAGCCTTTCAAAAGTTGCAATGATTTAAGTCAATATTTAGAGGTGTGACTTTGTTTTTAATTCTGTTTCCTTGCATCTCAAGCAGTGCATAGCCCCTGTCCTCTAAAAGCAAGAGCAGAAATTGCTTTAGAAATGCGTGAATCTCCTTTTTCTTATCAAAGTAAACATCATTCCTGGTCTGTGAAAACGTGAAAAGTTTATTATGTGATTGGTTGTTAGAGATAATACGTTGCTATTGGTTTCTCTTTTTGATCTCGAGCAGTGCATGAGTCAGTGTCTTTTAAAATGAAGAACGGAGATTTCTCTAGAAAGGCGTGAAGCATCTTTTTCTGAAGAAAGTAAACACTTTTTGATGGCCTGCCAGACTTTATTGTATGGTTGCTTTCATTGAAGATTTAGAAGGTATAATGTTGATTTTGATTTTCTTTCGTTGGATCTCGAGCAGTGCATTGCCCTGTCTTTTAAAATAAAGCATGGAGATTACTGTAGAAAGGCGTGAAGCATCTCTTTCTGAAGAAAGTAAACACTTTTTGATGGCCTGCCAGACTTTGTTGTATGGTTGCTTTCATTGGAGACTTTGAAGGTATAATGTTGATTTTGATTTTCTTTCGTTGGATCTCGAGCAGTGCATTGCCCTGTCTTTTAAACTGAAGAACGGAGATTACTCTAGAAAGGCGTGGAGCATCTCTTTCCGAAGAAGGTAAACACTTTTTATTGACCTACCAGACTTTGTTGTATGGTTGATTTCATTGAAGACTTTGAAGGTATAATGTTGATTTTGACTTTCTTTCCTTAGATCTCGAGCAGTGCATTGCCCTTGTCTTTGAAAATAAAGCGTGGAGATTACTCTAGAAAGGCGCGAAGCATCTCTTTCTAAAGAAAGTAAACACTTTTTGATGGCCTACCAGACTTTGTTGTATGGCAGCTCCTTGACAGTTCGTTGTTTTAGGTATGGGGTGCCTCATTAGAGGTATGGCGTTGCTATTGATGTTGATTTTTGATCTCATGAAAAAAAGCAAAATTCATGATGGATTTTAGGCCGGTTTTGAAGCATTCTGAGATGAAACGTTTCACGAAAGCACTTGTGGCTTGAGAAGGATGCGACCGATTTTACGCAATTAAATTTGATCTCCAACTCGGCATTTTAGCTACGCCATGGTTATCAATTTGAAGAAATGTGATGAAAAGTTATCAACTCACAGGCTAACAATCTTTTTATTCACCTGGTAGTTTCTTGCAAGAAAACGTGTTGTCTTTGCAAGCCACGCCCTATCCAGATTTTAATTCATCGCCTTTTCATTTAAATTTCCTTTCCAATTTTCTGGTTTTGCCATCTGTTTACCAGTTTTTTGATGGATCTATAGTTAATCGAACTTTACGGAAAATTGCTTTCATTTATGTCAAAGAGATGAACTTCGATTTGTTAGGCCGATAAGATAAAACAGCCGGTAAAACTATTAGCCGAAAATGTCGGTAGGATGAATTATTTTTTAGGCTCAAATTGCTTTGAAAAATAATTCATTTTAGTTAAAGATCTCAGAGATTAAATTTCCACCATACGGTAAATTCGCCGATTGATCAATTACGTACTTTTAACTTAAAATGTTTGATGTTTGTTTGAGGCACGTTTGAGGTTCCTAGGAAACATATAAACATTGGCGGAAAATCATTCCTCTTTGTTAAAGGTTCAGTTAGACCACATCCACATTAATACATTTTCGATCGTTTTTATATGTTTATATGAGTCATAATAGCAGCTATATATGTTCCATTTGCAGGAGGGAGACGCTGATTTATATAATAAGGCCATATGTCGTGTATAACGTGTATTTCACGTTTATCAGCGTACTTGGTGATGAAATTTTAATAAAGCCTATAATAGTAAGTCAGGAAAATAATTGGCGTTTCAAAAATCAGCAAATTTAGCTCTGCTTCGCAGTTCCAAAATTTGCTCTTGTCTGCGAAAAATTTCATAATTAGTGCTTGAATTAATTTAGGATTTAACTTTCGATTCGTTTACAATATCACAATTTATTCCTTTCTGGCATAATAAGCCCTGCCAAAAAATTCGAATAGGCAAGAACAAAATAACCGACCTGACAATAGTTTTGGGCAATTTCGTTAAATGCTTCAAAACCAGGTACTTTAAAATAATCAGTATTTCTAAAATGCAGTTAATTTGATCTTTGATTTAACGCAGGAAAAAGGAAGTTTCAGTTTCAGTTTCAGTTTCAGTTTCATATTTTAAATTCCACTACATACAATCTCATACAATTAATAAAGCTTAGGCAATATTACCAAGATTAATACATTAATACGAAAAATTAATACAATATACAAATACAGAACAAAGAAATAAGATAAATTGTATGCGGGGAATTACTTAAAGGAGGAGCTCTCTCAGTAACATTAGTTTAGTAGATTATGACTTTCCTAGTGCATTTTCACACGAGAAATTTAAAGCAGTCTTTGATGGATGTGTAAGCAAAACCAGTCTAACTACAAAAGTTGTTTTCACAAAAGGTCGGCCTGCTAAAATTTGGTAGTTGTGTGTAGCCTTGTTTACGCTATTTAGCATGAATGAGGCCTTATTGCCTACGAAGGTGTACATATATTATTTGGCTCGTGCACACTCTGTTCAAGTTCAAACAATATTGCCCTTATTTCAGAATCCCACAAAAGGGGCGTGGCAACCTACCACATCGGCTATATCAAACGCATCTTGCCCTGCTATCTTGTGTCAGTTTAGGGCGGGTTTGTTTTAAAGGTTTCTTTGAGGTTTGTACCTCCCACGAGATAGACATACATTCTAAAGCTGCATATAAATGACCTTCAAATGGTTGTGAAATTCTACCAGTTCGCAGTATGACAAGCTGAATGCCAGTTCAGGAGTGTTTCACGTCAGAGTTGAGAGGTCGAGAATTTTAGAGTTTGGTTTCAGCTAAAGTATTACTAAATACTACAGTTAAACAAGGTGGTGAGTTGCTGTCGTTTGGAAAATCGCCACAAATCGATTAAAGTTGCTTTGTTTAAAATTGAATTGGTTTCTAAGTTTGTCTGAGATTTAGTTATAACTTTTTAATTCCATAGGATTGTGAAATAACTTTGAAACGTTATCTTTAGCTACTGTAGTATTTATGAGGACAATGCAAGCTTTTTCTAAAGTCTGGCTTCCATTTTTTTTTCATTTTAAAATTCTTTATGCACCGTTGCCCCGTCAGTCAGTGAGACTGATTTTCAGGTGGACTAATAATTTAAAAAGAAACTAATTGCAATATCATTTATTTACAATTCTTTAAAATGTTCTTAAAAGAAGAAAGAGGGAGCTTGCTTGGCCTCGCGGCTAAGGTCATTCCAGATTTTCGCTCCACGAAATGCGGAAGCTTTCTGCCCATTGCTAGTTTTCATAAAAGGACTAGCAAGTCAGTTTCGGCATTTTTTAGACTGATAGTATCGCGAGGAGAATTTTTTATAAATAGGTCTGAGAGATACTCAGGCGCGAGATTATTAACAGATTTAAATTCCATCGTTGCTGTCTCACTTCGAATCATATCTCCCACAGTTGGCCACTTTAATTCCTTAATCAAAGCTTCAGCAGGAGCATCATAGCTACTATTAGTTCCACTTCGTCGTTCGGGTCGTTTGGGTTCTTGTGAAAAATGATAACGACTCAAACGAACTTTTTAATATAGTTTTACCTGGAATGTTGTTTTGACGAGATATATCATTTATGCTTTATTTCTTTTCAGAATTCATCTTGATAAGGAGGCAAGTCGAGTGAAGTCATTCTACAACAGCTCAATAGAACATTTGAAACAAAGACAACAATTGAGCAATTGTGTTACGAAATAAGAGAACGATTGTCAGAAGGAACAATACTGTAACATAAGAAAAGAATCTCGAGGAAACAATTTGAGCCCTTGATACAATTGGAGAGATTGGTTTTTTGGAGAATTTGATTTTGCGGCCTATTGCAAAGAGACCACACATAAAGACGTTGTGCTTTTATGTTCCTTGATATGGTTTGGTAATTTCATATTGGTTAGACCAAGACTTTTTCTCAAGTATTTTATTATTGGTGGAATTTTAACAAAGTCAGACGCTGTTTCTCAAAGACCATGAAGCACGAAGTGCGTCCTTGAAGAACGGTTTTGCACTTAGAATGGAGCTACGTATTCGTAAGAAGCCATTCTATGGTATTCTTCTCCTGTTATTTCTTGCACTTTATGCAAGGGAATGTTCAGCTGCCGCAAGGAAGAAATTAACAATTGGCCTATTTGTTCCATGGACGGGCCGCTGGCCGGCCGGAAAGCGATTGGCGTCCGCTGCACCCATAGCCATCGATGAAATCAATAACAACTCGGCTCTCCTACGGGACTATGAGCTGCAATTCATTTGGTCCGATTGCGGATGTAGCAAAGTAATGTCCGCCGGTGGGACTGTCGAATTTATAAAGAAGAACATCTCGGCTATTATTGGTCCGTATTGTAGCGACGGTTGCATACCAAGCGGTCTCATTGCCGGTTACTACCATGTTCCTATGATTACCTACAGCTGTTCATCTTCGGAACTGTCGAAGAAAGCGGAATACCCGACTACTGCAAGAACGTTTGCCTATGCCCGAACCAATGAAATAGTCCTCTTTGATAATACTGTAAAAATGGTGAAGCATTTCGGCTGGAAATGGTTCACGATAATTACCGAATTGTCGTCCCCGTGGTCTGAAATTGGAACGAGATTCATGAGGGATGGATACAAGCAAGGGCTAAACGTAAGGGAAATTCGCTACAATCCCGACGATGTTGACTACAATAAGGCCGACGCTGTGGGAAATAAGAAGGCCGAAGATTATCGAAAAAGTGTGTTGGATTCAGCAAAATCGAGAGGAAGAAGTATGTATTTCAATTCCCAATATTTGTTTAACTGTTTCCCGGGGGGGGGGGGCACTTTCTTATTGCAGTTTTCCTGTTTCTTGGGTACTACAGCCAAGCTAATACGGGAAATTTTTTCAGACACCCAAGTCCCGGGAGGGGCCACTAGACCCATAAATGAACGGGGGTGTGCCGCTGTGATAAACAGATGTTTCCCTGCTTACTGGAGCAAGTTTTTCAAATTGATTACTGGGAAAATCCGCAAGAAACAAAAGAAAAATTGCAAATGCCCAATTAAAATCCTATAGAAGTGCAAATATTTGAAAATTGTGTGCCCTTTCGGGAGCACCATTTGAGGTAATGGATACCCTGTTCGGGAGCAAAATAGCTGAAAACGATACCCTGTTCAGCGGCACATACCTGGTCCGGTACAAAGAATTGTTAAGTGCCCTCCCCCGTAATATTCTAACACTCTTCTATTGCAGTTTTCCTGTTTCTGGGGTGCTACAGCATAGCCAAGCAAACACGGGGACATTGTTTCAGACACCAATAGTATGTAATATTCTAACACTTTTCTTTCCTATTACAGTTTTCCTGTTTCTTGGGTATTACAGCAAAGTACGACGCCTGCTTTACACAGCGAACAAAATGGGGCTGTTCAATGGGTTATATGTATTCATAACCGTTGATTTTGTCGAAGAATCAAAGTGGGACAAAGAAGGGTGGCTCATGGATGATGGTGGAACAGTGAGCAAAATTTATGACTCATTTTTGGACTTAAGTGCTGAAAAACCTGATTTAATCAAGAAGCACAAGCATTTCAGTGAGGAAGTTAGGAAGAGATTGGCAGATTCGCCATTTAATTACACCATGGATGCTTCAGAGAAGGTATGCAACTCATTCTTTATCAGTACCTTGCGACCCGAACAACTTCATATTTGAAAATTAACAAATTTTGATTTTGCTTGTGGTCTTAGACTACGTTCACACGATGCCGGCACATTTTGAAAACGGTGAAAAATGTGACGTTAGCAAAATTTTAGCTTGCGTTCACACGATACCGGCACAATTTGAAAACGGTAAGAAATTTGACGGTAACAAACTTGTTACAATCTCCCCAAGAATTTGATGCCAAAGAAATGTACCTACACCGAAAGAATCAATCAGCCTCGTTTTGAAAGCGTCGAAAAATGTTCTGTTTTCGAGTGTTCACACGATGCCGTTTTCAAAATGAGCCGTTTAGAGTTCCGTTTTCAAAATCTACCGTTTTCAAAATCTGCCGGCAAAAAATGAGCCGTTTTCGTGTGAACGGGAGGCTTATCCGTCACATTTTTCACCGTTTTCAAAATGTGCCGGCATCGTGTGAACGTAGTCTTAGAAACAGGGTAGATTTTGAAACAATAGCATCATTTGCTTTTGATTGGCACGCCAATTCAAAGGAATTTGCGGTCGACGACAAAGGGAATTCTGTCATACAACAAATCAAAACAAACGAAGCCGCAAAAGATTCTCTGAAACCAGCATGGCTAACTGTCGCGTTGTGCAAGCGAAAGGGGTTTTCAAGTGAAGTCATGAGTATGTCTCGAAAGACGATGGATAGATCTAGATATCTGCCTCGCGGATTGTATTTGTCTAATTCAGAAGGTGAGTAGGGGAGACTGGCGACAATTTGAAACTTATATAAATTTGATTTGATAGATTCGAAACCTATGCTTTTTTGTAATGAATGCATTTTTTATTTCTCTGAAGGTTGAACCTTCATCTGCTTACTTGTATGATACCATATACATCTATGCACGTGCATACAACAAGACTTTGCAGCAAGGCAAAGATCCCACGAATACTAGTGTGCTTATGCAAAATGTGTTTGGCAGCACTTTTAATGGTAAGTTCACCAACAATGCGGCCAGTTGGCTTGACGTTATGATAATAACAATGATAACGATTTCAGGTAGCCCCTTCTTTTCGCTTAGATAGAGTGCAATCTTTTTTATAGATTTGATGTATATGCTGGTAACGACTTGTGTCACATGTCTGTGGTTTGCAACCTTGAAAGGGCCCTCATTTCCTCCTGAGGGTCACAGATTATGGAATGGATGACAGATCTGAGAGCCTAAGAACAGATCAAACGATTGATCATGAGCTCTCTTCAATAACTTTATAAACTTGATAGATATTTTCAAGATTATAGCGGCCTTTTAAGTTTATTTTTACAGATTGCATTAGGCTACGTTGTTGTTGTCTTGTTACTACACTGTTCAAGTAAAAGTATAACTTTTACTGCTGTTAATTATTTCATTGGAAGGATTTTAATCCAATTTGCCAACTTCTATTTACAAAAGGGAAATAAGAACGCCTTTAGTGTGCAGGCAACTAATTTTAGAGCGGTATGTACTGTATGCTATGTTCATTCAATTTACAGCTCCTATAATCAAAGCTATCTGTAATTTGAACTGAAACTTATAATGTATTAACTGTCCATTTTGAATGATAGTGTCACTATCGAAAGCAAACTCTTTCTTTGAGACCAACCTGTTTCTTCTTATCCTAAAAGGGGAATAATTAATGTAATTAAAATTTATATGTGGGCCCCGAATTGTGTAAAGGCTATTTCTTATGAACTGAAAGCGAAACGATAAATAAGTGTGCTATATTTTGGCAAATCCCACCTAAGAGCCTTGAGCAGTTTTCAGCAAATTCTAGCAGCAATTTTTTTTGTTCTAGGTTACTCTGGCTTTGTCCAACTTGATAGCAAAGGTGATCGAGTGCCGGTACTGACACTGCGAAACTTTATTAATGGAGAACCGCAGATCATTCATACATTCAAAGACAACTCTACCTTCAGCCCGACGTTGAAAGTCAAATGGCCTAATGGAGTCACAAGTCCTCCAAGGGATGCCCCTCCGTGTGGATTTGATGGGTGCCCGAGTGAGTTGCTTCTTCATATTTTTGATCTTCACGTCGAATTTTTCTGGGCATTTTAGACTCTCAAAACCTCTGAAAAGGGCATACGTCTGAGACTGGATTCACCAGAGATCCGAGAATTACAAGGAGCCTCGTCTACAACTCCAAAACGTCCTAAAATACCAGGTGTCCCAAAAAAAAGTACTCCTGTTTGAAAATCAACAACATTTGATTACTTGGCCGATCTTCAAATTTCTTTTTTTAGCATGTAGATAAAAGACAAAATTATTTTTCAATGCATAGCTGATTTGTTAATTGGTTTTAAAATGAGCAGATTTAGCTCTTTTTAGGGCTGCCTGATTTTGGCTCTTTGACTCTCTTGCTTTAAAAGTATAGCTATCTTATCATCTTCCAATACTTTTGGGTTATTTGCAAAACAGATCAAGAAGAAAATTTTATCATAGGTTTGATAATCGATTTTTGGTGATTTTTTAAACAGGAGAACTTTTTTCTGGGACACCCGCTAGAAGGACGAATTAAAAATAAAGCTGTTCTCTAGGGGTTTCTGAAATAAAAGTGCGATGCACTGTACTGGCTTTTCTTCGACAAGTCAAGTGTTCTTTCCAACTCTTTCGTTTTGAGAAAGCTTGTTCTTGTGGGACCCTTTTCTTTCCGACTCTGCGATTTTTGGAATGCTTCTTTTCAGTTTCTCGTTCTTTCAAGATTTCCGCAGCTGCGTATGCCGAGAAAAAGACCCGCTCAATTCTATCGATTCTCGTCCGACACGCTTCTGACTATAATTTTGGAACCGCCTGTTTATATATCTGCGCAAATTTAAGCAAATAAATTAACAAATAGCAGGAGTATTTTTGCACGGCCCCCTGTAAAGCAGTCTCCACAAGACTGACGGGGCTACCGTGGTTAAATAATATAAAATGAAAATGAAATGAAAATGAGTCTGATTCGATTCCCTTCGACGCTAAAATACACCCATTGTATGGTGAAATGTACAAGACAAGAAATGGGCTCAACCCACCTTAAAGCAACAAGCTTTCTGTTTAAGCGATAGCAGTTATGATTTGTGTAATGGAAACGAATTTTTACTACCGAGAATAATATCTGTTAACAACGGTTCTGAAAACATTAGATTTTAGAGGGCAGCAAATTTGGCAAATGAGATCTCCTTCTATAAGAAACTCTGCGTCACTTGCCCAGTTTGAATGTCAAATTAAGAATTGGTCCATAACAAGTTGCCCATGCGGAAATTGTCGAACTTTCATGCCAAATTTGGGCTTTATTTGACTCGGTACCTGTTTTTACTGCTTTTAGATTTTAACGTTTCTTGTAAATATTTTGTATTTTAATTGGCATTAATAATTAATAAGCTGTAAAGTACCGGTTGTGCCAAAAAAAGTAATTCCGTTTTGAAAATCACCAAAACTCGATTATCAAACCGATCATAAAGTTTTCTTTTTTATCTCTTTTGTCAATGATCGAAATATATCAAACGATGATAAAATGTTTGTTTTCGTTACTTAAAGGGTATAAAATGACAGGTTGAAAAGACTTATTATGAGCTGTACTCTTTAAGCAACATCGTAAATCTTGCCTAAGACCCATTATTTTTTTAGATTTTCATTATCCTGCAAGTCTACAATGATATTTTGCTTTCTGTCTGACATTTATGGCCAAGTTAGAAGCTTGCTATGCAAAAAGAAATTAATATTGTAACCATCAATGCTTTTTGCATTATGCTCCAGGCAGGCCTAAAAAGAGCTACATTTACCAATTTTAAAACCAATGACAAGATCAGCTATACCTGGCAAAACATTTTGGTCTTTGATCTACTTGCTAAAAAAAGAAATTCAAAGATCGGTCATGTAATCAAATTTTGGTGATTTTTCAAAAGTGTTCACTTTTTATTAGTAGTGTTTAACTTTGCATTTTAGCTATCTTTGATAATTTATGTCGTTTTTTATTTCAGAGACATCCAACAGTGATTACCTACTAGCAGGCATTTTGATTGGTGTGTTGTTGTTGCTTGGTGGTTCTTTATTCTACATGTGGTACAAGTAAGTTGAATTTTAATATATTTTTAATGTGTCTTTTAACGTAGCACCACATGGGGTCCAGGAGTGTCAGTAAAGACCGTTGTTTTCGTTTCTTTGGCTCTCTGTGATCCGGATTATGAAAAATAACACCACTGTAATTCGATATCGGATTACGTCATCGTTGAGGTCGACCTTTTATTGTTACTGTAGAAGGAAAGAAAGAGGAAAGAAGAAGGAAGGAACATTTTCTTCTCTCTTTTGTTACGGCCGTTACGAGACGCGCGATTTGAAAAAAACCGCGAGTTCAAACCGCAACCAATGAGGACGAAGATCTCACATGACAAAAGATGAGGTCATCCGATATCGTAGTACATAGATGTTGTTTTCATAATCTGGATCACAGAAAAACAAAGAAATGAAAACTAAGGTCATTATTGACGTTACTGGACTCCCTGTGGTAACTCTGCTTTCCACTCTGGTGAGCAGCGAGTTCCCGTTTTTCAAAACCGCCTTCCTGAGAAATCACTTAATTTCTCGAATACTATTCGACCTATTGAAAAGCGGTAAAAAGGATGTTGTTCTTCATAGTCTTGGCAATCGAAAGATATATAAATCGCAATGTTTCCGTCAATGCTGGCTTGGCAAATTCTTTTTCAAGACTATTCCTTGATTTCAGAAAACTGGATTTATCTCTAAATCTAATGGAAAATATTTTTGTTCTCTTTCACTCTATTTTTAGCTAAGTTGTTCATCTACAACTTTGCGAAGTCTGTGCGAAAAAGCCGCACTAGATTTCCTTTACTCGAATTTTAGATGTCTGTTTCATAATATTATTGGCTGTTCCATTGCAGGAGACGTAAATTCGAAAGAGATTTGCTTTGTGATGGATTTTTCGTCAACTATGATGAAATTATCAATCATTCCGTTTATCACGCAAAGTCAGGCTCAATGTTTGCTTCCAAGGTAAGATTTTTATCCTTTTCCTTCGTCCACATCTTGATAGATCTTTCTCGCGGATATCCAGATTCTTATTTTGAAAAGGAGGCTAATTTCAGGGACCTCACGAAATGAAAATAGACCTGAAAATCTCTGGTCCCCAGAAACGTCATTTTTATCTTTTGGGGCTTCGTAGATTCGTTTAGAATTCAATTATCAAGGGTCGTTATTTCAAATCTGCTTTTCATAAAACTTGCTAGTTTGACAAACAATATTGTTGTCATGCGCATTACCAACACGCGAATCAAAACATCCCCAGTTTAGCCTCCTTTAGAACGAGAATTTGGGATCCGTCACTTGTTCAACGGCATCATTTGAAGCTCAGGTAGCCATGTACGTTGACTTACCGCAATGTTAATTGACGGGTCTATTTCGGAAGTGGGGTCTGGGACACAGGCTGTGCATGCACTGCATTAACTTTAAACTCTCTTGAGACAAAACCGTTCATATCTGACTGAGATTGTTTCCAGAATTTATTTTCCATTTTCATCTGAAGTGAACTTAGTTTTAATCTATAGAATGATAATTCATGTTCACAAAACTTTTTTGAAGATGGGGATCACCTTGAGTTGCTTTCCTAGACAAATCAGACTTGAGAGGAATGCCATATTTTTGTCCACATATGTGTATGCTGAAAAATATTTAAATTGCTAAATTGCATCTTATAACAGCACGTGCTCAAATTTTGCTAGCTTGCGTCACATACCATAACCATAGGGAGTGATGGTATGTGTGATGGATTCACTTTTGTTGTCCCAACGACTTAAGTATAAGCAAACAAATAGCTAGACAAGCCAATATCATCACGTGAATAACCATGGAATAACAGATTTCACAAGATCTCTGTGAAACTGGGACAACAAAAGTGAGTCCATCACACAGAAACTACCCCTCGTTATATGGTCTGTGACGCAGGCTAAAATTTTGCTCGCACGCTTAATCAAGTTCTACATGGTCACCCCCAAGCCTTATTAGAACCCCTTGCTAATTAAGTTTATTGAAAGTGTCAGCAAAAATCGTCCTTGGTTTAGGTGAAATGGATTAAGAGGAAGTTTCCCTATTTTCCCACCCCCAGCGATTAAGACCAGCCCTTTTATTTGGCACTGGAGAGTATTAGAAAGATGACTCACTGCCCATATGGCTTGATTTGTCTTTTAAATCTTCTTTCTTAATTTATACCTTTTGTATTTGTAAATTGCACTATATTCGTTATTCCCTTTAATTTTCGCGCCCCTTTAATTTTGCGTGCAGAGTAAATGCGCAAAAATTAAAGGGACTAGTTAAGGCAGTACTAGGTGCGCGAAAATTAAAGGCCGTAAAATTACAAGTATCGAGTTTCTTTATATCCATTTTCGTTTATTTTTGCTACGACAAAATATTATTTTTGCTGATTATTATAAACCTGGCACATAACGTTAGAAATTTAAAATCAACAATAGCAGCACATAATGGGGTGGACTTTTATTGGGACTGAAATACTTATCATCAGATATCATCATCATATATTTATTTAAAGTAGGCTGAAAAAGGAATAGCTAGGTTTACAGCTAATTAACGCCTACTATTTACAATTTACATAATTTACAATTTGAAAATAAAACTATTAAGGTGGCAATTGAATATATATTACAGGACAAGTACTAGTTAAGAACGCGAAATGTAGTGCGTGCAAATAGGAGCGAAAGTAAAAAGGACGCGAAAATTAACGGGAAGAAGCGAATTGAAAAAGAGTGTTCCCCTATAAGTTGGTTATTTTCTCTGTCCCTAGCAAAGCGACAAATCATATAAAACAGTTACGAATGCAAATGAGGAAACGAAACCGGCAAGTAAACCTATAACTTCAGTCTTCGAGTGGTGTGTTAACGAGTAATTTCTAAATGCACGTTCTTTTCTGCTTTAAAGGGGCCGTATAAGCTAATCTTCCAAAAAGCCATGGCTTTCTCTCCCTAATGCAGGCAAATAGCAGCAGATATATTGCAAACGAAGATGTGTTCTATAGGTTTGAACTCCGTAGAATTAGCCAGTGCTTTTAGATTTTCCATACCATCAACGATCACGGAGATTCAGCTGGATTCTAAGCCACATGTTTCAGATGTGTTTAGCTTTAAAACCCCAAAGCTCTCTGCAGGCTTAAGAAATGTTATTACCGTTTGTTTACTAACATCTTGTACAGCCCCTTTAAGTAACGCACAAGGGGCCTTAAAAACTGTTCTTGTTACCGCAAGCAGAGAGTTACTTAGAAAAATTTCACTGCAGCCAATATCAAATACCTGTGAAGCGTATTCTTTCTTATAAAAAGACACGAATAAGACGCAGTCATACTGCAGTAATTATTTGTAGGCGAAATTCAGTTTCTTTTTACTTATTACTTTGCACAAACAACACAACACTAGTGATAATTTGCTTTATCGTGTCTACTACACCGATTAAATGAGGTCACTGTTTCCATTGGGAAAGCCCTGTTCAAATGGGTTGACCGAAGTAACATATTTCAAATCAAAGTGCCTACAGAAAAGGGAGTATCAGGTAATAGGTCTACTAAGTTAGAAGAAATGCTGTAATTACTTTCATGGCCAGTGGCCCACTGCGTCATTTGCTTCTTTACCCGTTAAAGAAGCTCTAAAAGCCATGAGTCCTTTTGCAAATGGGTTCAAAAGTGCCTGAAACAGATATCTAGGTAGTTGTTGTCGTAGATTTACATGTAACATTTCTTCAAGATCAACACTGCAGCAAGTGTATAGGAAGCGTGGCATTTCTGAAGTTGAAGGCTTGGTGATTTCGGTCATCTGAAAGAAGTCAGTCATCCCAAAGAAGTCGGTAATCTTCCATGCTCAGATCGACAAAATATTCCCTAGCATTGCCATGTATGCTACAAAATTTGCTGGTTGTTTGTTATTTAAATCGATATCAGCTTTATTGAACTTTTCTCCGTAGAGAGGGCTAGTATTTGTAGAAGAATAGTTGGGGCATTAATTTGCGATGATAAATCTTGGTAATTCAATATGTTATTGCTGTAGCCTTTGGTGCCCCTGGCAAAACACGCCTCAAGCTCCATTTTTTTCAGGTAAATGATGGAGTTGTTAAAATATATTTCTCAAGAGAGAAAGTTTTTCCTGAAATGAATAAAAGTTTTTCATTTGAGGTTGTCGTAACGACCCCAAATCTGAACTGTGGGGAGTGCACTCTTTTTCAAATTTCAGTAACTAAAATCCCATTTGTAAATGGTTAATCATAGGCTCCTCTCTCTAACCAAATGAAGCCCCCCCCCAAATTCTATGAGCTGTTTCGATCAGTGAACTTTTTAAATGAAGTGTTTTTGAAATAATACAAGGCCTACCCATGTACTTTGATTACAATTGGGTTACATTTAAAGAGTAGTTGAGAAGTACGAAGGCATATCATTATAGTTAAATTCATATTTCCTTGCAGTTCAACGAGACATATTCTGTGCCAAGTGAGACAGAAAGCATGCTGGAGAAAAGTCAGTTTGTTGCAAGATATCAGGTAAATATAACAGGAGTCATACGCCATCTTTGCCAGCTCGTTTTCTCAATTGTTTAGGTGCCGCATAGATCTTTGTATCTTTAAATTCCAAAGCCTTTAATTGTAACTTACGCAAAAACATTGCTATGATCTTATTGTTTTTGAAATACTCGAAATCGATGCTTGCTTTCTGTCGAATTTCGATGAGTTTTAGATTCGCTAAACTCATAGTTAAATTTCTCTAGTTAGGGCGTAATCCGGAAGCTTTTTTAAAAGCAAACTTACACTATGAATTTTGGTTGGCCATTTACATAGCAGATTGTTTGTCACATTTTTTATCGAGCCACTTTCTGTTCAAGTAAACCAGTGGAAAACTACTTTGGTAAAACATATAAAAGAAATTTTGGTGGGGTCAAAGATTACTCCAAAGAAGTTTTAATTTTTTACGTTTCGTCCATACAGCAATTGCAGCTCACTAGAAATCTTTGACGTTTGAAAATTTCGCAGAGAAATTTGAGCCAATCAGGAAAGTCGACTCAGGGGGCACTTGACCAGATTTTGGTTAGGGATGTGCCACTCAAGCTTAAAAAACATACCCGTTCTTGATACCAATTTTCAGAAAATGTATACCCGACCTTATACCAACTTTTCGAAAGGTAAACCCGACATTATGCCAATTGTTTGTAAATGGCCTGTTTTTTTGTTCTTTATACGAAAATCACAAAATTCTTGATATCAATTTTCGGAAAAGGTATACCCGACTTTGTAGCAATATTTTTAAAATGGCGTATTTATTTGTTCTTTGTACCAAAGTCACAAAAATGGATACCGTTCTTTATATCAAGATCGCGATAACCTTATACCAAAATCGTGAAAACGATACCTTCCGGGCGGCATTTCCCTGGTATCCAAAATATACAGAGTACATCCTTATGCATCGTCGACAGCCAAATAGTGGTGCTATCTGGATACGCTGTTGAAAAGATATCGCTTGTTTCAGAATTTACGAGACAATAAGTACAGTAATAGAATGTACAGCTCTAACACTAACATGATTTTCTTTCTACCAAGGGTCATCAAGTGGTTATCAAGAGACTCAATAAGACAACAGTTCACCGAAACCGTGAAATGCTTCTTGAATTTAAAATGGTAAGTAAAACATTCATCATCTTCCTTATCTACCTTCCTTGATCGACATATTTATTTACTGCATTCAGAGTTTCTATCAGGGGTAGATATTTCTGAGACTATATAGCCTAGGCAAACGTCCTTAGTGGCGGATGTTCGTTAAAGTGGTGCACTATGCTGTTGTTTACTTATATGTAATGGCCGCGGGGTAGATATTGCCTTTTGTTCCTCGTGGTATCGTTTAGTAGTATTGTATAGTAATTTGTAAGTAGCGAAGTTAGTAATATGTATTGTAAACTTTTTATTGGAATTTATAAAAAATATATATATATATTTCTGAGATCCCCCTAACAACAACAGGGAAGGAAGTTAGGGGAATTAATCTTGTACCGAAGACTTCAGTTTGGAAGAGATTGTGTTGATGTCATCACAATATCATATCATATCATATCATATCATATCATATCATATCATATCATATCATATCATATCATATCATATCATATCATATCATATCATATCATATCATATCATATCATATCATATCATATAAATTTATTTGACGTTGTTATATACTATAGTTGCAGAAACTAAGTAAGACCAACGAATTATACTTTGTAAAATAACTAAGAATCGAAAATTTAAAATTAACATTTTATTGCTATTTACATATGATACATGTGCATTGAATGCCATTCCAGAATCTGATTTTTCTCTTGAAACTGCTCAGCTTGGGATGTTTTTATCTCATCGCTGAGAGTATTCCAAAGCAAAGTTCCTTTAAATGTTAATGAATTAGTACCAGATCTCCGTGATTTGGCCGGTGGTTTCCTGCATAGTTCTTTCTTTCGATCTTAAATCATAAACAATCGTTTTCTTAGTAAAAATTCCCACATGTATGCAGGATTGAGATGGTTGATCTTTGTGTACACTTCAACCATAAGTGTCGGGAAGAAGTTATAAATCTGTCGGATTGACCCTTGAGTCCAAGAATATTTCTTTTTAGAGACTCTACTTTTTTTTAGGTCCGAGATCTTAGAAGCGTTAACATCAATCCAATTGTTGGTGTTTGTGTACAGTACCCGAATATCTGCATCCTTACTCAATATTGCCAGAAAAGCAGCCTCCAGGTATGTAGATGTTTTACGTCCTTGATCTTGTCCATGATAATGCTCCGATATCTTGTAGGAATCGAACAATCATTTGAAATCGCAAAATGCGTCAAAATACTTCAAATTTGTTGGCTAAAATAATATTTCTTAAAGTAAATTGTTTTCAAGCAATACTTTATCATATTAAGATCCAAATGTTTCGAATAGAAAGTTTCGGACAAAAAACCTTTGACGGAAAAGTTTCGGACAATTGTTGAAATATGAGAAACAATTTTCTTTTTTACCAAATCCAAATTTGTTGGCCAAATCTTTCACTTAAAATGAGTTATATTTGTATAGAATTAACCTAATTTTTACTAAAGATCGGCACTGAATGCTTCAAGTCAAAGTATCACGATCAAAAATATTGCCAAAAAAACGTTCGGGCACTTTTATAGGCGATTCGGGCAAAAACGTGTTTGACGAAAGTTTTTCGGAAACTTTAACAGTCTGAAAATTTTGGGTTTTAATGTAGTGGACATCGTCTCTAAACTGAAATAGGCCCCTGCAAAAGTCACGCACACGAGACATTTTTCATGATCAGTACCATGACCAAATCTTAGCTGTTTTTCAAAAAAGTTGCGGTTTTTTGGTCTGGTAACACGATTCGGATTTTCCTCGAAAAGTTTGATCTTCGTGTTCTGTGAGCATATGTTTTGTATTCTGTGAAGTGTGTGGAGGTTTTTTATTAAAAATATCCATGCTTGCCTGGTGAATTATCAAATTTCTCATTTTCTTACTTGCAGGATATTTTGCAAAATGAAGACATTAAATTGGATGCGATGTTCAAATTGTCTCTTGCGTCAGACGTTTGCATGGTATGTTCCCTTTAACAATACATTTTCTTTTGAATCATCTTAGTTCAAATTGTCTCTGGCATCAGACGTTTGCATGGTATGTTCCTTTTAACAATATATTTTCTTTTGAATCATCTTAGTTCGAAGGCTCGATAGGTTTGATGCTTCATTTCCTTTTCTTTTGGTAGACGCTAGGCCTTGACCAAATTTGCTGACAATTTAGAGCTCCACCGCTATCAAAATCAAGCGCTGTCTGCCTATATTTTGCTCAAACATCTTGCTGGGTAGATGAAGAGGCTTCTGTATAATTTCATACGCTTGGGCCTATCAAGCAGAATTTTCTATGTATTTTCTGTTATTGCTTGCAGATTTCGTCAAAGACTTTTAAACCTGTTTTCAAGGATTTTGAGATAATTTGATTTTATAAAATTGCTTATAACTTGAGAACGATTCGACCATTTCTGTATCCATCATTAAGTACCACATTACTTTATTACGGTATCGCATTATTGTTAGGGGCGGTCGACATTCGATTTTCGCATTTTAACGGCATTTTGCCGTTACCAGTTGAAGGGGGCTAGGTGTTGGGCCACTAAGAAAATAGGAAAATTTCGGCAGTGAAATTCTTACTTTAGAGTTTATAGCAAATTTGTTGTTTATCATAATAATGCAGTTTTTAAAGACCTTGGGCATTCTTGTGATTCATGAAGCATCAGCCTCATTTTGAATGCTCATTGAGACTATGTAACGACTTATCGGGATCCCGGTAGCCTGGGCCTAAGTGTTCTAGACCATGCTTTCGGCTACGATTTAGGGCATGGCCGCTAAGGGATGGGGGAGGGGGTCTCAGGTTAGCGACCAAATGCCGCTAAATATTGAAAATCGAATGTCGACGGCCCCTTACGAGTCTGCAGGGAACGTCACTATCATTCACATATCAATATTTTTTATAGGGCATGCTAGAGTTACACCGCAGTCCTATTGGTGCACATGGCCGTTTGTCTTCAAGCAATTGCGTAATTGACAACAGATGGGTGTGCAAAATCACTGATTATGGTTTAGATAAATTCAAGGCGAATTCTAAAGAAGATATATCGGAATACCAACAGTATAGAAGTATGTCTGTTATGAATATTTTGTTTGTAAAAGCTCTATTTAGTCCCCCTCTCTATTAAGCCCCCCTCTCTAATAAACCCCCCTCTCTAATAAGCCCCTCCCTTCTGAGTCAAAATTATAAATAAGCCCCCCTCTCTATTAAGCCCCCCCCACTTATATCACATGCGATAGGATGCCGAAGATTTTACGTTTACTAGAAAAAACAAGTTTGGATGTTAATTTTGATATGGTTTGGGATTAAAACTGCGTTGAATTTGTGTCTTTGACTCATAAAAGTGTATGTTGACTGCGCAAAATATGAGGTAAAAGACCTAAAAACTATCGTTTATAGCCTTGTCATCTGACTTTGTGAATATGCCCCCCTCTCTAATAAACCCCCCTCTCTTTTAAGCCACCCTCTGGGGTCTCCGAAATTGAATAAGCTTTATAGAGCTTTTACGGTATGTGTCTCTGAAAATCAAGACTACGTTCACACGATGCCGGTAAGATTTGAAGACGGAGCAAATTCTTTATGGATTGGTGTATGTCCACACGAAAGGCTTACCGAAAATCTTAAAAATTTGAAACGGCAGAATTTGAAAACGAAACTCTCACTGGCACTGTTTGAAAGAGGACGTTGTGTGAACACTCGAAAACGATGAAAACGGGACATTTTTCAACGCCTTCGAAAGAGGCTGATTGATCCTATAAGCCTAAATTGATTTTGTTTGTAGCGAAAATTTAGTAGCCTGCGTGCATCCCCTACTGTTCCGTTCGGCTGAAATTTTTCATTGAATTGAATTCATTTTCTGACACCAGTAGAAAATGAATTCAATTCAACGAAAAATTTCAGCCGACCGGAACAGTAGGGGATGCACGCAGGCTAAAATTTAGCCTCTTTGTCGCCGAGATAGCAACGAGTTTGGTACCGTCAAATTTCCTGCCGTTTTCAAATTGTTCCGGTATCCGTTTCCAACTTATATATTTCACTTATAAAGATTTGACATAATTTTGATATAAGGTTGTGAAATATTTTTGAAGGTCTTACAATTGAATAACTGTCCTTTGGTGCAGTTAATTACTGACGCGGTAGTAGGTTGTTGCTGTAGCTGAATCGATGCCAAAAGCAACTCAGAGACCACATTGTTTGTTTTGTGAGTTTTCGAATTAACTGAAATATTATAACGGAAGTCCTTACACTGTAAGAGCTGTTGTTGTTGTTGTTGTTGTTGTTGTTGTTGCTACAGCCTTAGACATGTCTTTATGAATTCAAACTCATAAGCAGTTCTATACACTTTGTAATGATATTCACTTTTCTTCTCTAGAATTGCTTTGGGTTGCACCGGAATTACTGGATCGATCCGACCGCAAAACGAAACAGGGAGATGTTTACAGTTATGGTATCATCCTAGCTGAAATTATGTCGCGGGAAGATCCGTATGCGGAAAGACAAATGGACCCGAAAGGTATGTAAAATATCGTAAAAAATTGCTCAAGGGGCAGTTTNGGAAGTCCTTACACTGTAAGAGCTGTTGTTGTTGTTGTTGTTGTTGTTGTTGTTGTTGTTGTTGTTGTTGTTGTTGTTGCTACAGCCTTAGACATGTCTTTATGAATTCAAACTCATAAGCAGTTCTATACACTTTGTAATGATATTCACTTTTCTTCTCTAGAATTGCTTTGGGTTGCACCGGAATTACTGGATCGATCCGACCGCAAAACGAAACAGGGAGATGTTTACAGTTATGGTATCATCCTAGCTGAAATTATGTCGCGGGAAGATCCGTATGCGGAAAGACAAATGGACCCGAAAGGTATGTAAAATATCGTAAAAAATTGCTCAAGGGGCAGTTTCATAAAAACTTGTAAAATAATAAGCCGTGGTCATCAGTAGCAGCCAAAGGATATGTGGCGAAGTCTTGATGGGGATATGCCATATAGCAACTTGGAAGTGGAGAAGGTTTTGAAGCATACTCCAAACTGACCAGAGATGATCATCACATTGAATTTCCATCCCGTGCCTCTACTAAGTTCGGCTGCTAATGTCTTTATAAAGCTGGTATATCACGTAGCACGCGATCTTTCATATGAAATCGTAAGATTTTTGGCTAAGAAGATAATATTTTTGCTAAATAATATTGCTCAAAACATGGTTTTCAAGCTATAATTTAATCGTCTTTCTGTTTCAGTAAGATAACAGGTATCTTCACATTGCTCCATGACACAAATGCACGAAAAGATATTTCTAGGATATAATCAGATATAATCAAATTTTGGTGTTTTAAAACGCTTTACACATTTACATCAGGGCATTAATATCCTGCATGAAATTTTTCAACATATATCTCTTTTCGCGTAACATGCTCTGTTTCTCATTTTGTCAAAATAAGGAAAACAACTTGTAAAGTCAAGCAAAAGTTACCTAACATAGATTGTGTCCCAAGTACAATTTGTATTCATATTGTATACAACAAATACAAGATCAGTAAATAACTAGATTTTCCCTGATGCCTTTTAGATATCATAAATTGTTTCTTTTATGGGGTCCCAACTTCATCGGTCCCACTGCATACAAATTTATTTTTCTTGATGCCTTAATCGCATTTACATGAAACCGGTTACACGTTATTGCATCTTTGGAACATGACCTCTGTTCAAGAAAGATGGATATTTTCACTCTTCTATTCTTGCAGGAAATTTAAGAATCAATTTTTGTCCGGTCGCAGGAAGGAAAATATTTTTACGCGCCCTGATCTACATCAGCCGGTATATAAGGCAGTGGCAGCTAGCTGTTTTGATGTTTGCATGTTCTTCATTGCTCTCCTTATTGTTTCAACTATTTATCCAATCTTCAGATATCGTACAAGCTATAAGTGAAAACCAAGAGCCATCCGTACGACCACGAATTCCTGATTCAGATACTGATGTAAGATATATAAAACTGATGCAAGCTTGCTGGGATGAAAATCCGTTGCAACGACCGACGTTTGAAGCTATTAAAGCAAAGATTCGACAAATGCATGGTGGAAGGTGAGAGCATTTTGGTCTAAGGTATAACCGAAAATGTTTTTGACTAACAGCCTGCTGTGATGCTACTCCTACGAAGCACTCAGGCTCTAATCCGTTAACGGTGTATGGAGAGCATAGGGCTCAAATCTTTCAAATCTTTAAAAAGGTGGGTGTAAAATTATATTATATTTTTCTTTGAATTTAAAGGTTTGAAAGGAACTTAGGGCACTTTGCTGTAAATCTGTCGTGGAAATTTTGTTATATCTTGATGAGTTTCAAAATGGCGGCGTTTTTATTTTTGTTGGAAGAATTCATGGAAAATTTTGAAAAGATCAAAATCATTGTAAATCCTAAATCAATAGAGGAATAATGATATAATCTTCAAGAAAACTATGGTTTATGAGGGTCTGCAATATGGTGGCAAGCAGAAATCTGTTGCTCTTCTGGTTTAGGATTTAGAAATTTGATGACGTTGTAGCGTCAAATATAATAAATGCCGCCATTTTGAAATTAGTCACGATATCAAAATATTTCCACGACAGATTTACAGCAAAGTACCCTAAGTTTCTTTCAAGCCATTTAATCTAAAGAAAAATGTAATAGAATCTTACACCCACCTTTTTAAAGATTTGGGCCCTATGCTTGTATGGAGTGTATAGAATCTTTATGTGCTTATGAGTTTCTTTACTGTAATTTGTCTTTTATATTAGAGTCGACTTTAAAAAGTTATTACTCTCGCAGATTAGATGAATATATGTTTTTAGCTTTATCAGTAACAAAACTTGGTGTTATTTTCGAATTTTGACTGATTTATAATAGCCGACCTTGAAGTTTGGTTGTAAGGTTAATTTTTAAGTGAAAACACATCTACTGGGAAAATGTGTTATAGGAAATCATATTATAGACCCCCGAAACCGAGTCTCATCTGAGTTATGTCTTTCCGAGCGTTTAAACTTTGTGCTAAAAACGGCAGTCGTTTAGTGGTGGTTCAGTCATTGATATATTTTGATATTTGATTCATTTAGGGAGGGTTGCCCTTCAGCAAAGGCTGATTTTCAAGGGGCCCTCCATTAAATACAGTTACAATATAATCTAAAATAAAAATAGTCCAAACCTAATTACAAGTTCTGTTATTCTGTTATTATTAATTACAAATTCTGTTATTCTGTCATTCTGTTATTAATAATATAAACTTCTTTCGTCTCAAACAGACAAGGTAACCTGGTAGACAATATGGTTGGTATGCTTGAAAAATATGCAAATAATCTGGAAGATTTGGTGGAAGAGAGAACACAACAACTTGCTGCAGAGAAACAGAAAACTGATGAGTTACTTTTTAAGATGTTACCAAAGTAAGATGAGTTTAATGATTTGATTCCAAGTGTCACCAACGTTTTACAGTTAAAGCCGCTTCAAAAATGTCCTTTTTATAAGTGTCTACCTCGTAATGAACCAAACAAATTTTCTCCAGAGATGAATATGAAAATTATTAACTGGAACCCTTTGCTTTCTAATGAGATATTATTTCATGTGATAAAAACAACCGTTGTTGTTTCCAGATTTGATGTTCTTGAGAATTCCTTTTAATGTAAGGATCCATCAAGCGCGGCAAGGCGACGAAGTTGGATTAATCTGACTTTGCCGTGTGCGCCACATTGAAAGATTGCCTCAATGGCAAATTCGGCTTTAGTCTTTTCTTAGTGTAGTGTAGAGTTTATTTCAATTTAAAGTAATGGTATATTTGTGATGTTGGATGTGGAGGCGACTCGATAACGTTCTGTTTTTTGCCTCCACCTCAACAATAATTAAATTTGAGTTTTGTTTTTCGTGTTTTAAATTTTAGTGATATAAAAAAAATGTAAAGATCTGTGTTTGTGTTTGGGATACGATTTAAAATAAAACAATATACCGAAGAACATATCAAGGAAAAAGACTTAACAAATTTGATCAAATCGTCGTTCTTGTAGAGGAGATCATAACAAATTTTGGAAATAACAGATCAAATGAATATATTTTCTTCCACAGGTCGATTGCAGAAGAGCTGAAACAAGGACACACCGTTACTGCTGAGAGCTTCGACTCTGTCACTATATTCTTCAGTGATATCGTTGGTTTTACTGCTCTTGCTTCACAAAGTACTCCAATGCAGGTACGATCAAGATCACTTCCTCTTCCTCCTTCAGTTTTCTTCGAAATAGTTGCATGTTAGGCCATCTCTGAATATTTGGTCCATCTTCGGAGCATAAATTTGGGCTGGCAGGAGAGATAAACAAGCTGAGCAATAAGTGTTTGAAATGCTCACGAAAATATACAAGAATTGCATTTCTTAATATTTAGCTTTTGAATTAGATACCAAAAATGCCCTAAGCAGATGTTTAGAAATATCCTTTCTTTAAACTATTCATTTCTTCTCTTAACAACCCCTGTTTGTATGCACAAGGAACGTGTTAGCTATCCACGCTTCATGGAATCAATTGCAGCGTGCTTTATTTACATCCGAGGCCTTACTAATCGACCGTAGAAATCCGTTATTTGCAATCGCTATTCACTTCGTACAGGCGTGTCAATCAAAGGCAACGGATGTCATTGTTATAAAATCTGCCCTTGTTTGTTTGTCTCAGTTCTTATTGGTTAAATTACAATGATTAAATTTTTGATTGACAGGTGGTTGATATGTTGAATGATCTTTACACATGCTTCGATCGTGTTTTGGATGTTCATGATGTGTACAAGGTTAGAACATTTACATTTTTTGAAAATTAAACTCTGCCTTTGTATCCATTCGTCCAGATGGCATGGCGTCACAGTAGCGTTGAAAACTCGACGCCATCTTGTTATGGGGGTAAATGTTCAGAAAATTTCTATAGGTTTTTATAGAAAATTTGCAAAAAGTTCCATCAAATTGCTCTTAAGTCAGACTGAAACAAAGGAAGTGATTGCACAAATAGGCTGTTCTTGAAAGCAATCCATGCATTTTTTAGTCCAAGAAATCTGTGAGAAACTTGCCTTTACGACAATAATTTTGTAAACAGCGCCACAAACTTCATCAGTTGTAAGTTGCTCGTCGCTTCTTTGAAGTCAACTGCCCTTTTCGACGTTCGCCTATCTATCCGCTAAAGTTTTGGAATGATTTGAACAGCTTCCATCCAAGCTTTTAGGATTGATTTATTTCGATAAATAAACGAGACACTCTCAAAATCCTAGTGCAACGCCATGTTTTTTAGTGGCTTCATTTACCCCAAGTCTGATTTTCGAGCGCGAATTGATAAGGTCAGGTAACATGTCGTCTGTATGAATTGTGTTGATCGAAGCATTGAACCTGCTTTTACTTGGAGCAAAATTTAAGGTCAAGGCTTGTCCGTTGTGGCACAGCTGAACTTTTACCGTTGCTTAGAAATCTGCAAAGCGTTTTAGGGTAGCCGTAAAACGACTGTGGAATAAAGATGTGTAAGGAAACCAATTAATCTGAGAAATACATTTGTTCGCAATGAAATTACCATAGTAATTTACTGCAGCAATATAGCATTTGCTAGAAATCTTACGGCAACAGGGACACAAAACGCTTTTGACTTTGACTGAAAAGAAAATAAAAAGGCATTTATATTACGCCATTTATCCACACGGCTCAAAGGCGCATTACATAATTTTTATAAAACTGATAGAATAATATTGTATAAAGTATTACAAGGAATTCAAATTTATCGGTAAACTAAACTTTAAGTAAAATACTCTTCAAACAAATATGTTTTCAGTCTACACTTAAGATAAGTGTCAACAAATAATTGTCAAAAGAATCCGTTGCTCGCAGTGTGAATGGCAGTCTATTCCAAAGACGAGGAGAGGCACTTGGAAAGGCACGATCTTCAGCTGTCACAAGCATGCGTTGCTCGCAGTGTGTATGACAGTCTATTCCAAAGATGAGGAGAGGCACTTGCAAAGGCATGACCTCCGGCTGTCACAAGTTTTGTCCTTGATGTTTTAAGCATTAATTAATCATCGGCAGATCTCGTCGGTCGCTTTGCTGTTCGTAATGTGATTAATTCAGCAAGATTATATATGGATTGTTTATATATAGATTATAGATTATATACTTTGGTGCAAGATTATATATGCACTTGAAGTTGACGTTAAGGTCTTGTATTGATCCCACATTCTTATAAAAATAGCGACATTGTTTATAGTCTGATTTTTTGAAATTTTCATTTCGAATCAAACGGCCTCTTCGGGGGCTGAACCAGCAATCGGAAAAAAATCAATTTCTCGGGCATAAACTGTACCTCAACACGTTAACGGGCATTCCTGCGTACTGAATTGATCGATACCTGTTCCTATCTTGTTGTATAGGTTGAAACAATCGGAGATGCATACATGGTTGTATCAGGCCTACCGCAAAGGAATGGATACAGACATGCAGGAGAGATTGCCACAATGTCATTAGATTTACTTCACTGCATTAAATCGTTCAGAATCAGACATATTCCAGATGTTAAGCTACAATTGAGAGTTGGTATCCACACAGGTTAGCTCATTCATTATCTAGATTTGATTTTCTTTTCATTCATTTTAAACATCTTTTCACTTGGTTACACTTCATTCACTCAAATTATTGACCTTTCTCTGTTCACGATTCGGTGCCCAAGCGAGCAGCAAGCAAAAAGTTGCGAAAATGGCTCTTTTAAATCTAAAAATAAACATCTAAGATACTCGAACAATCTCTACTTGCAAACGACATTTCATTATCCCAAAACTTCTTTTGTTAGTGGTTGCTCTGGTTCGCTCTGATTTTGCAGAATTCACTGGTCATGCGCGTAATGAAGCAAAGGTGTTATTTGGTTTATGAGCTGGGTAAACGAACTTGACAGATTCCGTAAAAACCATTGTCAAGTGACGTTTTCAGAATAGCAAAACCTAAATTTTAGTTTAAAATGTGGGCCTTCAGCAGATTTTCGAAAGAAATTCTATATTTGTTGATCTTGTGAATCCACTGTTTCCCAGCATAGGTACCGAATCTTGGTTCGGGCCAATCACATTGCGTAAAATGCCACAGTAAACACAAGTTTATGTCTGTTTTTCCGGTTTTTCCATCCTTCGCAACACCATTTTCCGCAGCTGGGAGATTCAGTTTCTCAAAAGATTTTTTTGACTGACTTGTCCCACATAGTCTAACGCACAATTATACGTAGGGGAAAATGCATCTCTTCTAGTTTCAAATTTCGTAGTTTATAGTATGTTCAACTCTATGATCTTTTAACTCTAGTTTGTCGTTGACTTTTTATTGCTATATTCATCTACTAGGCTCATGCGTTGCTGGAGTTGTTGGTCTCAAAATGCCTCGGTATTGTCTCTTTGGTGACACTGTCAATTATGCGTCGCGTATGGAATCAAGTGGTCTGGCTTTGAGGATTCACGTCAGCCCAGAATGTAAAACGCTACTAGATAAATTATGTGGATATAAACTAGTGGAAAGAGGTCCTGTTACGATGAAGGTAAACCGCTGATTTTTATTTTATAATATATGTGGCTGTACAGTTGAAACCAATTGAAACCAATTTTAATGTCTGCCAGCCATAGGCACAAAGTGAATCATTTGCGTTTCACAATAGATTCAAATTGATAGGTACAAAGCATCAATTCATACTCGTAGTACAGTTTGTTCACTGAACTCATGGACAATTCGCAGTTCATGGTGTAATCAACCACCATTTAGCGTGCCAAAAGGTGCTGCTGTGCGCCCCTTTTCATTCAAACTTAGATAAAACAACTTTTTAGGAAAGTTCTGTAATATACAATACTCTTCTGTGATCTAAAAGACAGTTTAAATAGGGAACTACAAGAACAATTCCTGCTGGGACCCCTCCGACGTAAATATGATCCGCGTTGTGGTTAATGGGCCAAGTTTCTCAATTTATCCATGGGTTGAGTAAACAGACTGTTTCTTCCTGAGCCACGCCTTTGCTGATTTTGTAGTGTCCTTTCTTATTGCTGAGAGGTTACTACATGATGTTTTGCCCAGAGATCTCTTGCCTTGATATTACAAAAACCTGTGGTTTATAAAAAATATTCTGTACGCTAACTTTAAAGGCAGGGCTACACGACAAAGGTGTTAAGATTTGTCAATATTAGGCACAATTGCGAAATTTCCCTCTTTGCATTCCAATATACGATAGAAAAACCTTTATTTTCAGCCACTCGCATAAGGACCTTAAATTTTTTTGATTCATACAATTTTTCCAAAAGCTTACTTGCACGTTCCAACTGGATACTTTGCTGTATATATTTCGTGTAGGATTAGTTTTTCAAGGGAATTACTGTACAGAACGAGCTATTTCCCAAATTTTGTCAAACAAAGATTTCCATTAAGCGTTAGCCGCAAGAAATATAGGTACATCAGCTCAAGGGCAAACTCTTCCTAACAGTGAAAGATTTTAGGAAACAGTCCGGAAAATTTTCAAGGGCCTTTTGAAGGTTTGAAAAAATACGAAAAGGCGCTTATCGAAGACTTAATGTGCTACTCTAAATCATCTATTCTATGCAGCCGATTTTATCTGAAACATGTTGTATTTCCAGGGTAAAGGAACAATTATCACGTACTTCCTCGATGGCAAGGAGGGCTATGATAAATCACTTCCAGACCTCCGTTTCGCTGCCTCGCTGGAGGAGCACTCTTTCAAGTGATGCATTTCTAATCCTTGCATGTTACTGACTGCCAGAGATCACGTGTCTAATGATATATAACCTTTGTGGATGTATGGTTTGTCATTCGATTCAATTTGAAACAACTGCGTGATCAAGTTGCAGACATGTGCGTGAAGATGACGACAGCAAATCCGTTGCTGTGGCGTTTTCGCGCCAAAATCAATGGTGCCGGGAACCCAGAGCCCAACTGCCAGGTACCCCAAGCCAAGAGCACCGGGTCGTGTGACGAACATTTGTGCGTAGACCTTTGGTATGAGTAGACGCTAGCAGTATTAGAAGTTAGCCGACAGTTTCAACTCGTAAATTATCATTTTAGGGTCGGGTGTTATNATATATTTACATTTATCACCATTTAAAAGCATGGAGTTAGAATTGAACCATCCATTGAGAAGATTAATTTCAGATTCAAGCTGGGGTATTATATTATCAATTATGTTTCCTTTTATCCATATTGTATTATCATCAGCATAATTGCAAATTTCAGATTTTTCTATGAATAGGAATATATCATTAAGGAAAATGTTGAAGAGTAATGGCCCAAGAACTGAGCCTTGAGGGACACCCATGGTTATATTCTTCCATTCACTGTGGGTTGAATTAATTTTGACTCTTTGGGTTCTGTTATGCAAGTAACTATATAATAATTGTAATGCATTATCACTGAAGCCATAAGCATGTAGTTTAGCAATTAATAGATCATGAGGGAGACAATCAAAAGCCTTTGATAGGTCCATCATTACAGTACCAGCAACCATTTTTTCATCTAGGCATGCTTTTAAGCTTTCTGTGAGTCGCAAGAGGGCATGTTGTAACTCTGATAACTCTGATAACTTCCTCTAGTATAAATAAGTTAAAGTCTTCCTTTCCATAAGCTTGACTTTTTAACAACCTTTTTCACTAAAAAGGAACAAACTTCAGCAAATTAAGCCCCCCCCCCCCCGCTTCCGACGGGCCTGGATCTAGAGCAGTGCTTCGCCCTGTCTTCTAAAGTGAAGAGCAGAGATTACCCATGAAAGGCTTGAAGTATCTTTTTTCTGAAGAAAGTAAGCATTTTTTGATAGCCTTTCAAAAGTTGCAATGATTTAAGTCAATATTTAGAGGTGTGACTTTGTTTTTAATTCTATTTCCTTGCATCTCAAGCAGTGCATAGCCCCTGTCCTCTAAAAGCAAGAGCAGAAATTGCTTTAGAAATGCGAGAATCTCCTTTTTCTTATCAAAGTAAACATCATTTTCCTGGTCTGTGAAATGTTTATTGTGTGATTGGTTGTTAGAGATAATACGTTGCTATTGGTTTCTATTTTTGATCTCGAGCAGTGCATGAGTCAGTGTCTTTTAAAATGAAGAACAGAGATTTCTCTAGAAAGGCGTGAAGCATCTTTTTCTGAAGAAAGTAAACACTTTTTGATGGCCTGCCAGACTTTATTGTATGGTTGATTTCATTGAAGACTTTGAAGGTATAATGTTGATTGTGACTTTCTTTCCTTGTATCTCGAGCAGTGCATTGCCCTTGTCTTTCAAAATAAAACGTGGAGATTACTCTAGAAAGGCGCGAAGCATCTCTTTCTAAAGAAAGTAAACACTTTTTGATGGCCTACCAGACTTTGTTGTATGGTTGCTCCTTGGCAGTTCGTTGCATTAGGTATGGTGTGCCTCAGTAGAGGTATGGCGTTGCTATTGATGTTAGGTTTTGATCTCACGAAAAAAAGCAAAATTCATGATGGATTTTAGGCCGGTTTTGAAGCATTCTGAGATGAAACGTTTCACGAAATCGCTTGTGAATGCTTGAGAAGGATACAACCGATTTTACGCAATTAAATTTGGTCTCCAACTCGGCATTTTAGCTACGCCATGGTTATCAATTTGAAGAAATGTGATGAAAAGTTATCAACTCACAGGCTAACAATCTTTTTATTCACCTGGTAGTTTCTTGCAAGAAAACGTGTTGTCTTTGCAAGCCACGCCCTATCCAGATTTTAATTCATCGCCTTTTCATTTAAATTTCCTTTCCAATTTTCTGGTTTCGCCATCTGTTTACCAGTTTTTTGACGGATCTATAGTTAATCGAAATTTACGGAAAATTGCTTTCATTTATGTCAAAGAGATGAACTTCGATTTGTTAGGCCGATAAGATAAAACAGCCGGTAAAACTATTAGCCGAAAATGTCGGTAGGATGAATTATTTTATAGGCTGAAATTGCTTTGAAAAATAATTCATTTTAGTTAAAGATCTCAGAGATTAAATTTCCACCATACGGTAAATTCACCGATTGATCAATTACGTACTTTTAACTTAAAATGTTTGATGTTTGTTTGAGGTTCCTAGGAAACATATAAACATTGGCGGAAAATCAGTCCTCTTTGTTGAAGGTTCAGTTAGGCCACATCCACGTCAATACATTTTCGATCGTTTTTATATGTTTATATGAGTCATAATAGCAGCGATATATGTTCCATTTGCAGGAGGGAGACGCTGATTTATGTAATAAGGCCATATGTCGTGTATAACCATGGGTAGTGTGGACACAGTTCGTGTCGATCGTGCCCACAATTCATGGCCTAACTGTGCCTAAAGGAATAAATGTACTTCGTTACCTTGCTTGTCTTCATTTTATTGGTATCTGTCCTCTCCTGCGTTGCTTCCTTGCTTCGATCGTTTATGTGGGCCTAAATTTCAAATGTTACCGCGCTCCGGAAGTTATGGCCTGAAACTAGTTCCCAGGCCATAACTTCCGGAGTGCGGTATCAGTCCCCGTGCAAGAGTTTCGAAGACACTAGGGATGTTCTGGTCGGCTAAATTTGAAGTATTTTCCATAATTTCGTTGAATTTTCGCTGTAAACTTTGAGATAGAATGTAGAACTCCGTACGATCACCATAAAAAAACATACACAGCTGATCGCATGTTAAATACAACTACCAGAATGCATTGCGCGCTCACAGGTGTGTGACGTAATCAGGGGAAAGGTCTATTGATTTTGCGGCCTACTGTAAAGAGCCAACACATAAAGGCGTTGTGCTTTTATGTTCCTTGATATGGTTTGGTAATTTCATATTGGTTAGACCAAGACTTTTTCTCAAATATTTTATTATTGGTGTAATTTTAACAAAGTCAGACGCTGTTTCTCAAAGACCATGAAGCACGAAGTGCGTCCTTGAAGAACGGTTTTGCATTTAGAATGGAGCTACGTATTCGTAAGAAGCCATTCTATGGTATTCTTCTCCTGTTATTTCTTGCACTTTATGCAAGGGAATGTTCAACTGCCGCAAGGAAGAAATTAACAATTGGCCTATTTGTTCCATGGACGGGCCGCTGGCCGGCCGGAAAGCGATTGGCGTCCGCTGCACCCATAGCCATCGATGAAATCAATAACAACTCGGCTCTCCTACGGGACTATGAGCTGCAATTCATTTGGTCCGATTGCGAATGTAGCAAAGTAATGTCCGCCGGTGGGACTGTCGAATTTATAAAGAAGAACATCTCGGTTATTATTGGTCCGTATTGTAGCGACGGTTGCGTACCAAGCGGTCTCATTGCCGGTTACTACCATGTTCCTATGATTACCTACAGCTGTTCATCTCCGGAACTGTCGAAGAAAGCGGAATACCCGACTACTGCAAGAACGTTTCCCTATGTCCGAACCAATGAAATAGTCCTTTTTGATAATACTGTAAAAATGGTGAAGCATTTCGGCTGGAAATGGTTCACGATAATTACCGAATTGTCGTCCCCGTGGTCTGAAATTGGAACGAGATTCATGAGGGATGGATACAAGCAAGGGCTAAACGTAAGGGAAGTTCGCTACAATCCCAACGATGTTGACTTTTACGATAAGGCCGACGCTGTGGGAAATAAGAAGGCCGAAGATTATCGAAAAAGTGTGTTGGATTCAGCAAAATTGAGAGGAAGAAGTATGTATAACAATTCCCAATATTTGTTTAACTGTTTCCCGGAGGGGGGGGGGGCACTTTCCTATTGCAGTTTTCCTGTTTCTTGGGTACTACAGCCAGGCTAACACGGGAAAATTATTTCAGACACCCATAGTCCCGAGAGAGGCCACCATCCCATAAATGAACGAGGGTGTGCCACTGAGGTAAAGAGATTTCTCCCTGCTTACTGGAGCAAGTTTTTCAAATTGATTACTGGGAAAATATCCAAGAAACAAAAGAAAAATTGCAAATGCCCAATTAAAATCTTATAGAAGTGCAAATATTTGAAAATTGTGTGCCCTTTTGGGAGCACCATTTGAGGTAATGGATACCCTGTTCGGGAGCAAAATAGCTGAAAACGATACCCTGTTCAGCGGCACATACCTGGTCCGGTACAAAGAATTGTTAAGTGCCCTCCCCCGTAATATTCTAACACTCTTCTATTACAGTTTTCCTGTTTCTGGGGTGCTACAGCATAGCCTAGCAAACACGGGAAATTGTTTCAGACACCAATAGTATAATATTCTAACACTTTTCTTTTCTATTACAGTTTTCCTGTTTCTTGGGTATTACAGCAAAGTACGACGCCTGCTTTACACAGCGAACAAAATGGGACTGTTCAATGGGTCATATGTATTCATAACCGTTGATTTTGTCGAAGAATCAAAGTGGGACAAAGAAGGGTGGCTCATGGATGATGGTGGAACAGTGAGCAATATTTATGACTCATTTTTGGACTTAAGTGCTGAAAAACCTGATTTAATCAAGAAGCACAAGCATTTCAGTGACGAAGTTAGGAAGAGATTGGCAGATCCGCCATTTAATTACACCATGGATGCTTCAGAGAAGGTATGCAACTCATTCTTTATCAGTACCTTGCGACCCGAACAACTTCATATTTGAAAATTAACTAATTTTGATTTTGCTTGTGGTCTTAGAAACAGGGTAGATTTTGAAACAATAGCATCATTTGCTTTTGATTGGCACGCCAATTCAAGGGAATTTGCGGTCGACGACAAAGGGAATTCTGTCATACAACAAATCAAAACAAACGAAGCCGCAAAAGATTCTCTGAAACCAGTATGGCTAACTGTCGCGTTGTGCAAGCGAAAGGGGTTTTCAAGTGAAGTCATGAGTATGTCTCGAAAGACGAAGGATAGATCTAGATATCTGCCTCGCGGATTGTATTTGTCTAATTCAGAAGCTGAGTAGGGGAGACTGGCGACAATTTGAAACTTATATAAATTTGATTTGATAGATTCGAAACCTATGCTTTTTTGTAATGAATGCATTTTTTATTTCTCTGAAGGTTGAACCCTCATCTGCTTACTTGTATGATACCATATACATCTATGCACGTGCATACAACAAGACTTTGCAGCAAGGCAAAGATCCCACGAATACAAGTGTGCTTATGCAAAATGTGTTTGGCAGCACTTTTAATGGTAAGTTGACCAACAATGCGGCCAGTTGGCTTGACGTTATGATAATAACAATGATAACGATTTCAGGTAGCCGCTTCTTTTCGCTTAGATAGAGTGCAATCTTTTTTATAGATTTGATGTATATGCTGGTAACGACTTGAGTCACATGTCTGTGGTTTGCAACCTTGAAAGGGCCCTCATTTCCTCCTGAGGGTCACAGATTATGGAATGGATGTCAGATCTGAGAGCCTAAGAACAGATCAAACGATTGATCATGAGCTCTCTTCAATAACTTTATAAACTTGATAGATATTTTCAAGATTATAGCGGCCTTTTNGATCTGAGCGTGGATATAAAATTGCCCCCAATATTGAGAACATTTAAAAGAAGCATGAGCTAACTTTACGATATAGGCTATTCTTTCTCTGCATTATTTATATCGACTGTTTATTGTATTTTGTAATTAGCTGTTGAATTTATACCGGGTGCGCCAAAAAGACAAAAAGGTCCACTTTTGACAGGCCACGATAAATCGTACATTGGACCGATTTTGGAGATTTATGACTTAATCTAATAGCTGAAATGCAGAATTAGATTCTAGCATTTTTTGTAAAAATTTTAGTCTTCTGTTTCTTGAGCTATATGCGAGTTCTTAAAAATGTTTGGTCTCAAAAACATTGAAAACAATCAATAAACGTTGATCCGTTTTTCTAAAAATTCGACGTGAATGGAGAAAAAGGAACCTTTTTCGTGGTGATTTGGGGATTTAGAAACGGATTGGTCATAATCTTCTGCACGAGCGTTCGTTCAACGTTGGGAGAAATGTAACATTACTTTTAATGCTACAAAAAATGTCTTTCCTTTTGTAATTTCATTGAATTTCTACTTTGGTGCAAGTAATGTGTTCCTGTGTCAAGGGGTTTAAAAAGACAGCGAAGCACCATGAGGTCAATCAAGCAGGCCTCATTAAAAGTATTCTGTGCCTGCGAGCAAATGACTGGGAAAAATTTGCCTGCAATCAAAAACTCTGAGTACAGTAAAGATGCCAGCAACAAACGTGAAATGATATTTTGTGCCTGCGAGCGGCGCTCGTGCTCTCGTGCACATTAATGAGGTCTGCAATCAAGTAGGGAGTTTTATTGAATGTGTGATCCAGGAACGGCTTGGCAATGGACGTCATTGCTACTTCTCCAGAATTTCGCAACAGGTCGGTCGTTGAACTAACGCTAGTGCAGCAGATTATAACTAATCAATTTCTAAATCCCTAAATCACCACCAAAAAGGGATATTAATTTTTTATCAAGCAACGCTCGTTTCGTTGGCTATTGAAAAGTATTTTTGTTAAAAGCAACATTGCTTAATCAAGAGGAAGCATTAATGTGAGTAACCTGAGTTAAAATATAAGATCTCATAGGTCTTAAAATAGCCTATTGTATTTGATAATCCGACGCGTGACGAAAGAAAGCAAAGCCAAAAGAAACAATGGCGTGTTTAGGTTTCTCTCTGCCCTATTTATAGAACCGCACTATATAACTCAGGTCATTCACTGTAAATCCTAATTATTATTATTATTACTATTATTTTATAGAATAAAAATTATTATTAAGTGCAAAGTAAAATAATTCTATTGAATTTAACAATAAACGATATCTATACTGGGTGAGTCAGAAAAAACGTGGGGTGTTTGCCAATGTTTATTGATGGAGTTTACTTTTTTTTAAGTTTATTGCATAGAAGAAAGGCTTACTTAGATATCAAAATTTGTTTGGTCAAAATCGGTCTTTCCGTTCCATAATTACGAGCAATTTTAATAAAATGGTGTTTCGCAAGGCCTCCAATTAGATTTATATTCATGCACGTGTGAACCACTAAACCATGACAAAGTTACTGTTTCTCTATCAACAAATTTAAACAAAGCATGCATTGTGTTAGAATACAACAGGAACAGTATTGTTATTTGTTTTGTAGCCCTATAACTAATTGTCATTGTTAGGAAGCAGAAAGTTCTTATGCTAGCGATACTTTTCACCAAAATAGCTATATCACAAAATTTCAAATAGATACAGAAAGAAATGGCCTAGTTTAGCAAACTAAATTTCTATAACTAATTCAATCTTTCTTCTACAAAATAAACGTTCAACACACCCGATTTGGCTTGTTTTTCACCAAAATATGGCTTGTTAAACACCCCACGTTTTTCAGACTCACCCGGTATATAAATATGATACATATTTACAGGCGAGTTTTGAATGTAAATAAAACAAGATCAATTCAAGAAGCCAACCTCTGCTACGAAAGTCTTGCATAATCGGCAGTTGCATTAATGCTTTGTTTTCATCAACTTACACTTATTGGATTGACATGGATTGGATCGACATTGGATTGACTGCTACCTTGCCGATCTTGTTACAAGGACTGAAATATAAAGCTACTCCGCATATGCGTCGTAGCAAAGTTGTAATTTCCGTCACTACACTGTCTCTTATGAATCCATTTCATCCATAGTCATGTTTCATCTGATCAGTACAAAATTTGTTCATTACATTTGTACAATACTCCATGATATTTCATTTCATCAGGACAATATCTGTTAAGTGCTATCTAAACCACTAATCTTTTTATTTTGGAAATTTGATTGATCAAAAACTTGTTTGACAATGTTTATAATACATATTTAATCAATTAGAATTTGATTGTGGATCTCTTATGATAATGTTTGACAATTTTTATAATACATATTTAATCAATTAGAATTTGATTGTGGATCTCTTATGATAATCTTCAATCATATGCCTGGTGCTCGTATAAACGGTTTACAATCATCAGTGATTTTGAATCAAATTGAAACAATCACCTTCAAATTATGATGCTTTATATTACCAGGGGGATGTGGTCTGCCGCTGGTGTATTCCAAGCTTCAATATAGCTTTCCATGATGGGATGGTTCATTCGGTATCTTGAATTCGCTTGTTCGTTACTTGAAAGTCGTCAGATAGTTTCAACAAGGGAGGACTCAGAATGTGCAGGGTGAGTAAATCTTATCATTGGAAATTGATTCTGCTAGAATTAACGCACCTTAAAGGGAATAACCTGAGTTAAAAGATGAAATCTCATAGGTTTATAAATAGCCTATTGTATTTGATAATCCAGCAAGTGGGCAAAGAAAGCGAAGGCAAAGAAAACAATGGCGTGTCTTGGTTTTTCTTTATCCTATTTATAGACGGACGCCTTATAGCTCAGGTCACTCACTTTAAATATTCGCTACTTTCGTATTCTAAAGCTTTAAAATAGGTTTCCATGATGGGATAATTCATTTGGTATCTGGACTTCGCTTGCTCGTTACTTGAAAATCGTCAGATAGACTTAACAAGAGAAGGACTCCCAACCTTTCGAGTGAGTATAAAACATAGCTCACTTTTGGATCTACAACATTATGGTTTTCGTCTGTATTTGCATGTTTAAAAGTAATTCAAAAATATACTATCATAAAACATGGTTCGCTTTCAGATCTGCAACCTTGTAGTTTTCGTCTATATTTGCATGTTTAAAAGTAATTTAAGAATATATTATCACTTGGTAAAACGTTTTGATATTAGTCTTCATCAGTGACCTGCTGATGAAGAGTATTTCGACACGTTTAATCAAGTTATATAGTATGTTTTGAATTACCTATATATTTTTATATATGCTACGGAGAATTAACTGATGAAGTGTTGCATATTTAAAAGATAATTTTACGATGGATGAACAGCACATTTGACCAACACCAAAGTGAAGGCTTTGAATAAACTGAGTTTCCTGCAAATGTTCATGTTTCAGAAGAGAAACTAACGAAGATAGATAGATAGATTAAAAACATTTAGTTCAGCCACACTGTTCTTTAGTTAAGCCTGGTTTTGACATTTGGTCGTTGAGGTCGCTGGAGTCGTTGCAATAAACAACAATATTATTGGAAATAAACACTGCTAGAAGCTAACGTACCTTAAATGCACGCTACTTAAATTAACGCGAAGGAAAGAGGAGGAAAATACTTAGAATTAAAGAAAATTAGTGCGAAAAAGGCGTTGTTTTAAAGGAAATTAACGCAAANTTCATCAGTGACCTGCTGATGAAAAGTATATCGACACGTTTAATCAAGTTATATAGTATGTTTTGAATTACCTATATATTTTTATATATGCTACGGAGAATTAACTGATGAAGTGTTGCATATTTAAAAGATAATTTTACGATGGATGAACAGCACATTTGACCAACACCAAAGTGAAGGCTTTGAATAAACTGAGTTTCCTGCAAATGTTAATGTTTCAGAAGAGAAACTAACGAAGATAGATAGATAGATTAAAAACATTTAGTTCAGCCACACTGTTCTTTAGTTAAGCCTGGTTTTGACATTTGGTCGTTGAGGTCGCTGGAGTCGTTGCAATAAACAACAATATTATTGGAAATAAACACTGCTAGAAGCTAACGTACCTTAAATGCACGCTACTTAAATTAACGCGAAGGAAAGAGGAGGAAAATACTTAGAATTAAAGAAAATTAGTGCGAAAAAGGCGTTGTTTTAAAGGAAATTAACGCAAAGATAGGAAAACTTTACGTTGTGTTGTGAGATTTTGTTTCCTAAATCTTTCAGCTGATCCCTTGTCTCTTTCGACAAGTTATAATTTGGAAGTTTTGTTTTCGTAACCATTGTTTCTAAGACACACGCAATTATCTAATTATTAAATTAATCATTGTCATGAGAATTTTGTCATGCAGAACAAGTTGTTTTCTTCAAAACGATGAGATGAGTTTTAATTTAAACTGAGAGAGGACAATTTCGAAAACTTGAGCCAATCCAAAATTGATCAAAACAGCACAACATAAAACATCAAGAAACACATGACAGTGTTGTTGACATTTTTTAGAATCACTCTTTTCGTACTTGATCGAAATGATACAAATAACGTCTTTTTTATTAATGCATCAAATGCTTTAAATAACCAGAGTTTCCTTCAAATTTTCATTTTTCAAGCATAGTTTGCAGAAGAGAAATTAACAAAGAAAGATAGATGTGAAAAAATTTCTGTTCAGCCACCCTGTTCTTTAGTTATTAACGATATTGGTTGAAGAATGTTTCTCGCAACAAATGAAAAAAAAGAAGAAATCTGCAAACTCTCCTCGAAGAAGTTTAAGTATAATTTTACAACAAGGATTCTACCATAAAGTCCTGTGCACTTTCCTGCAGCTATCAGTAATTTCGCTTAACTTTCAAAAAAGTGATTGACATCTTGCCCAAAGCTCTTCGCCTTTTAAAGTGAGAACGGATTGACCGCTCGTAAACAAAGAAATTTTTTGCAAGTAAGCATGCATTTGAAAGCTTTCAGAGAATTGGCTTGTTGTGGTTTCAAAATCTCTAAATCCATCCACATTGTGGAAGTTATCGGCAAGAAGATGCAACCTTGTCGTTCACCAGACTTTCTCTACTCTTTTAGAGAAAGTCTACCGTCTCAAAGGATGTAAAATTAGAAATCAAATGTTACAACATCTGAGGAAAAACGACGTTAGACTTGCGTTGCATAAAGCACAATCGTGTATTTTTGACCGTCAATTAAGCTTCAAGCTGTCTTAGCAAGAAGACGCGCGTAAAGAAGACACCAGATGAGTTCTGTTGTTTGAATAAAATGAATCACAAAGTAGTGTCANTCAGAGAATTGGCTTGCTGTGGTTTCAAAATCTCTAAATCCATCCACATTGTGGAAGTTATCGGCAAGAAGATGCAACCTTGTCGTTCACCAGACTTTCTCTACTCTTTTAGAGAAAGTCTACCGTCTCAAAGGATGTAAAATTAGAAATCAAATGTTACAACATCTGAGGAAAAACGACGTTAGACTTGCGTTGCATAAAGCACAATCGTGTATTTTTGACCGTCAATTAAGCTTCAAGCTGTCTTAGCAAGAAGACGCGCGTAAAGAAGACACCAGATGAGTTCTGTTGTTTGAATAAAATGAATCACAAAGTAGTGTCAGTTTCAAGACAGTTAACGTCTCTTGAGAATTTGGAAATGTTCTTTTGTTGAAACTGCCAATATCATAAAGTCTACGTTTGAATTACGTTCATTAAAAATAGAGCGTTGAAAAGGGATTGAACGAAGCTTTGTGGGTAAATTCATCACTGTTGGAGAGGCAAAACTACAAAGTATTTTCAAGGAGTTGGTTTTTTAGCCTGAACTAAAAGTTTGCCCAGGAACCAGAGAATTTACTGATTCAACCATAAACCACGCAGATTTTAAATATTTGATCTTTCTCAGGAAACAAACTCAAACAAGTCGTTTTTCCATTGAATCTGCATGTACAAAATTTACTCGATTAACTGGAAGTGCAAGTATGCATTATGATGAATTCCGGCCTTGCAGGTAGTGCTTTTTTAGCAGTGCTCCCCTTGGCGGAAGTTCGTTCTTTTTTCAAACCAAAGATTATCTTTTATGAAATGCAGCACTTGCGATTCTATCATTTTATATAACTTGTTCATCTAGCAGTGCAGGTATGCACTATTATGAAAGCAGCGCTTCCCCCGGAAGAATCTCATACTTGTCTATCTAACCATGAATAGCAAAGTATTATCTTTCATGACATTAAGTATATTCACGTTTTCATTCTAAAATGTATAGTTATTCATTCATGTTGTCAACCAATTGACACGCATATTATTGACACCAAAGTCGCACACGGATGGGTCACGTGATTAAACGTCACCGTATTTTCCCGCTCTTTTTTGCTCACGCTCGTAATGGGCCTAGCCACGTAGCCAAAGCTACGAGCAGTGCACAAAACTCTTGAGAATTGCCTTACCTGCTTTAAAGACAATTGACGGAGATATAAGGCAACTTAAGTTAGGGGCCTGGGCAATCTAAATATAGCCTATTGTATTCCATTGTATTTGATGACCTCAATAGATTATCAAAACAATTGGGCACATAGAGGCACGCGGCCTTCTTTTGTTCTATTTTTAACTATACGCTATATATCCGTCAATTGTCTTTAAAGACACTTGGTATATGGTAGAAGAATTGAATAAAGTTTCTATGATGGCTGGCGGGTGATTTCTATGAAAGCATTTTGCCTACCGGGTGACCCAAACAAATTTCACAAACGAAATCGCACTTACCTTCTTGAAATCAAAAGCTATTGTCACATGCTTTGTTCGAGAAAGCAACATCTCAAAAGGTGCAAAGCAAGTCAGAAGGAAATACTAATGATAGGCTTGATAATCG
This sequence comes from Aurelia aurita, assembly GCA_004194415.1. Lineage (NCBI taxonomy): Eukaryota > Metazoa > Cnidaria > Scyphozoa > Semaeostomeae > Ulmaridae > Aurelia > Aurelia aurita. Next base: position 988,737 of record REGM01000003.1, read on the forward strand.
AGTTTTGGTGATTTAAACGGGGGAGGGGGGCATTTTTGGGACGCCTCGTGGTATTAGGGTTTTTTAAATTTTCGGCCGTCGTTTCTTATAACGAAAATGACGTAAGCTTCTTATGAGCGAGTTTCTTATAACGAAAATGTGCAACATATAATTCGTTATTATAATCTTAATCCCAGATAATGGATGTGGCTGAAAGCAATTATAAAAGACTTCAAAGCTATTAAAATCCATTAATTTAGCTACATGGTTGATCTTTCTGGACATACGTTTTCCCAAGATGATTACGAACAATAGCAGATGACCTTGAAATCTACGATGACATGCGTTTGAATGCAAGTCAAGACGTTGAGGTTTGTTCTGGTTTTCTTGAATTACGATTAATTTTAAAGATAAAGTACCAGGTGAGTCAAACAATTTTAGACGTTTGAAAGCAGACATTCATTTCGCTGAAAATTAGTTTGAAAACGAATAAATGCTAGGGGTCGCAGATTTGTCATTGATTCATTGCTTTGGTGCTGAAGGAGTTCAATTCGAGACAGATTTTATAAGTTTGATTTCCTCACATATTCTACCAGATAACTCTATTTGAGAAGGACCTTAACAGATAACAAAAGAGTCCTCACGACTGAAAACAATGCAGTAAACGCTACTTACCGTTTAGATATTGATGTTAACATGTGGAGGCAAAATTGTTTAATTGCTGGTGGGTGAAGGTAAGGTACTGAAATATCCACGTCTAAGTTTGCTAGCTACGATGTTTATGCCCTACTGTTTAAAGATGCCAACGCAAACTGCAGGGTGGGTAAAAAAATGTATAGCCGTTTGAAAACCTGTAGCTCTCAAACCATTTTTCAGATTCCTATAAACTGATAATACCTGTGTAGCTAGCATATCAACATACCTAGATAAGAAAATTTAGTTTGTCAAAATCGGTCGTTTCGTTCTCATACATATTACAAGCGATTTTATAAAAATGATTCATCTCAAAATTCTTCAAAACAGGCCTAAAATCCATGATCACATTTGCTAGCAATTTAGCCCTACGGCTATAATAATCAAACTCTATCAATCTCTCTTATCGCTCAAGCATTCACTTGGTATATAAAGAGGCTGCCGTATAATCGTATAACATGGTACTGCCATTCAGCATGTTTTTGTCTATTTTCTACTTTCATGAGGCTGGATTGCTAGCAAATTCCGGCCAGCTCTGTCCCCAAATTGTGGCTTTCAGTGAGTTTGGCTTTTCCCCGTATATTATTGGACAATAGATCATTTGAAAAGGTTTGTCCTCAAAACTAGTTGTTCCTGCTCAATGGCAAGAAAGAGCTGAAGTCGTAATAATTTAAGAAAATGTTTTGCTTCTTTCTTCAAATCCATGGACAAAAGATTGGAGTGGACGTTGCGAAATTGCTTCCAAGTATTATTGGCTTTGTTTGGTTAATTTATGGACAATATTGAAATCATTGCTTGAAACTGGGTGGGATCCGTCAAATACTAACGACAGAGATTGCACCAATTAACTCAAAATACGTATTTCACAATTACAAAAAACAAAAACTGCCAAGAAAAAGCCATACTTACCTATACCATCCGAAATACGACATACTTACTGAAACGTGAATTAAATGATAAATAATTCCATTAAGTACCCAAACCACATATCATTAGAACGAAATCCGATTTTGCAATCAGATGTTATGCATCAAACATCAAATTAATAGACCATTCCGCAATCGAATGCGAAGGCGCTGTTCGCGTTGCATCTCAAGATCGTATGGGGATTCGAAATCCGATTCGAATTCGATTTCGAATTCAAAACTCCCATGCGATACCGAGATGCAACGCGAACAGCGCCTTCGCATTCGACTGCGGAATGGTCTATTCAAATATAACTAATTTGTGAAAAATGTCGAATGAAGGTGGGTTGCGTTATTAGAACACACTGTATAATATGAATGTACTTTGCAAAAAAGTTCTGTTGCGTTGGAAAAAGCACTTCATTTCTGTTTCTTTCCTCTTTACAATCAGAATTATGCTGTCGATTGCAGGTGCCTAATAAATGACCCGTTCTTGCCACATTTCCTAATGTCATATGTTACAAATAGGCGGACCTAGGACTACAAGAACAGCGTGCATGCCAAAAGGCAACTGCGATATCTTCCAAAAAAACACCAACTTTCATCAAATTTTATTTTAAACTCATACATGTGTTCTTGTGTTCATTATCGCATAGAGTTTGCAATAAGATAATCATTGTTGATAAAAACACTTTATTATTGCAGAATTCTATTTTAAGTAAGAAAAGGCAGGCTGTAATAATTATACCAGGTGACCCAATAGAAAGTGAAGCTTTTTAAAAATTCACCAAAATTTAATCGTTGCCAATCTTTAAATTTTCTGTTTGTACATTTGTGTCAGGGATCAAACAATTAATAGATCATCGTTATGTTATTCAAGAGAGAGATGGGGGAAATTGCACCATGAAAATTGATTTCATATTGAAACGCGTGTCCTACATGGTATAAGAGCTTTGTCGAAAAGGACGTGGTGGTGCGGGATAAAATTAAATTTGATTATGATCTTTTTGTGATTTTGGAGCATGCTTCGAAGCCAAGTAGCTCTTAAAGGCACAAATTCCTGCAAATTCAAAGTTATCTCAAGGTTTTGCAAAATGTTAAAAATTAATTTGGATTTAGCCCGTAATTTTAGTTGTCGTGACAGGGTTTCTGAAAACTACTGTGTGACAGTATAGGTTCCAAATCTTCAAATTGGCGTAAAAAGGTCGGTGTAAAATTCTGTGACCTATTTCTTTGAATTGAATGGTTTGAAAGAACTTTCGCTACTTTGCTATAATTCTACCGTCTTTCCTGAAATCTGCAACATTTTTCGAAATTACAGCGCATTTCATATTTCACTAATTTGAGGGTGTGACGTCATCAAATTTCTAAATCGTAACCCATAAGGGTGAGAGACTTTTGCTTGATACCATATTGTAGACATTCATAAACAATGTTCTTCTTGAAATTANTTGCTCTTTTAAATTCATGTTATTGTTACAAGAAATTGAGATATTGACCCAGAACGCAAATTGTCATGTGAGTTGATCTCATGTACCTTCATGCATATTGATTGGATCTCATATGCATTCGTGAACAATTCCCGGCAAATGTTATGAAATTGTAACGCTGACCTCTCTCTCTAGACATTACTCAAGTAATACCGAGTACACTCATCTTTGTATAAGAAACTTGCCTCTGGGCTTTGTAGTAGAGTTTCGTAATTTTTGGCTCTATTCTTGTGGTAAAAATTTCTTGTAGAGTTTCTAAACTTTTCATGAAATTGAATTTCACAATTTATCAAAATTGCTTTTTGATGCTTTTTCAACCAAGATTTACAAGAAAGAACCGAATCATAAACAAAAATTATACTTTTTAGTGTTATTTGGGTTGATTTAGAAACACTTTGCAAATCACAACCAAAAATTGAAAAGTTTCTTAACTTGGAATTGACCGCTGATCGCTTCTAGTAGGTCTCTTAACTTTCTGGAAGAGGCTACAACAATTTCTTATAAGCAGTTTCTTATAAAAGAATGGAGTGCAAAAGCATTAGACTCATTACATAAATAAGTCTCAGTATCGCTCATTGAATTGGATAAAAAAATCTGATTAAAAATATTGAACGAATACAAGGAATCACGTCGTAAGTCTACAAAAGCATAGGAAACAAAGGAAAATATGCTTGGGTTTCCTAGACTAAATGAGACTTGATACTTTTATCTTGTACTCAAGTTGCTTAATTTTTGTGATCTTTGGTTTTGGTTTCTTATGAAGAGTTTCTTGTAAAAAGGTTACTTGTATCATATCCCCATAGATTTAATTTAAATTCTATTATACTTAAAAGAAATCTACAGGCATGCAGCATATAGAATAATGCTTTCGTTGCTGAAGAAAGAGCACTTCGAGATTAAAATAGAGGATTCTTTAATGTGCCCCCTTGTGCCCCAATGTGCCCCTGACCCCAACACCTTTGTTTCTCCTGGTACATGCTCTTAATTTGTCGCCCTTCTCAGAGATCCCATCGTTGAACATAATCTGTAGACAGCTGAATTTTTAAACTTCAAGCGACCATTTCAAAATTCAATTATTGATTACTGAACTTGAAAATTCTCATGAGTTGAAAATTCTCACTCTAAAAGTTGAAAATTAGCCTAAAAATCGAGCACAGGAGGCCACATCACATAGCCATCATTACTTCATATTGCATTGTATTTGTGGCTGATTGCTTAACTCCCCCTGTAAAGCAGAATTCATGTTTAGGACGTGTTTCTTATCGCCACCCAAATAAGGTTAGCGATTCATTTCGCATATGGGCAGACGTGAGTCTTATTTGGCGAAGCAGCAATGAAACACTTTAAGTGTGAAGTCAGGGTAAGACTTGGGCGACAACTGCGATTAGGGAGTTTACGAAACCACGACGCCAACTGCAACGGGAACGCACTATTGCTTTTGTTTTAGACGATCGGCTGTAATCGATTCCTTGTTTGTCGTGCGAATTTGCTTCCCTTGCGAGCATAGGGCTCAAATCTTTAAAAAGGTGGGTGTGAAATTAAATTACATTTTTCTTTGAATTAAATGGCTAGAAAGGAACTTAGGGTACTTTGCTTTAAATCTGTCGTGGAAATTTTTTGATATCTAGAATATTTTCAAAATGGCAGCATTTATTATATTGGAGGCTGTGACGTCATCAAATTTCTAAATCCTAAACCAGAAGAGCAACAGACTTCTGCTTCCACCATATTGTAGACCTTTATAAACTATGGTTTTCTTGAAGATTGTATCATTTTTCCTCTATTGATTTAGGATTTACGGCAATTTCAATTTTTTCAAAATTTTCCATGAATTCTTTCAAAAAAAATAAAAATGCCGCCATTTTGAAAATAATAAAGATATCAAAAAATTTCCACGACAGATTTACAGCAAAGTACCCTAAGTTACTTTCAAGCCATTCAATTCAAAGAAAAATGTAACAGAATTTCACACCCACCTTTTTGAAGATTTGAAAGATTTGAGCCCTATGCTTCCCTTGCGAGACTTTGAAGGTGTCCTTTTCAATTGCACTACTTGGAAATCCCATTTCTATCGTTCTGCAATGCAGATCCAGGCCTCCGATGTAAATCTCGCTCATTTTAAATGTTAGTTTTCAAGGACAAAATGAGACTACGTTTACACTGTACCGGTACAGTTTTGATCCGCTACAAAGTTTTTACGGTTCAAGAGCGTTTACACTACTCCAGAACAAAATTATTCTATAGATAAAAGGAACAAACATGTTATGGGATTAGCAAGAACAGTGTAAACGTGAGGCTGGTCCGATACACTTTTGTTACCGGTACAGAGTTGTACCGGTACAGTGTAAACGGGGTCTGATGGTTCTCGGGCATTTAACTGAAGAAGGAGGTTTCGCCGTGGCCTTTTGCCTTTTGAATAAAATGTGAAAGGTAGCGTATAGGAAACAGTACTTTGTTTGCAGGCTGCAAAATGACATCTGGCTGGAGTTGCCGTCCTGGTGTCGTAAATTCTCTATTAACGCCGACAGAGGGCAGTTTTTTGTATTCCATTAAAAATTTACAAGACATATACGGATTACACTACTTGCAATCTACAGTAAAATATTAAAAGGACAATTTCACGGGGAGCAGAAGACAATGGCTACGCCGTGGCCATTACATGAAAACAGAAAAAAAGGAACAAAATACTAAATGCAAATACACGTAAATACTACGAACGATTAAATACCCAAGTCTGTTTCACATTAGATGTCAGGTCAAAGTGGTGATAACGAACATTCATTGATGGAAAAACCCCCTCTTATAGTTTGTTTTTAAATATTAAACAGGGCAGTTGAGTTGGTCAAAATCAGTCTTGGCTAGTCTGCACTTTAGCGGACCAGCTTTCAATATCGGCAAGTTATGTGTCATGGGGTAAGGGTTAGGGTCAGGGTTAGGTTTTGGAAAAGGGTTTTTAGGGTAAGTTAGGGTTAGTTAGGGTAAGTTAGGTTAAGTCCCTGGGGGTTAAGTTAGGGTAAGTTAGGGTTAGTTAGGGTGAGGCAGGGTGAGGTAGGGTTTAGTCAGGGTTAGTAGGGTATTTGGTCAAATACGTTCCCGAGAGATATGACATAAAGCTGGTCCGCTAAGTGCAGTCGTCCCTCAGTCTTATCATTCCAAAGTTACAAACGATTCTATGAAAACGTTTCAGCTCAGAATCCTTCAAAATAAGTCAAAAATGTTTCAACAAATTTGCTAACAATTCACCCTCCTGATATCAGGGGCGCATCTAAGGGAGAGGTTGTAGGGGTTGCAACCCTTGCCCATTTCGGCAGAGAACAAAGGAAAACAAGCATGCTGAAATAAGTTCATAGTCCTAATGAGTGTGCAGATGCCCCATTTCTACCATACAACCCCTGCCCTTAAAATTTCCTAGTTGCGCGCCTGTGATACCAAACACTAGTCGAAAATGGCCGAAGGACCACTCCCAGTGTATAAAAGTAGGGAGCAGGCATTTTGTCAACATGACGAATAGCTAGTAATGAGACACATACACGGAGAATAACTGAGGTATAGCTGTAGGGCTGAACTGCGAAATGAAGCATGTAACTTATTATAATCTAAGAATACAAAATATATGCAAGCTGCCGCAAATAAAGACACTGGGCTTTGGACAAGAATCACTGTCTTATAGAGGTAGTTTCCTCTGGAGCACCCTCGATGTCTGTGTCAAAAAAGAGCCAACACTTTCGGCTTTCATAGAGAGGATGAAATACTGGGCTGAAGACAAATGCACTTGCAAAGTATGCCGCTAATTTATTTTTGTATAAAGTACCGGGAAATAGGCGCAAAACTGCAGGCTAGAAAACGTCTAAAGCGTGCGTTGAGAACACTCCTCCACAGTGATTGCTGCTCTTCCTTTGACTTCTTTGATACGCTTTTGGAGAAAAGTGACACTGTAACGATCCACATTAAAAATCTCCAAAAATTGATGCAAGAAATTTATAAGCCAATGAGCCATCCAAATCCATGAAAGGAAAGAGATCCAATATGATATCAGAACTAAGCATCTCTGTAAGTTACTAGTCACGAGAACGACAAAATTTGGCATGGAGTCGCTCTCATTCAGAGGAAGCCTATTGTGGAACTCTTTTTGCGGTGAAATAGAAGAGCTACCAACAGTTGTAAGCTTTAAAAAGGAAAATCAAAACCTGGACGGTGAAAAATGTAATTGTAAAATTTGTAAAGAATTCACACCAACTTTGAATGATGATGATGATGATGATGATGATGATGATGATGATGATGATGATGATAATGATGATGATGATGATAAACATTTTTCTGACTCACCCGGTAGTTTGTGGCTTTAGTTTGTGGCTTTAGTTTGTGGCTTTAAAGTGGCCTTTGCAACCGGCATGCTTTGTAAATACATCATTTTGTGGTTTCTTTGTTGTCGCCTTTAGTGGTCCACCAAAGTGGCCGACAACAAATGGATAGCACATGCAAGGTATGCCGGTTGCAAAGGCCCCTTTAATTTTTGACTCACCCGGTAAAAATATTTCAATAATAATGCATTTCAATCAGACTACCCGGAAATTTTAGTCATGCTCACGAAAGAAAACGTCATACTGTTGATAGAAACTAAGTATGACGATATTGAAGGAAAGCCCACGAGAAATAAATTAACAAATAAGAAGGTAAATAAAGAACTGAATAAACAAATGATTCTTCAAGCGTCAGAGAAATGACAGCTGCCGAGCACACTCTTCGAACAATCATACAATCTTTGTTGCCAGCAAGATTGCGTTAATTTGTCAAAACGTATGCTGCAGTCCCAGACAAAAGACCTGAGCGTGCAATGTAATGCAGGCAGTAAATCGGGGTAAATTGGCTTTAACTTCCAAGTAAATGTTGGCATACTGTAAGGACCTGCCGTTAAGAACAGACTTCTGCACGTTAAAGGGAGTACAAAGACCAGCAGCCTTTGCCATCGTTTGTTTTTGTTTTTGTGAATTTCGTACAGTCAGTTATTCTGAAAGCTGTGCAGAGCAAGTCGCTGACTGTGCGCAAAGCATGCTGGTCTTTGTACTCCCTTTAAACTGAGGTATGTTTTTATTTAATAAAGTTGCAAACTATAATTTTCTATCTAGGAGATTGAGAAATCAGCGTGAAAATATTTCACTTTCTGCTACAACTTCAAGCCTTCATTTTCTTTCACTTTCATTTAATATTCTTTATACATAAATTAACCCTTCAGCAAATTAAAATATACAACAACTACTTACAACGATAAAGATTTGCAGAATATGAACTACTTACAACTACTTACAACTACTTACAACTACTTGCAACTACTAATAACAACTACTTACAACGAACAAAAAATTGAAGAGTATGAACCTACAGCCCTATAAAACCTAGACATTGCTGATCTTCCAGGGAGTTGTGTTTGAGAGTCTAGCTCTTTAGATGCGTTTTAAGTTTTTTTTTAAACGATTCAGTGTTGGTAGCTCACAAATTTCCGCAGATGTGTCATTCCATATCTTGAGAGCTGCGTAGTGAAAGCCTTTTTTTGCAAATTCAGTCCTATATCTAGGGATCTGGAGATCTTTACAGTGCCTTAACGTTAACTCGTAAGGATCCAATGTTCTGGAAGTTCTACCGAGTGAGTCAGAAAAGACGTGTGGGACGTTTAACAAGCCATATTATGCTAAAAAACAGTCAAATCAGGTGTGTTGAAGGGTCATTTTGTAGAAGAAAGATTGAATTAGTTATTGAAATTTAGTTTGTTAAAATCCGTCATTTCTTTCCGTATCTATTTGCAATTTCGTGATACAGCTATTTTGGTGAAAAGTATCGCTAGCATAAGAACTTTCTGCTTCCTAACAATGACAATTAAATAAATAGTCCCCTAGGGGTTACAAAATAATTAGCAAGAATCTTGCGAAATTCCATTTTACTAAAATCGCTCGTAGTTATGGTACGAAACGACCGATTTAGACCAAACAAATTTTGATTTCTAAGTTAGCCTTTATTCTATGCAATAAACTTTGGGGAAGCGAACTTGCAAAGTAAACTCCGTCAGTAAAATTGGCAAACACCCCACATTTTTTCTGACTCACCCAGTAGATGAAGCATGGGATGTTGCAACAGTCTGCAACAGTTATTTAAACTCAGATCATAGTTGTGTTGTAGTGTTTTGTGCCGCATTTAAACTCAGACTCAGATCATAGAAAGTGGTGTGGCGCGGCGGTGTAATCCTCAGACCATCTCAGACTTTGCAGCCAGAACAGTCAGGCGGACGGGGTTCGAGCCCCAGCACTTGAGCGTCATGACAAGGGGTCGCGGACTCGATTTGGTCTTCTCTGCTTCTGCGATCCCAGCCTTTGGCGCTAAAAATCTGCAACTTCACTTCATCTTTAACATTTGATTTGCTTTCTTCAGATTTTGGATAGCATGGACATTATTTTTCTTCTCCTTTTCAGCCATTTTTAGAACAGATGCCATGATTTCATTTCTCAAGGAAATTTAACTGAACTTTTTCTGCAAATGCTAAACCTTTTCTGGAAACCTAGTTCCCAGGAATCGATCACTTTTGCAGCTACGTTGTTTAATTAAAAAAATCTTCAGATATCGTAAAGTAGTCCTGCGAGCTACCGGGTGATTCAGAAAAATATCTAGACGTTTGTGATCCTGCATGCCGTTTCCCACCTATCATTGCATTCCTTCAAACTAATTCTTATTGTGTGGCTAAAATGTCAACTTATGTACACAAATTTATATGGCAAAAATCGATGGTATCGTTCGCATGTTACAAGCGATTTTATGAAAATGTTTCAATCCCCGATTACAAGCACAAAATTGGACATCAAATTTTGTAATAATTCAGCCCTACAGCTATCACAGTTATGCTGCGTCTAGCTATGTCATTCTTAACAGCATCTCATTTTATTATGTATGATAGAATGCATTTTCCATAATTTTATGCACTTGGGATTGTCTTCCACCCACTTTTCGCGCGGTTTTCTTGTATCGTGAGGTTGGATTGTTAGAAAATTTACCATCTAGAGTATTCTGATGTTCAACTCCAGTCTCTGATTGAGGCTTTGACTTTTGTCGAAAAATCATCGGCACATTTACGCTAAGTCTTAAAATAGTTAAGAATCTGTTGGGTGGCCTTTGGGGTGTGGTTTTGCGGGTGGGTGGTTCATTATCTTGACACACCCAGCAGTTTCTAACCTCTTCCAAACGAGAGACAGCGAGCATCGTTTTCAAATCCATAAATGGTCTTGCACCTACGTATCTCTCGAATATTTTTTCAAAAAACTCTTCACGGGGCACTGTCAAGTTAAGAAACTCTGAGACTGACTTACGCGTCCCTCTTATGAAAACGACAAATGGGCAGAAATCATTCTCGTATCGTGGTGCGCACCTTTGGAATAATCTTGAACCGGAGGTCAAGCAAGCACCCTCTCTTTATGCTTTTAAAAGTCGATTATGAGTATGACCATAATGTATTTATTTCTAGATTCTAGTTTTGTAATTAGGTTATTAACGTTTTAGTTTCACCTGTATTAAATTGTAAATTGTAATTTTTATGGCACGGCCCCCTGAAAAGCAGCCTTAGGGACGGGTCATNAATCTACAAAACATATTACTATATTTTCAACCCCCCTCCCAATACATATATAAACTTGTGTATATAGAAACTGAACAACTATGTTTTAATTCTTGAAGAACTAGTTTTTAGAAATTATCAGGATTTACATCAAATTATTTTCATACCCCCTCCTTGAGATGTGCTTTATTTTTCGTCCCCCCTCTCTTTGAGTAGGTACAATTTTGGTCCCCCCTCCCAGATGTCTTCCACCCCCTCCCCGGCAAGTATTAATGACCCGTCCCTTAGCTGACGGGGTTACCGTGGTTAAAGAATATAAAATAAAATCAAATCAAATGTAATGCCCACAGGGTAGTCATAGTCTTTTGCTCCCTGTGGTTGACCTCATAGTCTTTGCAGTGTTTGTATAGTAGATTGTAGGTAGCGTATATAGTAATATGTTTTGTAGATTTTTAGTGGAATAAAGAAAAAAGAAAATTTGATCCAAGATGTCAGCTTAAACTAAACCAGGTTATCGAATGGGGCCTTCTAATTGGTCAATCCAATGAATCGAATGCATTTGATTGGTTGAAATTGAACCTGGTTTAGATAAAGCTGGTTTAACTGAGTCAGTGTGAATGCGGTATAATACCCCATTCACACTTGCATGTTAAACCAGCTTAAACTAACCAGGTTATTAAATGTTGCGTTCTAATTGGTCGATCCAATAATTCAAATGAATTTGATTGGCTGAATTTTTAACCTGATTTTAATAAAGCTGGTTTCAGTGTCAGTGTGAAAGGGGAAGATAGCCCGATTAAGCTTCATTCTCGTCGCTGTGGAGCATAAATGTTGGAAAATTTGATCCAAAAGTCTAGGCCTGTTTTGAACGATTCTGACATAAAACACTTTTATAGAATCGCGCTTAAATCGAGAACAATATGACCGATTTAACCAACTAAATTTTAGTATCTTAGTCAACGTACTAGCTACACAATGATAATCAGTTTTGAAGGATTTTGAGTTGAACCATTTCCATAAAATCGGTTGTAGCTTAAGAACGTTGGGACCGGTTTTGACCAACCAATTTTTTCATTTACCTTATCATAAGTTAACGCTGCTAGAAATTAATGTACATTAAAGACCCTGTACTCCCCATGATCCTTTGCAGTCTCAAAGTGATTTTCATACAATGAGAATGATTTTGGCCTAGCAATCGCGATGCTGTTAGGCCTGGTTCAAACGTCGCTCTTCTCATGTGCCGAACTTAACTCGAGAATTAAGTACATGAGAAGAGCGACGTTTGAATAGCCTGCGCGCAGACTCGACTGGTTACGCCAAAGGAAGTTTAGGTGAATTGAAATTTGATGGTTTGGCCTCCAGTAGAGTCTGCGAATCAGCGGCAGAATCCAAGTCTGCGATCACGTGGGGTTCCCAGCCGGTGGGAACCGTTCCTGATTGGAGGCCAAACCATCAAATTTCAATTCACCTAAACTTCCTTTGGCGTAACCAGTCGAGTCTGCGCGCAGGCTACGTTTGAATCAATTGGGTACGGCAGATTTAGTTAGGAGCGGCAAACTACTTTGGATCGGCAGAGCTTGCCGAGCTGTGCGACTCAAGAGCGGCTCGGTTTCAAACGTCAAACTTTTCATGTGCCGAACTCAATGCATAAATTTATCTAATTTATTTTCCTTCCCAGAACTCATTTCTGTTGTGCAAAGCGCATGCGCTACAAACATCATAACTTCTGGCGCCATTTATTATTGGCGCCATCTTGCAGATCATGGAGTCGGCATATGCAAAGGTCTGCTGTATTTGTTCCTCCAACACGAAATATCGATGCATTAGATGTAAATTTTCCTTGTGCAATAGGTGCTCTATTGCAGAACTCGATGAAATTCACATATTGTTTCCCTTTCTAATCTGTGGCGAATCTTTGAGAGAATGAACATGAAAGTTCCTCTTGAAACACGAAAAGTTCTTTTGAATCGAGCACCTGAGTATGAACTCCAAACAACATCCCACCATCCCTGGTTACGGGGCAGTCTTCGGCGTGTTCTCGGAGTTTGGATGCGGCCCATCGTCAATGTTCTTGCCGTTGTCAACAATAATACGGCAAGCAACGCTATTTGAATTCTTCTTCTTCTGCACTGTATTGCCTCCCTTAATCTGGCCTCTGCTATTCGCCGTTTCCTCTTGCTTTCCATCATCAACTTTCTCGCAAAAACAAAATGTGTGTTGTTGGGAGCCATCTTGCAAGACTTTGGTTTGCGCGCCTAAACTATACTAGATACTTCATGTAACAACTCTGAAACACATTTTGGAGCGACATAATTAAGTTCGACGTTTGGAACGGGAGTCGCGCTAAACATGCTCCAGTGTCGCTCCTAACTGAGTTAAGTTCGGCACATGAGAAGAGCGACGTTTTCAGTCTTCAAATGAACGTTGTTGTGCCATCGCTTTTGAACTCAAACAACAGACATTCCTAAAAATAGTTGAAGGATTGGGAAAGCTTTGTTTCCTGTTGTTATTTATGTTCTCACCTTTGTTTGTTCAAAAGATGTTGTTTACAGCCAATCTGATGTTTTTGTGGTTCGCACACGCGCAAAGGATCATGGGGAGTACAGGGTCTTTAAATGTACGCGACTTTTATTAACACAAAAAAGCTTTTTATTTCACAACGTGATTTAAAGTGAAACAGAACAATTTCAACAACTTGAGCCAAACCAAATTTGAAGCAAACGGCGCAATTTGCTGGAAAGCGCCAAAAAACAAGTGACGCTGCGTTGAAATCGTCTAGAATCGTACTATTTGTAGCATAGCCTCCAAATCTTTAAAAAACATTGCACGGATGGTTAAAGTGCATATGAAGCGAAATTTTTTATTTTTCCTTTTGATAGAATTTTTCATTCTCATTCCAATGGTGCAATCGGTTTTTTCATCCGCCTTATAATTTTGGAGATATGAAGCTTTCAAAGTGCGAAATATTTCTCAAAAAGTGGTACAACTCGAACGCGGTCAGACCGTTGCGTACCAGACCTCTGTGACGTTATAGGTTTGTCAACTCTCAAAGGCCTCATCGAAAGAACAAAGGTTGCTGCAGTGATTGTAGTGGACGCAACGCAAGTTTCTCCCTGAAACTCGATTTATAGTCGGCTTAAACATGCTCTTGGTTTCGTTTTTGCGACTGAAGATGGAAGGCAGTATTCGTCAGCGATCATGAATTGGACTTATCGTGCAAAACTTGTCTGCTTTGCCGCAAAGTCTTTAGGTTGTTTAGGCCAGTGGCCAGGCGCCTAAAATGCACAGCATCGAAGCAAAGCAGAGAACTCTGGAATNTCTCTGCTTACGACCACCATGATTGTTAACTGAAACGCCACATAGTGCTGCTTCACAATTTTGACTGAGTACCTAAGTCCCTTGTATCCCTACGATGAACGTTGCTCAACGGGGACTCATAATGAAACAGTAAAAAAGATGACCCCGCTTAGGCCCATTCTCAGCTATCACCTCAAAGAAACGAAATGCAGCAAAAAACGCATTCGGCACACAGTTAATGACAAAAACCCGGGGGGGGTACATAACATGTTGAGAGTACGGGTATGTGCCGCCCATATGGGTGGGTTTTGCGCCCAAAATTCTCTAAACAAGGGTCATTTTTCGGCAGATTTTTCCTTAGAAATGGGTCGGTTTGGCTGAAATCGGCAAAAAATCGTTAAAAATTGGTAATTTTCCGCCAAAATTCATCATAAAAGTAAGTACGAAGGCAAATTTTGGCAATTGGAAAAGGGTAGCTTTCTAAAATCCGGGCGGCAGAAAACTTAGCATACGTAATTACTATAAAGTTCACACTGTCGATAGAAGCTTCAATCACATTGAAAGTCGTTGAAGCTTATGAGCTGATTGCCACCACAATTTCTTGTGTGCGAGGGCCTAAATAAGATCGAGTTTTTCAGAGTAATATTATGTTGCTCTGTTGACCGGAAACAAGGGACTCAGGTAATCAGTCTATTCACAACTTCTTACGTATGTTACCAGCCCTTGGGAGTATGTGGTTATTATTGCTTTTCCATCCGTGTGTTCTCCCATTGCACTCACGTCACAGTACTTTTGGTAATCGTCACTAGCAAAAAACACAGCAAAGTTTTTAATGGTCATATCGTGCTTAACGTGTCCAATTGTCCATGGAAACATCACAACAAATAAGTAATGCGTCGACAAGCCAAGGACGCATTGGTGAAAAGAAGAAGCAAGCAATCCCTTCGTTACAGGTTCATGATCGTTTAAGCATCCCTGCCTTCGTTGTAAGTATCTTTGTTTTTAGGTCTTTGATTAATGTGCTGCAAAACGGGTTCGTTTGCTTCTGAAAACAATAGGATTTTTAGGGACTTACTACAGAAGGGATTCTTCACAAAAACAAAAGGATGTTTGCCAAGGGCGGACGAGATTTTTGCGGAGTGATGCGCACCTCTCCACTTTCAATGTGCTTCTTCGTTTATGTTTTTGGGAAGAGCAAACGTAGACGTTGTGCCAGGGGAGCACAGGGGGCATCGTACCCCTTCAAGTTTTTCGAAAGTGCCCTATTTTAACCTAAAAAATCGCCCTTTTTCTGAGCCATTCTAAGTCGAAAAGTGCCCCTCAAGGTCTAAAGCGTGACCCTTCTGAAAGGTGTGCCCCTCGAAGCAGGCCCGTAGGAAGCGGGTAGTCAGAGGAGCCCCCCCAATAATTTTGAAAACAATGTTGCTACGTCACAAGTATAAATTAGATGTATTGTTCTCTATTATTTTAAGAACAAAACAACCACCACCAACAAAAGCCACCTTCAGTAACAAAGAGCTAAATACTAGTCATTTATTATACAACCCCTTTGGTAAGGGACCATTCTAATGAGTCCGTTATTTAGAAGTTTTGATGTTCGGTGATGTTCCTTTGGCGTTATGAGTAAAATTATACAGACAGATGAAATTTGAATTTAAAGAGTTTAACTCAGAGTTTATTTGAACGGCGAACCAAGCCAAAGTAAATTGCGTGGAAAATCGATTTCACGAACCCTTTGGTTTTGTTGTCTTTTTGGGTCGTTCTGCGTGTTAGCAAGGACGTTACTTCAACTCGTTACCTATGCTATGTGTTAGCAAGATAATGGATGTGCTACCCTGGGTACCAGAGCCAACAAGTAGTGGGAAGGAGAGAGAGCAAGAAATGGAGGGGGAAGAGACAGAGAGGCTATCCTCCTCTTTCATAACACATCCCCTCTCTCCTCCCCTTCCCTCCTTCCCTTCTCGTATTTTCGTCCCTTAATTTTTTTGCTCTGATAACCAGGGTCTCCCAGGGTATGGATGGGTTAGCCTGTGTAGCAATCTTTTTAAAGTTCATAACCCATGTGTTAGCCTGTGCATAGTCACGTGTTGCAGACCGATATGAAGGAAAAGCAAATGTGTGGTCTATGGTCCTGTACTCTTTATCATTCAATTTGCCTAGAGCGGTTTTACGACAGACTATTCTGTTTGTTTGGATTTTGAGGTCTGTTTGTCTTTTTCACCGATAAAAGACTTAGCATGTCTTCGAAAAGTCTGAACATAGAAGTCGGTGTAGGCTTCGGAGCCTTTGTGCAGCTTCAAGACTCATGCGAAGAAGCGTCGAGGCTGCGCACATGCAAGGGACTGAAACGCGTATTTGGTCGATATTGCGGGGGAGGTGCTTCGCCCATAGTGTGCGGTGATATATCCCCTCATATGGATACTGTTTGAACATGACTATTGTTTAAGTCTCGGTTAAAGTACTTTGTACATTAGAAGTCACTGTTCGTTGGCTCATAGTTTTGCCCTAAGCTTGCCATTCCTATTAAATATACTGGGTGATGCAGAAAACACTCCCCGTTTCGATGGCTGATTTTCCTGCACATTCAACGCAATAACTTCAGTGAAGGTTCATCTATTAGCTGACATATTGAATTAGACCCCTTTTAAGAAACCTTCAAATAGGCAGGGATGCCTACTCGGCAAAAGTGCAAGGGGGCCAAATTTATGACAGGGCACTATATGTACAAATACAATATGCTATTTTGTATAGTAATATGTATCGTATATGCTTGTCATATAGTATTTTATGCACTTGTGCAGCATTTAGTTGCAATGATTAACCGATGTTGTATTCTTGTAAAGTAGTAATTTTGAAGGGGTAATACACATGATCGACTTGGAGCATGGGTAGTTAGACACCGCAGTTGTACTTAAATTGCCTTCAAGATAAGAGTGATTCTGTTTCCTATTCTTGTGTCAGCCGCCATTTTGAAAGTTCTGTTGTTAAGGAGGTCCTGCTCCTCCGCATAACTATATAGATAAAAAAATTCCTCCGCAGAAGCATATTAGTTGCGGCGCTCCTCCATAAAAGCACACATGCAGTGTCTAACCTCCCATGCTTGGAGCATGAGTTAATTTGCAAATTGTTTTATATCTGTTTGCTTACCTATTAATTTTTACTGGTTCTATTCTATCAACTTATTTTCTTATTTCCCTGTGATTAGAATTTTACTCGAAAGGGAACGTTCTGCCGCCATCAAATATTAAATCATTTCACTCTCTTTTGCAGATTTAAGTACCAAAAAATATGACTACAAGACCATCGGGGCGAGCAGTGTTTCTGTTATTCTATCTCATCACGAATAGCCAAGCAATTACACCAAATAAAACCAAAATTACCGTAGGACTCCTGGCACCATTCACAGGGTCATGGCCCAGAGCACCACAATTCGCCTCCGCAGTTGGCATTGCAGTAGACTTTATCAATAATAATTCGAGCCTCTTTCCAGACCTTCACTTCGATTTCAAATATCACGATACTATTTGCAGCGAATCAGGAGGGGTTGGTGCCGCCGTGAGCCTCCTCCGGAGCAAGGTCGATGTTTTCATTGGACCAGCCTGTTCCAAATCATGTGTCCATGCCGGGTTCGTGGCTTCGTCTTCAAATATACCGATGATATCATATGGATGCTCAACAACTTCCTTATCAGATCCAAAAATATATCCGAATTTCTTCAGAACTAAACCATTTGCAAGAGGAAGCAAACTCGCCACGCCTCAATCTCTTGGTAAGATCATGGATCATTTCAAATGGAAACATGGCTGCTTCGTAGAGGATATTGACTCCGTGTTTACACCCCTTGCCAGAGAGACTGCTTCGGTCTTCGCAAAGAAGAACATTATTATTGGTAAAATAGAAAGATTTTATGCATCGAGTTATGATTGGTATGCCGTCATGAAGAGCCTGAAACCCCACTGTCGAAGTAAGTAACAGACTCACTAAGTTATCGCTCCACCGTAATTCAACTCAATAACGAAAATATAAAATGACGAAAGGGGGCAACCTAGTTCCCAAGGGTATATGTTGTAAGTCTAGGATAGCCCTCAACAGATACCCTTGGGACGTGTTGTCAGAATTTGGCAGATTTTGCTTGAATAATTAGAATAATTAGCTAATTATTAGCATAATTCGGCAGACAGCTGGGGGTACTTTCGAATCCCATATTCGAGTTTCGAAATAAATATTCCATGATTCGAACACCACTCATTGTGATATTAAGCCGTTCGAACGTTCTTTAAATCGACTGAACGCAACTTCTTCAAGGTGAGAAATTTCTTTTGTTTCGAAAGGAGCCAATCAAACTGCATAATAGCCTAACAGGATCGATCGAGGGTCAATGTAGGCGTTGCAGTTTACGGAAACCTTCATTGACGCTGGTACCCTGGGTACCAGTCTGGTACCCAGGGTATGACGCTGGGTACGAGGTTGGAAAGGGGGCTGTTGAGAGGAGACCATGTGCATACATTAGAATCCAAAAGTCTCAGACGGTTAAAGTTTTTGAGTCAGACATGTTTTTGGCTATATTTCTGTTCATGATACTTCGATTTGAAGCATTCAGTGTGGATGTTGGTTAAAAATAGGTTAATCCTATGCAAATGTAACTCATTTCAAGCGAGAAGAATTGACCAATGAGCTTTGCAAGAGGTTTCTACAGAAAGGAAATCTGCTGTTCTTTTTCGCTCTGATCCTGACTGAATGCTTGATGTGACCAAAGTCAGACGAAAAGATACTTTTTTAATCTATTAAAAAATTTACAAGACAAATCACGAATTACGATACCTACAAACTACTTTACAAACACTGCCAGGACAATACCCCGGGGAGCAATAGACTGTGACTACTCCAAGGCCATTACATGGAAAAAGATAAAAACTACCGGGTGAATCAGGACAAAGGCGCCGCCCACCCGCAAAGTCGCACCCAAAGACCCACCCAACCGATTCGCAAAATTTTGTGTATTCATCTAATTGTATTCATTTGCTTTCATGTAATATGTATTCATCTTGTAGTCATCCTGTTCATATGCTACTCTCTTGATGTTGCAAAAATGATGATAGCCGCAAAGCAGCTTGGGATGCAAAATGGCGAATATATGTTTGTTGCTATTGATCTTGAATTTAGTTCCAAATGGGACCTTTATTCTTGGGGCAAACAACACGCACCAGTCACAAATTTCCTGAATGGAATTGTTAGTGTAACAGTTTCAAAAGTCAGCATGCGTGACTCAAGATTCAAATCATTCAATGAGGATGTCATTCGCAGAATGGCCTTGCCTCCGTTTGGAATAAATGTGACAACAAATGTAAGTAGTACAGTAGGCAAACCGAGGCAAACATAGGGCTCAAATCTTTAAAAAGGTGGGTGTAAAATTCTATTACAATTTTCTTTGAATTAAATGGCTTGAAAGGAACTTGGGTACTTTCCTGTAAATCTGGCTGGGAAATTTTTTGATATCTTGATTATTTTCAAAATGGCAGCATTTATTATATTTGAGACTGTGACGTCATGAAATTTCTAAATCCTAAACCAGAAGAGCGACAGATTTCTGCTTGCCACCATATTGTAGAACTTCGTAAACTATGGTTTTCTTGAAGATTGTATAATTATTCCTCTATTGATTTAGGATTTACGATGATTTTAAGTTTTTCAAAATTTTCCATGAATTCTTTCAGCAACAATAAGAATGCCGCCATTTTGAAAATAATCAAGATATCAAAAAATGTCCAAGACAGATTTACAGCAAAGTACCCGAAGTTACTTTCAAGCCATTCAATTCAAAGAAAAATGTAATAGAATTTTACACCCACCTTTTTAAAGATTTGAAACATTTGAGCCCTATGCTCAGTAGGCAATGCAATTCTCATATATTTTTGTGTGTAATTGAAACAAAACAGATAAATTAGATAACTAAAATTTAGGCTTCAGCTGTTCAAACCTTTCCATCTTCTTTAGATACACTCATGTCTTCGCTCAACAACTTTATTTTCGCATGCACCTAGAATGAATTAGCTACCTAGCTCTCGTGACATCTTTTGCAGCCTACT
Source organism: Aurelia aurita (assembly GCA_004194415.1). Taxonomy (NCBI): domain Eukaryota; kingdom Metazoa; phylum Cnidaria; class Scyphozoa; order Semaeostomeae; family Ulmaridae; genus Aurelia; species Aurelia aurita. The sequence continues at coordinate 1,008,784 of REGM01000003.1, forward strand.
TTGTTTACATCAGCATTTTGACTATTCGGCCGTAGAAACCCGTTTGTTTGCAAACGCCAATAGCCTTCACTAGCGTGTCAGTCAAAAGTAACGAATTTATAAATTCAGAATCCAAATATTTCGGATAGTAAAAGTTTTGGACAAGCTTTTGTCCGAAGCTTTTTTGTCCGAATTGCCTTTAAAGTAGCCTGTGAACAATAGGCTCTCGTGAAAATCGCAACGAAAACAGTTCCCCTTTTTTCAAGAGACTTCGTTCATAGGCTACTTTAAAAGCGTCCGAAAATATTTTGGCTAGTTTCATGCAAGTATAACCCATTTCAAGCGAAATATTTGAACAATAAGCTGTAAAAAGCGTGATTTTTTCCAATTTTGCAAGAAATGTCCGAAACTTTCTTGTCCGAAGTTTTTGTCCAAACATTTTCCATCCGAAGCACTTGAATGTTAATGTATTACAAAATGTGCCCTTGTGTTTTGTAGGTATTATCATCAGCAGCGTATTTATATGATGGCGTTCTGTTATATGCACATGCATTAAATAGGACAATCGGCAGTGGTGCTCAATGGAATGATAGTACTAACCTCACAGCACAAATGTATGGCACATCCTTCACTGGTATGTTTTATTCACGGCATAGGCAAAAATCTTTAAAAAATGTGGTGTGAGTCACTATTAAATCTTTCTCTTGATTATATACCGGGTGTCCCAAAAAAAGTACTCCTGTTTGAAAAATCACTTAAAGTTGATTGCATGGCCGATTTTCAAATGTCTTGTTTTGGCAAGTAGATCAAAGACCAAATTATTCTGCTAGGTATAGCTGATCTTGTGGTTCGAATTTAGCCCCTTTTAAGGCTGCCCGGTTTTGAAGCATACTGCAAAAAGCACTGATAATTGCCAGATTAATTTCTTTTTGTACATTAAGCTTCTAGTTTTGGTCGTAAGTGTCGGAAAGAAACGCAAACTATCATTGGAGACTTGAGGGATAATGAAAAATTCAAAATTGAGGCTCTGAGGCAAGATTTATAATGTTGCTTAAAAAGTATAGCTCAGAATAAGGCTTTTCAACCTGTCATTTTATACCCTTTAAGTAATTAAAACAAAGATTTTATCTTTTTTAAATATATTTGGATCATGAATCAGATCAAAAATAAAATTTTATGATAGGTTTGATAATCGAGTTTTGGTGATTTTCAAACAGGAGTACTTTTGGGACACCCGGTAGCTTGAAAGGAACTTCAGGTACTCTGTCATTATTGTTCATTGGCAATTTTTGATATCTTGATTATTTTCAGAATTACAGCGTTTTTCTTTTTATCGAAAAAATTAATGGAAAAGTTTTGAAAAAAAAATTGTAATCATAGTAAGTCCTAAATTAATAGAGGAAAGATTGGTATAATCTTCAAGAAAACCATAGTTTATTACAGTCTACAATATGGTGATATGCAGAAATCTGTCACTTTTCTGGTTTACGATTTAGTAATTGGATGACGTCAAAACCTCAAAACTAGTTGAAACATAGAAGACGCTGTAATTCCGAAAATAATCAAGATATCGAAAATTGCCAATAATCAATAAGAGCGAAGTACCTACAGTTCCTTTTAAGCCATTAAATCAAAAGGAAGATGCAATAACCATTTGTGCAAACTTGTTTAAAGATTCGACACCTATCCTCTCTCGATAACCCATTTTCGCGTGCATAACAAGTTACTTAGCCATCAAGGTTTCACAATATTTGTTATGCTTGATTTATTTACACAAGTTGCTCGACTAATCTGCCGTCGAACCCCTCTTTATGCCTACCACAGACGAAGAATGTTAGGGTGTGTTTGATTGGTAATTCCAAACCTACCAAATTCTGGAAACAGTAGACTTCGCAGAGACGGAAATATATTTCCCAATCAAACACAGAAATCTTGAAACGGTAGGTTTTGGATTCATCACCAAGGTTTGCTATTGAAAACGAGAATCTTCTGCCTTTTGGAGCAGAAGGTTCGGAAGGCCTTCCAAACCTACCAAACCTACCGTTTTCAGAATTTCAGGGTCAATCAAACACAAATTCCGAGTCTACCAAGTCTACCGTTTTCAGAATTGGTACCAATCAAACACACCCTTAATTT
>REGM01000003.1:1010923-1050496 GCA_004194415.1 Aurelia aurita
GGGTTGTTTTGATTGGTAATTCCAAACCTACCAAATTCTGGAAACAGTAGACTTCGCAGAGACGGAAATATATTTCCCAATCAAACACAGAAATCTTGAAACGGTAGGTTTTGGATTCATCACCAAGGTTTGCTATTGAAAACGAGAATCTTCTGCCTTTTGGAGCAGAAGGTTCGGAAGGCCTTCCAAACCTACCAAACCTACCGTTTTCAGAATTTCAGGGTCAATCAAACACAAATTCCGAGTCTACCAAGTCTACCGTTTTCAGAATTGGTACCAATCAAACACACCCTTAATTTACGGTCGCACATTTTAGAGATTGGTTGACAGAATCAAGCAACGCATCGTAGCAGCAATCCGACAGCAAACACTTTTTTATATGCTCATAAAAATTACAACGAACAAACAACTACACTACAATACCAATAGAGAGCATGGAATGTCATAACAACCCTGAGACCATTTACAATTAAATCAAAGTCTGTCTCAAAATAGATGCTAGGTGAGACATTCAGGGAACTTAAATTAATATCAAGCTATGCTTGAGTAATAGTGGTTGTCGGAAAAGAAACCACCTGGTTACTATTTTGGAACAGACTTTGATAACAAAGATACAAGAAACAAGACTCTGAAAAGAAAATTACCTAATAACAAGATAAAAATTGTTCACGAGAGGGGAGGGTAGGAGCAATTTATCGAAAACATTGCGATGCATGAATTTATTTCAGAGTTGCCTTGATACCCCCTTGATAATGTCTGTATAAGATTCAATTCGTAGCCTTTCATCGCCATACAACAACACTTTAAGTAGAATTTCCTTAGAAAGGTTTTAATAGGCCATGTTGATGCAATATTGCGTTGACACTGTCGAGAGGATCACCTCTGCAAACATCATACAAGGGACAGAACAGCAAAGGGTAGGGTGGGGCCAAAATAGGTCTTTGACAGATTCATTCATTTCACTGTTCCTGTGCTTTAGGTGAAGAAAATGAGTTTCTAGCATAAACAACGACAATTTTGTTCATTGAAAAAGCTGCAAGTTTACAACTAAGGAGATTTTGCGCCCATTTTAGAACCATAATTCCAAGTGACTTATTTTACTCCTCCTTTGACCCATTTTGCAACACTCATCACTTTCATCATCATCATCATCATCTTCATTGCTTTATTTTAAGTAGGCTGAAAAGATATCTAGCTATACATCACAGCTAATTTTGGCCTATCATAAGCAGTTCATGCCGGATCCAGGCATGGGACCCCTAGTTTGATGCCCCTTCCGAAAGACGGGGAAGTGGGTTGTTTGGTCAGGCATCTGGAAGGTCGCCCATCCAAATTTTGACCTCACTCGACCAAGATCAACTTAATGTACCTAACGTGAACTGTATAAGCCGCTCGGCCACTCACCCCACTTTGGGTTGGTGAGTGGTGTGTCAATCAAAAATCAATATTACTGCTATTACTATCTGCCCATGTTGACCCTATCTCCTTTCTTTCATTAGGTTTGACTGGCAATGTAAACTTGGACCAAAATGGCGATCGGATACCAATATTCATCATAGATAATGTCCAAAAGGGTGCTCGTGTTCCCATGCAACATTACGACCCCGTTTTGAACACAACGACGATACTGAGTGAAAAGTATATTTTCACTGGAGGAGTGACAACGCCACCTCGCGCTATACCCGTCTGTGGGTTTGATGGAAAACTTTGCATAATAGGTATGCTACTCTTTATATAGTAGAAATCCTTTCACGGATGTGCAGAATTTGCGGATTGTCAAAGTCATGAATGAATACTCGCTCCTTTCTGCCATTTGCAAATAAGCTCTGCAGACCTTTACTGAAAATTTCTGAGTCACTCAAACACAAATTCTGAGTCTACCAAGTCTACTGTTTTCAGAATTGGTGCCAATCAAACAACACCCCAAATTTCATAGGTGATTGTTGTTTTATTCTTCCTGAAGAGAAATGACAAAACTACGGCATGAAAAGTCATTAGCAATAGTATCCGGTATTTTATGAAATTTTGGTCTGCCATTTCGACCAGCAAGCTGTTAGACTGACTACCTCAGTCCCAGTTTCGCTTCGTTTATTGAATTGGATGAGGGCACTCCGCTTTAACTGGGACTGATAATCAAACTATCTGAAAATCCTGCCAAACGCGCCAGAATGCAGGCGCGACCAATCAGGTTGCAGTATTCCAATTATTAGTCAACCATGCCCAAATTGACCAACGGGAAATCAACATTTCAACCTCGCTCCCAGGATTAGCCTCCTTTTAGCCTCCCATCATCAATGGCCGAAGAAAAGTGTAAGGATTGCTGTGGTGAAATCTGAAGGGCATTTTGGATTTTAAAAGCAGATTTTCAATGTCAAAGTGAAGGAATCTCCAAACAATACATAGAAGAAGTACTAATCTTGGTACTAGTAGGTTTTGTTTTCTCTACAATCTTAATGAAGCATGAATTTGAAGGGTTTTAGAATCGGTGAGTTCGAATCTTGTTGAATTGGCCTAGGCCCTTTTAAGCCCTAAGCGCCCGGCATAAAAACGAGGTTCGTGGATTTTTGGCCGATTTTTCGAATTGTCTGATTATGAGTCGTAGTTGAAGCGATTATCAGCCCATCAAGGAGCGAAACTACGACGATTGCAATGAGTCTAATGAGTCCTTAATTGAAGTTTAATTTTAAGTTTTATGTGTAGAAATGATAGGCCACAGGAAAACAATGTATTGCATTAATGAGTGAACGGAAAAGTGACTTATCCATTGGTTTTTCTGGGGAATTTTGAATAAAATATTTGTCTGGATGGTTAAGCTTATTGTTCAGACCTTTTGGAGAAAGAGTCTGCAGTTGCTTAATTAAATTATCTTTGCGAGTTTCAATTATTTTGATTNTGTGGTGAAATCTGAAGGGCATTTTGGATTTTAAAAGCAGATTTTCAATGTCAAAGTGAAGGAATCTCCAAACAATACATAGAAGAAGTACTAATCTTGGTACTAGTAGGTTTTGTTTTCTCTACAATCTTAATGAAGCATGAATTTGAAGGGTTTTAGAATCGGTGAGTTCGAATCTTGTTGAATTGGCCTAGGCCCTTTTAAGCCCTAAGCGCCCGGCATAAAAACGAGGTTGATCGATTTTTGGCTGATTTTTCGAATTGTTTGATTATGAGTCGTAGTTGTAGCGATTATCAGCCCATCAAGGAGCGAAACTACGACGATTGCAATTAGTCTAGCAAGCTGTGCTAAAGTCTGGAACAATTAATCAATGCAAACAAAGAGGACAATTTTGTAATTCGAACGCGAATGTTTAATTAAAACTTCGATTCGAATCAAAACTTTCCTTTTCCTGCTTTGGAAAGGTTTTCTTTCGAACCATGTTGCATTCGAATTCAAGGTCGATTCGAATTCAAGCTAGCTAGTCGAAACGGTAGACCGAAATTTTCATGTCGTTAGGTGGTCGTCAGGGAGCTTTTTACCAGCATGCTTTGCAGCAAAACACAACAGAGTCTTTGGCGCCGCCATTTTTAGCGTTATTGTCTGTTGAGGCTCTGATAGGGGTTTTTGGAAGCAAGGGAGCAGGACCTAAAATAGCTTGGTGCATGAGAGCCTGCGTGCAGACTCGACTGGTTTACAAAAATTGAAGTTGAGTTGAATGGAAAATTGAAAAAAAAAGAGTTTTTTTCAATTTTCCATTCAACTCAATTTCAATTTTTGTAAACCAGTCGAGTCTGCACACAGGCTAGGTATATGGGAGCACGACTGACTGTAAAGAATATGGGAACTAGGGAACAGGGAGCACACAAATCTTTGGGAAGATGAAAAAGCTGGGAAATCCAATTCATTTTCGAAGGGAGCTTGCTGCGTTTAAATTAAAAACAATAGACCTTTTTACTTGCTAGAAAAGGGGCTTGGATCGAGCGTCCAAATCTGATAAAGTTTAAGAAACAAAACAAAAGCATGACCCCCGTTCTAAGTAGAAACACTGCTTGCTGTAGCATGAAACTTGCCTGTGTACAAACTGAAACATTCGTAACTCAATTTGAGCAAAGTTATCATTGATATATTTCCTGAAAAGTGTTCCGAGATCCGAAAGAACTTCATGCCACAGCTGGCAGTGTTTCTACTGAGAACGGGGGTCATGCTGCACAAAATTTACCAGATTTGGACGCTCGATCCAAACCTCTTTCCTGGCAAGTAAAAAGGCCTATGGAGCAATGGCCCCCCTATCAGAGCCTCGCAACTCCCAACCTGGTTCCGAGGGCCAGTTTCCTACGTCAATACTGAAAAGGCTGCCATGCTGGATGTCAACAGCCTCCTTTTGGGCCATGGGGACGAGGTTGTCGCAACTCCATTTCAGGTAATCTAGTCCTGTAAAGTTCGTCTTGTAACAGGGCCTGTAAAATTAATAATTGTTATATTTCATTGCAGCAAACCCAGATTCGCATATTTACCTGACAATGATCGCAATTCCATTTGTTCTTATCATGATAATCGTTTTCATCATCTACAGATACAAGTAAGTATTTTGTTTTTGTTCGGCAGCAGCTTTATATATCTGCTCAATTGAGGTGATTTAAACGGGTACAGTCTGCACAACCCGATAAAATGTAGGCTTGCCCCAAGTCTATTTCAGCAAACGGCTAGATTGACGTTATCTAGAGCCATTATGCCACTCAAACGGAAACTCGTCTGTTGGGTCAACCGTCGAGTGGCTACTAAATAAGAGGAAGCCGCTGTGAAAACATCGCGGCTAATTTAATCTTAAAAGCCGCAACCTATGACCACAACATTTTCCAAAGACAAATCCGAATGTTTCCTACAGCCCGTGCTATATGGTGGTCTATAAAACTGAGAGTGGTCGATGATTTGATGATCGAAAGCAAAAAAAACAAAACCTAGGCCAGAAACGACTTTCTTCTTTTCATATCAATCGAATGTCAACTTTAGGGCCGCAAAGGAACATGGTTAGCTGTGGGCCTTTAATCTTATTTCCTTTTTGCAGAAAGCGGAAATATGAACAAGGAGTTTTGGAGAAAGAACTGGTTATTGATTGCAATCAGATCACATTTACAAGTAGACCAGACTCGATTGTTAGCAGAATTACAAACAAATCGGTATGTTTTCGTGTCTCTTATTTAACGGAAGAAAATCTAAAAATATCTCATTGAAATTAAAGTTGGCCACGGGCCATGGACAATGCATAGCAAAAGAAATAAGCCTATATACCATTGCAGATTCTCTTTAAAGGACAATTCCCGGGGTTGGTGTGATTGATGATAAAATGAAAGATTATACTGTTATGAATGGTGTATCGTACTTTTTTCTAACTTTTTTTGTGCCTTTTCTCTGCGAAATTACTTTTTACAATCTGCGACAAATGCGTAGTGACGTCATTAAGCACAAGGTCAGAGCGTTCTGACGTCACGTTCAACGCGAGAATGAGGCTACCCTATTGTTTTCTCGCCTCTGAATCGTGACTAGCCTCATTATCGTGTACTCGTGGAAAAAATGGAGACCAATGGCGGTGACATTTGGCCTAAATTACCAAGATGTTTATTGAATTGACAACTGAAACACAAGTATAAATGTGGAAAAAGTTTGTCACTTGATTCAGGAGATGGTACGTTTGTTTTCTAACATTGATTTTACAAACCCCGGAATTTTCCTTTAAAATCTCAATAGAATGATGTACTGGGTGAGGCGGACAAAATCTTCGACGTTTGAAAAATCAGCAAAAATTTGGTTTTGCGACTTCTCTTTAAAAGTTTTCCTTTTTCAGTTATATCAAAGACCAAAATATTTTCATCTGTGCATAATCTATAGCTCCTTTTTCGTTTTTTATATACAGCAAAACATGATCTTATAAGATTTTATCAGCTTTTCTTTGATTGTCGTCTCCCCAGAATCGCTTCTCAAGATTGAGCATCGCTTCAGATGAAGGTATGGGGAATGCCGGTTCACTTGGAATCTACAAGACTGACCGAGTTCATGTGAAGAATATACCATGCTCTAGCTCATATCATGCGTTATTTACCAAGCAAAGACTTATACAACTTAAACAGGTAACGCTTTCTATATTTCCTCCTTTTATTTAATAGTTTCTCTTTATCATATTTTCCTGCCTTGCACCTCTTTTCTTCAATAATGAAATATTTCTCCTAAGAAGGCAACCAAACTATCGGGTAATTGTGCATTATTACATCAGCCCACCAACTTCAAAGCATGCGATGATGATATCATATCCACCAACATTTTCTTTCACACAAGCAGACTTAAAAACAGCTCCAGACAGTTCCTCTTTGCTCTCGTGCGTAGGCCCGTACACAATGCTTGAAACTCTCTGACTCAGTTTGCGTCACGTTTCTGCTAGTTCCAGGCTCTTTCGGTTGCGCGTGTTGTTTGAAAAATTTGAACGAAAAACGGAATTCAGAGGGCGATTTCAATAGGTTCCGAGACTCATTTTCAAATTTCGTTTAGAACATTGAACTCCTCATACTTGAAAGTCATGAATGCGAAAAAAATCGCAGAAAGCTGGATATGACCTTTAATGAAACCTTTGGTGAGAATTGAGCGACCACTTTGACGCATATTATGTTGCAAAATGGTGACTTTACTTCCTTAGCGCTGCTCTCCTTATGATTTTCGACCATTAGCTGGATCAACTTTAAGTTTTTAGTCAACCTAAATTGAGTCAACTTTCTACTGACCTAGTCTGACTTGAAATTGAGTGAACTTTCATCTTTTTACTTACTTTGCAAGCATGAAAACGGCATGAAATCATTCCTAGGACGGTACTTGACCCACATTTATACAAGGATTTTGATGACCTACAGTACCCACTTTTGCGATGATGTAATACCCTTTTAAGCAATAGCGTTTCAAGAAATTTTGCGTTTAGACCCATTATGAGGGGCACATACCTATCAGTGAATATTAGTAAGTATCCTCCCCCCACCCCGGGGGAAGAGGGCGTTTTGCCTTGCGTTTACATGGTATCGATACGAAAATGATTTAAAATCGATGATGCTTGAATGTTTTCTGTCTTTTTTGTTAAAGGTTAGAGAAATACATCATACGAATGTAAACCGATTAATTGGCGTAGGCCTCTCTGAAAAAGTGCTGTGGATTGTTTGGGAGCATTGCAGTAAAGGAAGTCTCCAGGTAAGATATTGTTGCATCTATCTTTCATAGTTATTGTTGTCAAAAATGTTATTTTGAAACCATCTGACTGCTTCCTGTACTTTTAAGGCTGACTTCCACTTCACTAGATTTTGTAGTGATTTATAGTATCGAAGGCCTTAGATCTGCCTTCATGGGCGTAGGGGATGTCCAACGTTTTGGGGGCTTAGTGCGGATATTGTCCGAATATGATGGCTTGATTAAGATAAAACTGCCTGAAATGCGATAGATTTTGCGGGCTTAGGGGGGCTGCAGCCCTCCCAGCCCCTATGCCTCCTACTCCTATGTCTGCTGTGGGCATAATAGGTGAATGGGCTTAATGGGCGACAGCACTCTAATTTTGTTCAGTTGTGTTTCAGGATGTTCTTCAAAATGAAGATATAGACATCGACTGGATGTTTAAATTTTCATTTGCAGCTGATATTGCCAAGGTAAGTTACTATGGTTACTGGTTTCATATCGGGTTAACCTGAAAATTGCTTTGTCGTTTCTAGCATAGGCGTCAAATCTTTGAAGAATTTTCGGCCTATTTTTGAATGTTTCTCAAGATAAACATTTTCACAAAATTGCACGTAGATTGTGAACGATACGACTGATTTGAACAACTAAATTCTTGTATCTAAGGTGAGATGTTAACTATACAATAAACATTTGTTTGAAGAAATCTGATTAACAGTCGGGAAAGTAAGCATTGGAATCAAATCTTTAAAAAACATTGCACGATTGGCTGATGCATCTATCGTTTGATTTAATGGCTTGAATGGAACGTAAGGTACTTCGTTATAAGACTTCATTGGCAGTCTGGTGATATCTCGATTACTTTCAGAATTATTGAAATTTAAAAACTGCTGTAAATTTGAAAATAATCAAGATATCAAACGTTCCTTGCAAGCCATTCAGTCGAAAGGAAAATGTAATAGCCAGTCTTTTTTTTTAGATTTGAAGCCTGTGCTATATATTATGATATGTGCCGTAAAAGTATTCTAGATTAAAATTCGAACTACTGTGAAATTTAAGCTTCCTTTTATAGAAGAAAGACTAACTTAAACACAAACTTTATTTAATGTTGTCAACTCCTCTTATGTCTTTCCCAGGCAATGGTAGAAATCCACAAGAGCTCAGTCGGTGTCCATGGCAACCTCAAGTCATCAAATTGTTTGATTGACAGCCGATGGGTTGTTAAAGTCGGTGATTTTGGCAATGAGAGCTTCCTTGAAAAGTCATCTGAAGGACTAGAAGATCCTTACATTGTTGCAAGAAGTATGTTTTCCTTGAAATTATTTCTCTCCTGGTCTAAACTTACTTTGCCCCGTTTCGACCCTATTTGTCTGCCGGGTGCGCCAAAATGTTTCCATTTTTGACAGGACACGATAAATCGTACAGTTAGTATTATTATTATTATTATTATTATTATTATTATTATTATTATTATTATTATTATTATTATTATTATTGTTATTGTTATTGTTATTGTTATTATTATTAATTTATTTAAAGTTGGCTTTTCTAACTAAATAGCTAAAAGCTAATTAAGGCCAACTAAACTGAANCCAACTAAACTGAAAAGAACTCTAATTTACAATGAGAAACCCTAAATTACAATAAAAAGCAAATTAATCTAAAAAACCTAAATCTTTGATAAAAACTTTACACAATCTGCAGGTGCATGAATCACCATTCCACTGCTTTATTCTCCTTTCAAATTCCCGTAGTGTGTTGCATTCTTTCAAAAAGCTTGGGAGTGAGGACCATAAAAGGCAGCCTCTATACTGAATATTTTCTGTACCATATGTTGTTGTTCTTACTTTCGGCAGCTGCAAATGACTACAAGCTTTGAAGATTTAACCTCTTGTCAAATCCCAAATTATATTTGGCAAGTTTTCATCGATTTTACTGCGGACTATGCACTGAGTTATAAGCGATTTCTTGAAACTCCTTGTCTAGAATTATAAATAAGAAGGCCCTTCTTAGATGCATAACAAAGTTATTCTATGACATTTTCATCCTCTCAAGAAAATGCAATTGTCAACATATTTTATTGTCATTGCTGTAAGGCAGGAGAACCAGCGAAATTTGATCATCAATTTGTGCCTTTTTGGGGGAGGGGTTTTTAAAGACGCCTTCGTCAGAAAATCTCCGGTAGCTTTGGAAAGGGCTGGCCGATTTAAGCGAGGTAAATTAGTAATACAATAGAACAGGTCGGCTATCAACCAGGGCATTTGTCAATGCTATTACTGTGATATTTGTTACAGTAGCCATTCAGACAGAAAGCGTTGTCTTCTCTACCCGGTATTTATTCCAGCTCGATCTCATTTCAGATCATATGTGGACAGCACCTGAATTTCTTGGAAAGAATGCTCCAGCTGAGAAAACCAAGGCAGCTGATATATACAGCTATGGAATAATATTGAAAGAAATTAGTGCTCGAAGTGACCCCTACGAAGATAGTTGTTTGCCACCAAATGGTAAGTATCAGAAGTGCCATTCTCTGTGCAATGAAGGCAGAGTCTGTAACAATATTGTCTGTTTCTCTTGATTAATACGCCAGTGCACGACCCCTAGTAAGTGAACTGGCTCCCCTAGATTGATCCCTAGGAAGTGCACCCCTAGATTGATACGCCAGTGCACGACCCCTAGGGAGAGCAACCTTTTAGGTTTTTGATACTTACATGTATAATTGATTCTTACTTATTTATAGTAGCTGATAGGGCATCGTTCCTAAATATTTATGATATGATATGATTGATACACCAGTGCAAAGCGACTAACGATTGGAAAGAAAGAGATTTCTACGGGCGATTTGGTGAACTAAAAATGTAAATAAAGCAGACCGCAAAAGATTCCCTGAACCTGGATGGCTGACCCACGCGAGTTGCCTGCAAAAGGGGGCGAAAGTATCTATCGAACGTAGAGGGACAAATCTGCCATCGGAATTTTATTTATCTAATTCAAAAGCTGAGCATTTGCTGTTTGACTAACACAAAATGCATTTCAGTTGTAGGGTATAGGCGGGATTTATCAGGCAGCGGGATATATCAGACAGTTTTAGCTTTCAACACCCAGTAACGCCCCTTATACAATTCAAAAACAAACGCAAACTTATGCGAAGCTTTCATGACCATTGCTCTTTCATTCTGCACCATTATCATTTCGATCGCTGCATGCTTCCTTAAAAGATGCCGTGACAAAAAGAAGACGGATACAAATTAATTTTGGCCTAAGCCAAAGCTACTTCGTCGAGCATATTTCAAAGAAGCATAAAGCGATCGAAATTATAATGATGCAGACTGAAAGAGCAATGGCCATGAAAGCTTTACCTAAGTTTGCGTTTGTTTTTTAAATGTATGAGGGATGTTACTGAATGTTGAAAGCTAAAAATGCCTGATATATCCCGCTGCCTGATAAATCCTGCCACTACCCTACTGCTCAGCTTCTGAACAAGATAGCAAAAGATTTCCGTGGTAAAGATTTATCCTTCTATTTGCAGTATATACTCAATTATTCTCTTCTCTGAACAGCCCATTCTAGCAGGCAGCTCGAGAAGATAGCCTCAAGCCATCCTTCCCCTCTCTTTTCAGATGGTTGCAGATAATTGTGTATCCAGCTAACTGCGTAAATATATTTAAGGGTTGGCATTTGTGTACGGCATAGACGCGGGTAATAAGTCCATCTCTATCTAACCGAAAATATTAAAAGATGGCGTTTTCCATCGTTTCACATCGACTCGCATACTTTGTGCATATCATTGAAACTAAAAAAGCACAATACTTGCAATACATTGTATCACTCCTAGCCAAAAAGTTCTGGCTATGAATGGTACAGGCAATTTTTATTCCTGTCTGTCTTAGTAGGGAGGCCAGATTATTCGAGACTTTTTAGCAAGAAATAATGATTTTCAGAATCAATAACGCATCAACCAGTATTTTTGTACATATTCTCATGACAGCTCACATCTGCCCTTATATTCGGGAATAACGGTAGATACCCTTATATGTAAGATGCCCTTATAGATGCGTCTATACGGTAAATAAAACTTGTGTCCGGATTGCTATTTTATGATGCTTTATAATCCGATGTCACTAACTAATCATGTTGTTTCTTTCATACAGAGATAATCGAAAAAGTAAGAGCTCGGTCAATACCACCATTCCGGCCGGACTTACCGGATGAAAAAACTGATGTTCCGGAAGAATTCGTAAGATTAATGGTCAGATGTTGGTCCGAATTTGAGGAGCGGAGGCCATCATTCAAAGAGATTTTGAAGAGCTTACGATATCTTGGACCAAAGTAAGTGACCCAGGATGTCTTCTCGGTGTTTCCAGAAAAGGGAAAGCTACCCCGAGTGCCAAAAGAACTAACAGCAACAAGAAGGGTGGTTTTCATGCAACTGTTAAAAATCACTCGACATCAACAGTAATCCATCAATACAATTTTGGATTTAAGAGATTATCATCAACATTTTGTATGAAGAAAGTTTCTCAGATATTTGTCATCCTTGCGTTTACGTTTCTTTGGGCCACCCTTTAATTCTTTAATTCACGCTACATAATATACTTCAGAGATGCCAAGTCGACCCAGACTGCATTCAACTTTTGTTTATTTCATATATCGTATATGTTTCTGAACATTTTATTATAGTAAAAAGTTGGCTTTGGCACTTGTGTACTTTAAAGAACACCCTCTTTTATTTATTTCAGAAAGTCAACGAATTTGGTTGACCAAATGCTAACGATGATGGAAAAATATACAAATCATTTGGAAGAGTTGGTCACGGAAAGAACCAGACTGTTGGAAGAAGAGAAAGTCAAAACTGAAAAGTTACTCTACAAGATGCTTCCAGAGTACGTATTTTAAGCATACCAACTTGGCTAGTCTCTAGTCTCCACCGAGTCCCCCAAAAAGTATCCACTTTTGGCAGGCCATCTTAAATTGTACACTAGGCCAAGTTTTGAAATTTTTGAAATTTTGATTAAGTACTAGAATAGACGATAACGGTAAAGATGGCGTCGAGGAACTTTTTACCAAGATGCATTGCGTTTTTTATTAAAAATCTTTAACGACTCTGCAGGAATTGGATTAAAGAATGAAATACTTCTTGGTAAAATATTTCTCACAGCCATCTTGAGCGTTATCGCCCATTATGATTCTACAAGATTCTGAGGGGCAAATCATTCCAAAAATAGCGTACGGGATTTTGGGATTTTAAAAATCTCTCAGATTTCGAGATTTTCAAAGATTTTTGAGATTTTGCAAATTTTGAGGATTTAAACAATCTTTAAAACTTTCAAAGAATTGTCGAAAGTTTTTTTGAGAATTTGTATCATTTGTTGGGGGAGAATTCTGGAATTTTTTGAGCTTTTCGAAGATTTTTAGGATTTTCTTCAGGATTTCTAAGATTTCGTGAGGATTTTCAAGATTGTCCGAGATTTTTGGAATTTTTGAAGATCGTTTAGGATTTTTAAGAAAGTGTACGAGATTTTTGGAGTGATTTGCCCCTCTCAAGATTCAAGGTCGCTGTCACTTGTTTCTGGATGATTTACAGGATATTGTCAAGTTTGGTTTAATTTCGGTTTATTTTGGTTAAGGTTGTCAAAATTGTTCTGTTTCAATTTAAATCATGTCGTACTGGAAAAAAGTTTTCTGTTAGTATTATTAATTTCCTTTGTTATAATGTCATCCTTGCCATTCCGCGTTAAATTCCATTAATTTTAAGTTTTCACTTTCATGTGCATTAATTTAGGTGAAACAATTTTATTTCCTATAGTGTTGATTTCCTATAATAGGGTGGTCTGGCTAGCATCAGGGTTGGTAACTTGGCTTTTTTAAAGCCAAATTTTGGGAATTTGGCTTTTTCCTCTTATTGTTGACTTCAAAAATTAAGCTTGGCTTTTTGGCTTAATTTTGGCTTTTTTTTAGATTTTGGTAAATTTTTGTTGAAATCAAGTCAAATTGGACTGAATATCTAATCTGCTTGGTGTGGCTTGGTATTCAAAGCCTTAAAAGCTGTGAACGGTCACGATCTAGGACATTTATCTTTGCAAGACAACATCAAAGAAAAAAAGTTTTCTTCCGGAGATATGCGGTCGAATAAGAAGAACAACCGTTCGCAAGTGCCTATTGTTTCAAAGAACAATAGAACAATAAGTTGTACAACAAAACATCTCTTGTTTTTAAAGGCTTGGCTTTTTCTGGCTTTTTCCCGACCTTAGTTTGGCTTCACAACAGTCCGAGGACCTCCCAACCCTGGCTAGCATAGGTTTCAAATCTTTAGAAATGTTGGTGAAAAATTTTATGACCTTTTTCTTCGTATTGAATGGCTTGAAAAATTTTAGCTGCTTTGCTATAGTTTTACCGTTGGACTTTTCAGAAATCTTCGATATTTTTTTAAATTCATTTGAAAACTCATTTGAGGATGTGACGTCATCACATTTCTAAATCGAAAACTAGAAGAGTGAAAGACTTGTGCTTGGTACCATAATGTGTAAATAATGGTGTTCTTGAAATTATTCCATGTTTCATCAAAAGTTTAGAAATTACCATGGTTTCATTTGTTTCAAACTTTTCTTGAATTCTTAAAAAAGAAAAAAAAACTATAATTCTGAACATATGGAAGATTTTGCAATAGTCCAACGGTAGGATTATAACAAAGTAGCTAAAGTTTCTTTCAAGTCATTCAATTCAAAGAAATAGGCCATAGAATATTACATTAACCCTTTAAAGTTTTGGAACCTATGCTGGTCTGTTTATTTTACTCTGTTTCCTGATGAAGTTTCTTTCCTCTTCATAGAGCTATTGCGAATGATTTGAAAATGGGGAAAACAGTTTTGGCGGAGACCTTTGATCAAGTTACGATATTCTTCAGTGACATTGTCGGTTTTACTGCCTTGGCAGCTGGGAGTACACCAATGCAAATTGTTGAGATGCTTAATGATCTGTATAGCGAATTTGATCAAATCATCCAAAATTTTGATGTTTATAAGGTAACTACAATATTTTCGACATGTTTATGATTGTTTTACCACATTATTGATGTCAATTCAAACAACGAGTCATGATTTTATGGTTGAAAAATTGGATACCCCCCCCCCCCTCTTCATGTCAAATGCGAGAGGTTACCAAAGAATTTCAATTTTTTTAGCTGAAACAAGTTTGCATGTTAATTTTGATTTGGTTTGGGATTAACGCTGCGTTAATTCGTGAAATAGTAAATTGATTCTGCAACATATGAGGTAAAAGACCTAAAACGCTCTCGTTTATAGTCTTGTCTTTTGACCTTGTGAACAAGCCCCCTTCTCTAATAATGTGAATAAGCCCCCTCCCTTATAAGCCCCCCACTGGAGTCTGCAAAATTAACACCCTGGGGGCTTAATAGAGCTTTTACGGTATGTTTCATGGCATATCTTGTGATCTCCTTTGTTTATATTTCCGGTTTGACTTTCGGCTGTAGAAATCTCTTAGTTTGCAATCACTAATCGCTTCAGTACTTGCAGTGGCTGGGAATTTCAACAAAATGTGACTGGGAAATGAATCAACCACCCCCCCCCCCCCCATCAGGACCTCTCAGTAGTTGTCATCAGTTAATAAATTATTGTTGTTGCATGCAGGTTGAAACAATTGGAGATGCATACATGGTGGTTTCAGGATTACCGACAAGAAATGGCAAGAAACATGCCGGTGAAATTGCAACCATGTCATTACACTTATTACATGCAGTAACCACATTCAAAGTTCGCCATAAACCCGACCATCATATGCAGTTACGTGTTGGAATTCATTCAGGTACGTCAGCTTGCTTCCTTCTCCTTTAGGCAGATTGAGGCTCAAGGTTAGACTTTCGACGTGATTCCTTGTATTCGTTCAATATTTTTAATCTGATTTTTTATTTTCTCTCATACAAGTCAGTTTGAGCGATAACCATCCAATTCAATGAGAGATACTGAGACTTATGTAATGAGTATAGCTCAGGGTCAACTAGGCCTGAGTTCTAGCATGTTTTCTAATTTTTTGAATGATTTTCAAAATTATATCATTTAAAAATTGAATCCGTGGTGCTTTATGCTATACAGGGTGTCCCAAAAGAGTTGTGCCCCGTTTGTGTGACTGCTGTGGAGGAGCTGTAACTTAAACTGTGCCATTTTTTACACTGTTGCATAGAATAGGCTGCAACTTAGAGTTTGAGACTTTGTTTGAGTCAATCTGACAAGTGGTTGCTGATTTATGGCACAGGAAAGGCAAAATAAGTGATTGCTTCAAAAACAGCACTTCCCTTGTTCTCCAGCAATGTAAAAATGAAGTAAATTTTGAAAGAAATAGACTTAGAAGTACCAGCGTTGTATTTAAATTTGTTCTACAATTGTAAAAGAGTTAATAGTGTGGTTTATCTATAGATGTTGAAATATTCTTGACAAATTCTTGACATTTTCTTTGTCCTTCAAAGGTGCATGTGTTTCCGGTGTAGTTGGCTTGACAATGCCTCGCTATTGCCTCTTTGGTGACACTGTCAATTATGCATCTCGTATGGAATCAAGTGGCCTCGCTTTGAGAATACACGTTAGCCCAGAATGCAAAGCTGTTCTCGATGATTTGGGTGGATATCAATTGCAAGAGAGGGGACCTATCGCAATGAAGGTTTGTCTTATTTTGTACCAACTTAGACATTATTTTTTTGTAATTTTGGTCACTGATAGTAACATTAGTAACATTGAAGACGTGGAATATGCTATGCATCAGTAAGCCCTTCAATTTGTTTGTATTTAAAAAATTAATGCAGCTTCTGAAGAATGAGGATAAAATTCCTAAGGCAGATTTTAAGATATATCCTTGTTCTTTCAACATGTTTTCTCTAAACGACCCATTTTGGCATGCATAACGGGCCAGTTAGCCATCTATTTTTCAGATCATCTCTTGTAGCCTGCTTTATTTACATTCTCAGGTCGGCTAAATGGCCTAAATCTGCCCGTATCTTTAAGCTTATATTATATTTACTGAAATGTCTAATGTCTGATGGCACTGTTCCGGAATCTGTATAAAGAGTATTGTTTTCATGGGTACCTTGTTTATCTTTATCTCTCTTGCTCTCTTTCAGGGAAAAGGAACTGTTGTGACATACTTCCTTCTTGGAAAAGATGGCTTCGATAAATCCCTTCCAGATTTGCGTATGGCAGCTTCGTTGGCAGACCATGAGTTCAAATAGAGATAATCTGCGTTGGGTAATAGCAATAATGATGCTAACATCGCTGGGGGAATTGAGGTTCTGGTAGTCAGGACAATCAGACATGGTAGTCTGGTACTGCGAGTCCTTTGCTGCAAGTTTTGGGTGAACAAAGGATAGTGCTCAATAATAATGTAGTCTATGCCAACGATATTGTAACATTGACACGGACCAGTGGCGGATTTAGGACACAAGGGGTTGCAATTGCCCCCTTCGAGAAGAAAATTCTGCTTGGCGCCCCCTTCTTGGCAAATAATGCCCCCCTAATCGTGACACTAACCCGCTTTTATAATCTGCTTCGGACAGAATGTGAGGGAAAACATGCAATATGATAATATATTACATAGTAGAAAAACCAGCTTATTTTCGTAAAATGTAGTCAAAGAATTTCCACACGCCTTCTGCCCACTTCCTTTTCACTTCAGGTTTGGTGCCCCCTCTGTGAATTGCTGCCCTCTTCAAGTTCGGTCTGGATCCGCCACTGACACGAACATAATGGAAAATCTTTAGCTATTTGAATAATGGCTAAAACAAATAATTCGAGATTTTTACAACAGCCCGCTTTCTAGAGTTGGACTTTTCAGTGACTAAGTTTTTAATTGCCCTTATTCTTATTCAGTGTAAAGCTAAATTTAACAAGTGAGGCTCGTGCGCTGCGAAACGCCAGCCGTATTGCTTAGGAAAACGCCTCAAGTGTGACCTCAGCTTATGAGTCTGTGAAACAAGGCAAACAGAGAATGACAGAGTTCGATTTATCTATTTTCTGGTTGAAAAAATGATAGAAAATATCCGAAAATATCACAATTGAAACCTGGCATGAAAATCCCGATTCTTTGCACCAAAGGCCTGATTATCTGAAATCCTTGGTCAGAAAGTGGTTTTTGTAGGAAATACGGGCAAATAAAAGGCGTTGTAAATATTAGAAAGTATAGTAGGCCAGTAGAGAAGAGGGGAACAAGTAAGTGTTGTAGAATTTGTAGTACCGGGTGTCCCAGAAAAAACGCAACAGATTTGATCGGGCCTAGCGACAACAGTTTAGGTCGAATCAATTCCTAATAATTTTTGAAGTAATCCTCGATAGTTAACTTGAAGATAAATACCTTGTTTGTTGACATTGGTGCTTTGAGAGTTGAAATATTAATCTTGAAAGTTCAAATTTGCCTCCACCTCCAAACCAGAGCTTTTAGGTTTTGGCCTATACTGCAAACGCGCTGTTTAGGGGAATCTCCTCGATCATATTATTATTATTATTATTATTATTATTAATTTCTTTATAGTAGGCGTTTAAAATACTAGCAAAATTACTGCTAATTGAAGCCTACTGAAACAAAACGAAAGTAAAATAAATCTAACAAACCTAACGATAAAAACGATCTCTATACTTATTTACATGTGAGTTTTGAAAGTGAATAAAATAGTATCAATTCAAGAACCCAACCTGTGCTACGAATGTCTTGCATAATCGGCAGTTGCATTCATCGCCCTTCCACTCCTTTATACGTTTTTTAAAGATGGAAATATTCAGTGACTGTTTAATGTCATTTGAGATTCCATGCCACAGTTTGCATCCCAAGAAGGCAATACTCTCTACCCCAAACCGAACTGTCCGGGCCTTGGGCATTTGTAAAAGACTTTTGCTTCTTAGATGATAAGGGGGATTCTTCTCAATGAAAATCTCAGTCATAAAGCTTGGGGTGATATTTGACTTAGTTTTGTAAATCTCTGTCATCAGCAACTGCAGATTCCGCTTATGGACAGACACAGAATTATCTCTGGTCAAAAGTGCATCAAAATCAGAAACACTATCTTTGTATGCGATGCTCAGTGCCTTTTTGTGAATGTGATTGATCTTGCTATCAAGATGTCTGTCACATAACATCCACACTAAGGGGCAGTAGCTGAACTGGGATAGAATAAAAGAACGCATGATATGCTTGAGTTTTTCAGTGTCAAGTAAGTAGGAAATACGTGAAAGAGCGTGAAGCTTTTGGCTTGCTTTCTTGCATAACGATCGTACGTGTGTCTTGAAAGAAAGTTGTTTGTCCAAAGTGACGCCTAGTAGTTTTTCCTCTGTGCTCTCTAGGATGGTTGTATTTTCGATTTTTATCGACAAATCATTGCTTTTTTCACCGAAAATCATCAAGTGGCATTTATCACCATTTAGCTTCATGTAGTTACTCTGAAACCACTCTGAAAGGATCAGGGTTTCGCTTTCTAATCTATTGATTACATTTTCGTGATTGCGATCGCAGACATAGATAGTTGTATCATCAGCATAATTGCATATTTTGCAGTCCGTCACAAACATAAACAGGTCATTCAGGTAGATATTAAACAAGAGAGGCCCCAGCACAGATCCCTGCGGTACGCCTACGCTAGTCTCTATCCACGTACTAAAAGACCCATTTACCTTCACTCTCTGCTTTCGTCTATTCAAATAGCTGTGGATAAGCTGTAATGCTCCTCTACTAAAGCCATATGCTTCTAATTTTGCTATTAGTAGATCGTGATTCAAGCAGTCAAAGGCTTTGGAAAGGTCCATAAACACGGCCCCAGCAGTGTTTCCACTGTCCAATGCCTTTCTGCAGCTTTCTATGAAATGAAGAAGAGCATGCTGCGTGCTATAATTCTCCCGAAAACCGCACAGCAGTGAATTGAGAAAGCAGCGAGCAAAGGCTTTCATTTGAGATAGACATAGTATAGTTGTTGTGAACAAGAACCCATGCTTTGGCCCACATTTGAATAGAAATTTGAAAGCTGAGAATTGACAAACATGACAATGCATACAGTCACCAATGAATAGCTTTCTTCAATCAAAATGCACCTACAAAAATACTAATCCAAGAACGAGTGCGTGATCATTTTTAAAGATCTTATCCGTGGAAATTAGTTCCCTTGGGTGTATACGATTGCTTGTTTCGGAATAATTCCAAGATAGAAGATACAAAATGCATTTCATTCAAGCAATGAAGATTGCACGAAATAATTTATTTTCACACCCAAGGGGACCATTCTGCTGATGGCTATCTTTTATTAGACAGAAGTAATTTGAACTTTTTGTAGAATGAAGTAAGGGACTAAATTAGTGAATCTGGTTGTCAAGTTAAGTTTGGACTTCTATTCAAATACGTTCATAAGCACGAGTCTTCTTGCTCGTATTTCGCTATGATTCAGGAGATTCCCGAAACAGCGCATTTGCAGTATAGGTCAAAACCTAAAAGATCTGGTTTGGAGGTGGAGGCAAATTTGGACTTTCAAGATTTATATTTCAGCTCTCAATGCACCAATATCAACAAACAGGGTATTTATCTTCAAGTTAACTATCGAGGAGTACTTCAAAAATTATTAGGAATTTATTCCACCTAAATTCTTGCCGCTAGCCCGGATCAAATCTGTTGCGTTTTTTTTGGGACACCCGGTATATAAATGTATATGTTCATGTTCGGCTGTCTATATCTTAGTTCAGTTTAGAAATTTCTTCCAAATTTTTATATGGAGGAAATAAGATTTTAACCCTTGCGCTATAAGAGACGATAACGCTAAAGATGGCGGCAGTGAGCTTTTTACCAAGATGCATTGCGTTTTAACTAAGAATCTTTAACGATTCTATTTCGATTAAATAACACAATGCATCTTGGTAAAAAGCTCCCTGTCGCCATCTTTAGTGTTATCGTCTATTAGAGACGATTTTAGAATGACAGGAATTTATCTTACTTTCCCACTGCCTAGAGATCCTTGGTAGGGCTAAAGTAACTAAATTCTACATATGTTTTAGAAGCTTTTAGTTGAATATTTATCTTCGCTCTGTAATTTAGTGTAAATTTGGATAACTGAAGCTTTTAGGGGGATCTTTGGTTGTTAATTTAGTGTAAATGTAGATAATAGTTCATGTAAATAGTAGAAACTTGGCTGGAGAAATGTACTGTGGGATTTGGAAATAAAAATGATATATCAAGTAGATTTTTCTATCGATGCTGTGTCTTTCTGCTTTTTTCAGTGAATAGGTATGGTAGAAGACAGCAACGGTAATGGGTTATTCTAATGTGATTTTGTGACCGTTTTATGGCTTTGTAAACTCAATTTTATGGTGTTGTAAGTTCAAGTTTTTGATTTGTAATAATTGACCACATTCGGTCAGATATGGAAAAACAGGGATGATTTCACCCCCTATATGAGCATCTTTCCCAGAAAGTTTCTTTGTCGTTGATTTTGTCATTGTAGTAATTGAGCAACATTCTGTTCTTGCTGCATAAAAAATATTTATTAAGATCAAATCGACTTTATTAAACCCAACATTTTCACAGACTAATGAAGAGTTTACCACCACTGATGATTAGCCACAAAAGGCCCTGGGGACGAGGTTTATGATTACCGTATCTTTCAGAAAAATATTTAGACGTTCGTGAGCCCGCGGAGGGGAGGGGGGTGGGCACTTGATCAGATTTTGGTTGGGGACATGCCAGCCAAGCTTCAAAAATATACCCGAACCTTGTACCATTCTTTCGGAAATACATACCCAACCTTGTATCAATTTTTCGAAAATGGCCTATTTACCGTTCTTTATACCACAAAAATGAAAATCGATGCCATTCCTCATACAAAAATGGTGAAAATTAAACCCTTCCCGATGGTAAGTCCCCTGTACCCAAAATATACATAGCGCCTCCGGGTTGTGAGCCTGCAATATTCTAACTATTGATCAGATTGCTATAGACAGATGTTTGCTGTGGAGCTAATATTTCAACTCAGAACTTAAGAAACGACGATTTAGTTGATCAGACTCGATCCTATCCTTTGCAAGTTGATACAATCGATTTTCTGAAAATTTCAAAATCCTTGAAAGCAGGCCACATTCATTCATTCATTTTAAATTCTTTATACAGGGTGAAAACATTCCGTTATTTAACAACTGTTTTACAATGTGCCCTGTTGAAATAAGAAGAAAAAAATCTAATACTACTTAATACAATCTCAGAACATTACAAAAGAAAACCTATTTTTCACAATTAGTCATAACGGAAAACAAAATTGTATTGCTACAGAAAATATATGTAAAGCCTATCTCATATTAGAATTTCGGCGAATGAAGTGATGGATAATTTTGGAAAAGTGGTGAAAGTTAACACAAATCTCACCTGGAATCTAATGTAGGACAGACTTAGGTTTATATGCAAGGAAGTAACGTGAAATTGGTTGTTATAGACCTTCCTTTAGTTTTAATTTGAAATTTGATGGCGAGGGAGACAGCTTGATTTGGTGATCTAGACAATTGATAATCCTCGAGCAAAATCAAATTGTTGCTCATGAATTCAATTCTCGCCGACCTTTTGATTTCACCATTGTATTGATCTAGATGTTCTTTTGATTTTGAGAGCAACTGTAAAGTTTGGTATTTTGCAGGTTTCTCTGGTGTTCTCTTGTTTTTGTTGAAAACAAAATGACGTCACTAGGCACCAGATCTCTCTACTTGATAGTTTCTATCTGCTTGAATGAACATGCTACGTCACAACAAAGCAAAGAAAGACAGAGAAGGCCACGGCCTGAAGGCATCATCACCGAAGAATTTGAAGTTTTTGGCAGTCTTCTGATACAATTATGACTCGTAAGTACTTGAATTTGTAAACTTTAGAACTACTTCTACCAGAGTTCATAGCAATTCATTGCTGGTTCTGCCGAAATGCTTATTTTTTCTGGGCCTAAATATCGAAGTATGCCTTTGATTGAAGGAAATGGGCCTAAACAAAGCTAATATAACTCGATTCAAATAGCTGTGCAGCGTGTGGCGAAGTATAAGTAGCAATAACAATTGATAATTTCTATCTTTAAAATACTCAAAACGCCATAGAAAATATACTCTAAACGTATCGGGCTATGCCCTTCGTCAGTAGTTACTGATACTATTACTGGCCAGCTAAAAACTAAACTGGCCGGCTAAAAACTTATTAGGCCCACACTCTGACTCATTGCCATTGGCAATCGTAGAAACTGTATCTAAATTCTTGTTGTTGACAGAACCATGAAATACGAACATATTTTGACAAATTCAAAGTAGTGTCAATTTGAGCTTTTTGAAATCTTACATTTCAAAACACTGTCTTTTCTACACAAAAAAGGTTTTCACATAGTGTTACAAAAAGCCCGATGTTTCCAAAAACTCAAGCCGACCCCTGTAATATTAAAATCCTCNGCGGGGGTTTGGGGGCGGCAGCCCCCAAAAATGTTAAACCAAAAGAATATATCGATCACCGGTTCCTCCTGCAGTTTTAGGCCATGTTTAGGTCATTTTGACGTTCTCCCGCAAGTGCGAATCAGTCGAATCACTTTCAAATTTTGCATTATCCAATCAGATGATAGATTTTCTATTGCTATTGTTTAGAAAGCCAATCAGCAATCAGTTCTTACAATATAATTCAATTCAACCTCTGTTTTCCTTGGAAGCTGTGTCCGCCAAAGTGCATTTGACCCAAAACTTATTAGGCCCACAGTCCACACTCTGACTCATTGCCATTGGCAATCGTAGAAACTGTATCTAAATTCTTGTTGTTGACAGAACCATGAAATACGAACATATTTTGACAAATTCAAAGTAGTGTCAATTTGAGCTTTTTGAAATCTTACATTTCAAAACACTGTCTTTTCTACACAAAAAAGGTTTTCACAAAGTGTTACAAAAAGCCCGATGTTTCCAAAAACTCAAGCCGACCCCTGTAATATTAAAATCCTCCCTTTTGAGGTTTTACATCAAAGTTCAATTTTAGTTTACCAGTATTGATTTATCCTAGCCATCGCTTTAGATTGGAAAGTTCTAAGCATGCTACAAAAATGCACAAAATTTTGAAAAATTCTTCTCTCGTAAACTTGAATTCCATTGAAATGTTGATTATGCAAGAAAGTGATACTGTGAAAATGGTTGGATAAAAAATTGTTATGATACCATAAAAATGATTCAGTCTACACCAGCGATATTAAACAGAGGTTACAATAATTGAGAAAATAGGAAAACATTATTGTAGGAACAATCATTGCCTTCGATTGAATCCAGTCTGTGCATCAACGCAACATATGTTGCAAAAGCAAGTTTTGTGTCTTTGAAACAACAAATGCTTTTTGGATTTTTTTGAAAACATTTCTTGCTTCCTGGACGCAATTTTGTTTCCACTACAGGTGTTGCCTCGTTTGCTGGCCTTGGCAACAATGTTCTCTCGTCTAGGGCTAGTGCTTGCTCAGTTTAAAGAGCATATGTGTGATCTTTTTTTTAATATTCAGATAAAATATTACAATCCATATTAAATACTTTCTAATTACTGTACATGTTCTCTCGTCTAGGGCTAGTGCTTGCTCAGTTTAAAGAGCATATGTGTGATCTCTTTTTTTATATTCAGATAAAATATTACAATCCGNACCAGCGATATTAAACAGAGGTTACAATAATTGAGAAAATAGGAAAACATTATTGTAGGAACAATCATTGCCTTCGATTGAATCCAGTCTGTGCATCAACGCAACATATGTTGCAAAAGCAAGTTTTGTGTCTTTGAAACAACAAATGCTTTTTGGATTTTTTTGAAAACATTTCTTGCTTCCTGGACGCAATTTTGTTTCCACTACAGGTGTTGCCTCGTTTGCTGGCCTTGGCAACAATGTTCTCTCGTCTAGGGCTAGTGCTTGCTCAGTTTAAAGAGCATACGTGTGATCTCTTTTTTTATATTCAGATAAAATATTACAATCCATGTTAAATACTTTCTACTTACTGTACAACTATACCACACTACAGGCACGATACCACGAGGAGCAAAACGACATGACAACCCCATTGCTATTACATAAAACAAAAAACAAAAATACAACGAAAAACATGCAAAAATACCAACGATAGAACAAAACGTGTGGATCTAAATGAACTAGACGACGGCGATAAAAACTGCTGAAAGAAAGGGTAACATAATGAGCGCATGCACTCCAAAAATAATTAGAAATGTGATCTTTGCACTCCCCATGAAATTTTTCCCAGTTTGTGCACTTCTGAAATGTTTCCGCAACAATTAATGTCCTTGTTTGCGCTGGCCTTTAGGCACAATGCTTGTTTGTGGGGCATAATAAGCACTGGTTGAAATCTTGCCAGATGTTTTGGAAGTTCATTTGCATTGAGCTAATCAAATTGTAGTAAATTGAATTGATTGTGGGAGGCTGTGTTAGAGAAGAGCAAAAGTTAGTGCTGTAAATCCTCAAATAACCCCACCTACACATTGGGGCGTACATCGCTGCTAGGGGTGTACATCGCTGCTAGGGGTGTACATCGACAGTAAGTTAAAATGGGACACACAAATAGAGAAAGTCAGGAAAAAGTTTACAGTCAACAATACAATGTTGCGAAAGATAAAATTCCTGCCAAATGAAACACTTGAAAAGATCTACTATACTATGATTGTTCTAAAGATAACCTATGGCCTGCTGGTGTGGGGGACATGTTCAAAGAACCTACTACAGAAGATCGAATGTCAACACATAAAGGCAGCTAGGACCGCGAAGAAAACAAATGAAAAGGTGAAAGATATAGACGTCCTCCAAAGAGCAAGCTGGACAAACATCGAAGATATATATAAGAGGAAGATTGCTGTTGAAATGTAAATCGTTAAGGAAGCAGAGAGTCATAGACTAGAAGGGATGTATGCCATCAAATGTAATACACGGAGGGGAGAAAGTAGAGATAGAAAGGTTAAAATCAGAAACTGAACAAAACACGTTAAAGTACAGAGGATCGATTTTATGGAACACGTTAAACTCAGACACGAAGAGCGCTGGAAATTTGTTAAACTTTAAGAAATCGTTGACAAAGAATTGCAAAATAATTCAACAAATTTCGTTTAGTAAGGGAACTACGGTAAATACGAACAAAGACCTCGAGAATTTCGTATATTTCTAGGTAATAGTTATTTAAGATATTTGAAGTCTAGAGAAATGAGATTAGGTTTAAATTAGGTATTAGGGTTTTATTTTACAACAATTATTTTCGTTTAGAACTTTAAGTTGCAGGTCCACATCAGCCAACAAGAGGCTGCCAAACATTAAACCTGCATTATAAAATAAAAAATGTATGTACTATGTATGTATGGCCCCCCTTGAATAAGCCCCCACCTATAGACCATGTTTTTAGGTTCCCCCTCAAATAAACCCCATGGAGGTATTTTAATTCCACTAAAAATTGAATTTTATATAAAATGTACCATATAGATACAGATATAAGTGCACCATGTATATAAGAGCATGCTCTTATGCCCGAATATAAGGGCAATGCCCATATATACAAGTCTGTTTTGGGAAAATCACAAAATGAGAGATGAGGCATTATTGATACTGATTTTCGTTAGTTCTTGCTAAATAGTCTAGTATCAACAGCTCTCCTTTTTGCATACCTTTCTTTGGTCCCTTAGCAAAGTAAGTACACGGACTTCAGCCCTTGTCCACTTTTGTCCCCCCTTTTCCCAGTAAGAAAAACTGGTGTGCCCTTAAATGCGAGTTGATTTGGAAAAATAAAAAACATTGTTTTTTAATATTTTCAATTGAAAGCGCATGCTCTTACAGTACAGGTCTTGGACACATTTTCAAGAATTCTTCAAATTATGAAAAGGATTCTTGAGCCATATGAAAGATTGTAAATTTTTTAGATAAGAATTCTTAAGAAACTGAAAATATTCTCAAGAATTCTTGAGAATTCTTAGGCAGGAACACCATTTGAATGTGCGGAAGGCCTGTACTGTTTATCCGTGTCTATATGGTATACATTCTTGGCTTGGGAATCATTTCTATTCATTTTTCTCCATATTTACCTTTGTCAGATAGATCATCACTCACTTACCATGCTAATTAATAAGCCCTTCAAATAGGCCCCAATTTGAAAATTCATTTTTAATAAAGCCCCCATCCCATGGCTTGTTAAGGATTTCGTGTAACAGTCTTGTTTATGTTTTTAAGACGCAAGATTTTTTCACATGAAGTAGTATCAATAATTACCTTGTTTTATATATATAATGTTTTTGAAGGTGGTAATCAACGTGAACTTGCACGTGCAAAGAATCAGAAAAAACTAGAACAGATGGCAAGAGCAAAAGGTTCTGGGGGAGATCAAACCAAACGAAAAGAGAGGTATGTTTCATTAAATACTCTATTTCCAAAATATGTCTGCTAGGTGAGTCAAATAAAAGTATCCCCTTGTTTTGGAAATCATACTCGAATATCCATCCACCGTTTTGTAAAATTCTAAGGTGAGTCACTTACTATGGCTTTTTTCAGACATTTCAGACATTAAAATGGCTTACAGATGTGTTAAAAATTGCCTGATTCTGCCGTTTCGGCAGCAAAAAGACTCATTTTGTACTGGTGTAGTAAAAAAATCAATCCCTGTTGAATGTCTACTGTTCTCTGCACATCAAAGCAATAACGTTGGCAAATATTTTGTTTAATCATGGGTTGTAAAACAATTTTTAGTTCGTGCACGATACGAGTGCATGAGAGAAGGACACGGTAAAAGAAACACAGTTGCCTGATTCAATTGAAGTCACATAAATTCTGGTCGTTCGAGTCCATGCTCTAACAAACCTACTTCCTGGAGGACCCAGCCTGAGGTGTCACAAACTCTTTGTAATTCCAGGCTGAAAGAATCACGAGGTGTGGTCACATCGGAAGGTGGACGAGGACACTTCTTTATTGTTACTACCATATCTTTTTACATGATTAAACCCTTCAGCTCTTATATACAAACAAAATATCAAAAAAGGAAACCTAGTGCCTTTGATAAGCTTAGCTTCTCAGCAGGGGCGGACTGGCTGCAAATTTAGGGCCCGGGCCATTTTGTGGAGAAAGGGCCCCATGACCGAGGGTGAAGGAAACCAACCAAAAAATCAGTGGGGTCCNAATGTGCGGAAGGCCTGTACTGTTTATCCGTGTCTATATGGTATACATTCTTGGCTTGGGAATCATTTCTATTCATTTTTCTCCATATTTACCTTTGTCAGATAGATCATCACTCACTTACCATGCTAATTAATAAGCCCTTCAAATAGGCCCCAATTTGAAAATTCATTTTTAATAAAGCCCCCATCCCATGGCTTGTTAAGGATTTCGTGTAACAGTCTTGTTTATGTTTTTAAGACGCAAGATTTTTTCACATGAAGTAGTATCAATAATTACCTTGTTTTATATATATAATGTTTTTGAAGGTGGTAATCAACGTGAACTTGCACGTGCAAAGAATCAGAAAAAACTAGAACAGATGGCAAGAGCAAAAGGTTCTGGGGGAGATCAAACCAAACGAAAAGAGAGGTATGTTTCATTAAATACTCTATTTCCAAAATATGTCTGCTAGGTGAGTCAAATAAAAGTATCCCCTTGTTTTGGAAATCATACTCGAATATCCATCCACCGTTTTGTAAAATTCTAAGGTGAGTCACTTACTATGGCTTTTTTCAGACATTTCAGACATTAAAATGGCTTACAGATGTGTTAAAAATTGCCTGATTCTGCCGTTTCGGCAGCAAAAAGACTCATTTTGTACTGGTGTAGTAAAAAAATCAATCCCTGTTGAATGTCTACTGTTCTCTGCACATCAAAGCAATAACGTTGGCAAATATTTTGTTTAATCATGGGTTGTAAAACAATTTTTAGTTCGTGCACGATACGAGTGCATGAGAGAAGGACACGGTAAAAGAAACACAGTTGCCTGATTCAATTGAAGTCACATAAATTCTGGTCGTTCGAGTCCATGCTCTAACAAACCTACTTCCTGGAGGACCCAGCCTGAGGTGTCACAAACTCTTTGTAATTCCAGGCTGAAAGAATCACGAGGTGTGGTCACATCGGAAGGTGGACGAGGACACTTCTTTATTGTTACTACCATATCTTTTTACATGATTAAACCCTTCAGCTCTTATATACAAACAAAATATCAAAAAAGGAAACCTAGTGCCTTTGATAAGCTTAGCTTCTCAGTGCTCCTAAAAACTACCTTTCGACGCTTCACGCTAAGCAGAAACAAGCAGGCCAACAAACAAACATGAACAGGCCAACACCCAGGGTAACAATGGGCGGCCAGTTGTTATCAGGTATCATGTGCGCTGAAGGGAGGCTGAAGACACTGATAACCCTGGAATCGAGGTTGAAACTAGAGTTATTTTAAGCAACCTCATTTTATGGTAATACTTTTAGAATCCTTTAGAATACCAAATAATGGTAGAGAGCTATGTACGTTCTGTTTTAAGCTGACTTGCATGATCTGGTGGGATTAAAAGAGAACCATTCCAAATAACTTTGCTAAACCCAGCAGGAAATAAGGATTAAAAGTTAGATCGGAAATGCTTTTCTGTGTTGTTGGTCTCTTTGACCTTTTTCAGATGATCTCTTGCCAGATCAGATCAACAGCAATTCAAACAGAGATTGTTTCGTTAAAAGCTTCCTAAAAGCCTACTTAAAGGGAATGTGCAATGGTAAATAGGCTTGTCTATAAATAGAACAAAGAAAACACTAGGACACAACATTTTTTTTTTGGTTACCCATTCTTCACGGCCCGTGGTGCAACGTTGATTTGAATGGGATATTTTTAGATTGTCTTCCTCTTTGCAAATGCAAGCTTTTAACCTTGCACAAACCCTTTAATCTTCTTTATATTGGAAACTCTCTGTGCACAAAATGACGAGCACATAACGGGTCTGTAAACTTGCGTGTTGTAATGTTGCTTAGCTTTCGTTTGCAGCAAACGTCAGTGGCAGATAACACATAAAAGACGATTTTGGGGACAATCAAATCTTATGGGTGGTCATCTTAGAGAATTACAGTTAATTTGTAGGAATGTGCGTGTCACAACGCATCCCATGTTATGTAACGAATTACTCACTCGTGGTACTGGCCAACGGGGCAACGCAACATCTGTTTCTCTGTATACACGTATTTTGTTATAGGAAACTCTTGATTATAAACTCAACTCTCAGATCGATGAATACCAAAGAAGCTTGAGCAAGGGAACAAACTTATTTAA
The DNA here is from genome assembly GCA_004194415.1 of Aurelia aurita. NCBI lineage: Eukaryota > Metazoa > Cnidaria > Scyphozoa > Semaeostomeae > Ulmaridae > Aurelia > Aurelia aurita. The sequence goes on from REGM01000003.1 coordinate 1,040,339, forward strand.
AGTAAATCAACGGAGTTGAAAGCAGCTTAGCTAGTGGGACTCGACTGTAGCAAATATATATAGCCTATTATATTTGATGTTATGGATAGATGAAACAATAGGGTCTACTGGGGTAAAATGGGTAAGCTTGGGATAAAATGGGTAATGCAAAAAATATGAATATACAGATTTTCTCCAGCTACATCTGTTGGGAATACCCTCCTTGAAGTATTGAATGTTGATTGAACAGTTCATGATCTACCGTTTTTCGGCAATCAACATGACCCATTTTACCCCAGCCTACCCATTTTACCCATGCAGACCCTAGGAACATCAGTGGCATATGGTCGTCTTTTGTTCTATTCTTAGACTACATCGCTATATCTCCGTTCATTTACTTGAAGGAACTTTTCGTTAGGTCTTGTAAACAAGAAATTTTGCCGTTTGAAGTATTGTCAAATGATGAGCCAAGGCAACAACTACAACAACAACCTCGTCCCCAGGGCCTTTTGTCATATTGGGACGGAGACGAAAAGGTAAATGCGTCTCCGTCTCAATATGACAAAAGGCCCTGGGGACGAGGTTGCTACAATAAATCTCCACGTGTTTGGCTAAGGGCTTAAGATGTTGTAATCAGTCCACAACCCCCCCCCCCCAAACCCAACTGAACATCCTACTTCTTTTACAGGGATGCTGACATAATGAGACAAAAACAACAGTTGGCAGAGGAGAAAAAGAAGGGAGAGGCGAGTGGAGGGGGTAAATAAATCCCAACGTTTTCTATGAAATAACGACATGAAGAACGGTTGATAGAAAGTAAGCATTTATATTTAACAGAAAAGTTTAAGTGATAATTAATGGCAAAGAAAAGGCGATGGGGAATAGATCTTTCAGTGGTAAGAAGGTTGAAACATCGTAATTGTACAAATTTAAGATTAGTCGACAAAAAGATATGCAATAATGCATGATTTTGAAAAAGTCGAGATGGTCGTCTGATTGTTTGTGTTTCTCCCAGGTACCAATTGGGCTCTAAAATTTACGGGCTGTTAAACTCAACTTTCAGCATGGCTATAGGAAAAATTTGGATTTTCTTTGGAAAGTGTTGTGGTCATAGGCTGCGGTTTTTAAGATTAAATTAGCTTCGATGTTTTCACAGCGGCTTCCTGTTATTTAGTAGCCACTCGACGGTTGACCCAGCAGACGCTAATCTGCATGGATCTGTCACGCGCAGCGTCAACCGTCGAGTGGCTACTCAAATTAACAGGTAAAAACACAGCAAAACACAACCGAGTCTGTGGGAGCCGCCATGTTTAGCGTTATTGTCTATATTGTCAGAAGAAGAGTTGTTTAAATTTGTAAATGCGAGTTCAGATACGCATTATTTGGCTGTTAAATTGAGGTAGAGAATTGGGAGTTGCCGGATTCCAAATTTCTACCGGGTGTCCCAAAATAATAGCCCCCGTTTAATACCATCTTGTGGATAAATGAAACAAGTTTTGAATCCCCATTAGTCAAAAGTCTAGATTTTGACACCTTCTTTTATTGCTATAGGAGCATAGGTCTCAAATCTTTCAAATCTTTAAAAAGGTGGGTGTAAAATTCTTTTAAATTTTTCTTTGAATTAAATGGCTTGAAAGGAACTTAGGATACTTTGCTTCAAATCTGCTGTGGAAATTTTGTGATATCTTGATTATTTTCAAATGGCGGCATTTATATTTTTTTGAAAGAATTCATGGAAAATTTTGAAAAAATTAAAATCATCGTAAATCCTAAATCAATAGATAAAAAATGATACAATCTTCAAGAAAACCATAGTTTATGAAGATCTACAATATAGTGGCAAGCAGAAAATCTGTCGCTCTTCTGGTTTAGGATTTAGAAATTTGATGACGTCACAGGCTAAAATATACTAAATGCCGCCATTTTGAAAACAATCAAGATATCAAAAAATTTCCACGGCAGATTTACAGAAAAATACCCTAAGTTCCTTTTAAGCCATTTAATTTCAAAGAAAAATGTAAAAGAATTTTACATCCACCTTTTTAAAGATTTGAGCCTTATGCTTGCTATAGGTCAATGAGTCTAGGAGTTGTAAATTAGGAACGATCTGATTTTATAACAGTGGGCCTAAATACTGAAGTAAGCAAAGTTTTTGAGATTTCGATGTTTCAAACTGCAACAGCCTTATCTTATTTGCACGACGGCTTTCAGGCCCGACAACCCTCGTAAGAGTTTGTAACGTCGCTTCCTGCCCTGTGCTGTGCTCGAGATTTTGCAAATGGCGCGAATTTTTGGTCTGGCGTCAGCAAGCTTAATTTTGTTTTAATAATTACGTAGATAAATTAGACATATTTTGAAATTAAGAGAACGGATTTAAATGACACGGCATTCGCACCATAAGCATTCAAACAGGCAGGAAATGTCATTTCCGGTCATTTTCCTATACATTTCTATAGTGAACCATAACGAGGCTGAAAAGTCTCGAGAATGGTGTTGTCGGACATGACTTTTAAATGAAAAGAAATCGTTTGAAGAGATCGTTTGAAGAGACAAATTTCGGGTCCGTTCTTTGCTAAGTTTCTCGTATGCTCTTTAAAAGAAATTAAATTGGTACCTGCAATTGTTTTATGGTTTATCAACTGATCTTTCGGAGATTATAACTCCGAAGTACGCACGCAAACGGAAACATTTCTAAGTTACGATGTTTGAATTGTGAAAATAAATGTTTCAAATTTACATCCCTATTTGATATGCCAACAGAATCAATCAAGTGAGGGAAAATATTTTTAGGACAAATTGTACTGTGTGAGTCGGAAAAAACGAACGCCGTTTGAAAGGGTACTGTTTACTGAATATCGAATCAATAATAGATTGTAATCTTAGACCTCCTTCACACGGGAACGCAATCGTTTCGTTCCATCTTCGTTCTAGTTTCTGGAACGGAAAAGTAGACTGTTCACACGGGAACGGAACGATTGCGTATCGCTTTTTGTGTCTGTTCAGACGGGAACGCAATCGTTCCGTTCCGTAATTTGCGCGCCAAAATGAACAAAGGGATTAGTAATGCGCATGTCCATAATGGGGATACAAAAGGTGGCAACAACACACACGCATGCGCTTAGGGCAAGAGTCTTATCGTTCCGTTTTTCGGACCAGTTCTGCCTGTTCGCACGGGAACGGAACGGAACGATTGCGTATCGTTCCACTTTTCGTATCACTTATTTTAGCGTTCCACTTTTCGGAACGGAACGGTGTTATTTGAAGCGTTCCCGTGTGAACGCAACCCCTGAGCGTTCCACTTTTTGGAACGGAACGATATGGAACGATACGCAATCGTTCCCGTGTGAACGGGGCCTTAATTAAAGGGGCCTTGCAACCAGCATACCTTACACGTGCCATCCCTTTGTTGGCGGCCATTTTCGTGGACCATGAAAATGGAGTCAACAAAGAGACCACAAAAGGATGTATTCACAAAGCATGCCGGCTGCAAAGGCCCCTTTAATAGCTGACATGTTCCAATAATTTCAGAATTTTTTCTGGATGAAATCGGTCACTCCGTGCCGATTTTATAAGGGATTTTCTCGAGAAGTCCCTTCGAAAAACCTTGAAAAACGGCCTAAAATCACGATCAACTTTCCCTAATATTTCTCATGTACAGCAATAACTTGAGCACGTTTTAGCAAGTGTTATCCCTGTTGGAGAATGGAAAAGTCACCCCCACTATTGTAACAAATTTATTCAAGGGGATTCCATCCTCCCAAGAGGATAAGACGTGCTAAAACGTGTTCAAGTCATTGCTGCAAGGCAGAAATTTAAAAAAAGTTGATCGTGATTTTAGGCCTGTTTTGAAGTTTTCTTGAAGGAGCATTTTCGAGAAAATCCCTCATAATTTCAGAACGTAGTGGCCGATTTCAGTAGGTAAATTTTCATATCTAATTAATAATATCAGCTATTAATCAAAATATTTTCCAATATTATTGCTTTGGTATTCAGGGAGCAGTATTTTTCAAACGTCGTGCCTTTTCTTTTACTCATCCGGTAAATATCGAAAGTTCACGAGTAAAGACTCGCTTCCATCCTGTAATGATATCCAAATGTGATGTCTGTATGTCTTGTTCTTGTCATGTCATGTCTGTATGTCTGTGTGTCATGTAAGTCTTGGAGGGTGTAGTGTCTATGAACTGACTTCTAGACCATGACATTTGTTGTTGTTTACCAAAAGAGAGACTCGTGCCCAGGACACTGAAAGGACACGTTTTGAGTATTGAATAAGAATCTTAGGATTTGCGTGTATGAATAAATATGTCTCCTTCTTGTTTGATATCCTGATTGATTCCAATACGAAGAACACGGAGACACTAAGAGGGGTACAAGAATAGAAAAGGATTCTTTCAGAGAGGACTTTCATATGAAAAATTTAGCAATTCGACATCTATTTTCGAAACTATACACTTTAAGGTATCGAATGCATGCTTTTAAATTCCTGCAAGTAGACCTTTTAGCTATTCTAAAATAGAGTCTGAATCGAGCGATATTTTTATACAGTTTGTAGAATTTTCGAATGTGAACAAAAGTGATAGAAGCTCCAACGCCACTCAATCGAACCTTTCGTATAAAAATGTATAATAATATCGCTCGATTCAGACTCTTTTGTAGAATAGCTAAAAGGTCTATTCAAGCAAGCAACATGATGCGTAATTCATTGGAATTGGTGCATAAAAACTGCGGCTGTCTTTGTCGCATAGGATTTGGAATACTGGAATGGAATACCGGAATGGAATAGGATACTGGAAAAGTTCTCATTTTTGATATGCTTCTTCCACATCTTGTCTCAATTTTTAGCGCCTTTAAAGTAAATGAACGGTGATATAGCGATCTAGTCTAAACATAGCACAAAAGAACGGCACGTGCCACTTATGTTCCTATTGTTTTCATCGATCGAAAACATCAAATACAATAGGTTCTATTTACATGGACCCAGTCCCCCTAGCTAAGTTGCCTTTTAACTCCGTTGATTTACTTTAAACTCCTTTCCAGTAATATTGAGAAGACCGAGGGGCAAATCACTCCAAAAATCTCGTACACTTTCCTAAAAAACCCTAAAAAATGTTCAAAAATCTCGAAAAATCTTGAAAATCTAAAAAATCTACATAAATTCTTGGAAATCCCAAAGAAAATCCTAAGAATCTTCGAAAATCTCAAAAAATCCCAGAAATCTCCCCCAACAAATGATAGAAATTCTCAAAAAAATCTTTCGACAATCCTTTGAAAATCTCAAAAATTGTTTAAATCCTCACAAATCTTGCGAAATCTTGCAAAATCTCCAAAATCTTTGAACATCTCGATAAAGTTTGAAATCTCAAAAATCCCAAAAGGTCTTTAAAATCCTAAAAAATCTTTGAAAATCTCAGAAAAAATCTCAAAAATCTTTGAAAAATCTGAAAGATTTTTAAAATCTCAAAATCTCGTACGCTATTTTTGGAGTGATTTGCCCCTCGGAGAAGACTCACTCCAAGACTGGAATTCCGATCCCAAAACAGGGTGCTTATTCCAAAATTTGAATTCTCTGTATTTCTGAAAAGAAGTTTAAGGCGCTAAAAATCTGAGACGAGATAATAAATAAGGATATCGAAGATGCCAGCATTTAATCCTAGCAATTAAAAGTAATTTTAAACGGTATTTGATGTGATTCCGCTATTCCATTCCAGTATTCCACATTCCATGTCTTATCTTAAGATAGCCAAAACCTGCAAATTTATGAAAATGTGATCTTGCTTCTGATCAAATATTTTTGTGATTGCGATCACATTTTAGACAAAAATTCATATCTTAATTTCATATGAAAGTTGGAGTTAGATTTGATAATAATTTCTTGATACATCACACAAATACACACAAACAGACACACAAATACACACAAACAGACACACAAATACACACAAACAGACACACAAATACACACAACTTATAAGCTTTCTATAGTTTGTATTCTCTCAAATTTATTTGGTCTTTGACACAAATTAACATAAAAGATCAGAAACATAGCGAATTTTCAGAAAATTGCAGTATTTTATTCATATGTTAGGTTTCCACCAGACATTGGAATATTCCCACATTGCTACATCTAATTGAAATTTTGGAGAGCCTAAATCATTTTCTGTAGCAAGATATTGCTTAAAACATTGAATATAATTGCTTATATCAAGATAACCATACATACCTCTATTAAAAACTAAGTGTCTCTTAAACTTTTCCACCGGGGCTCATTCTGTTCATTGTCCTTGGCCCATCCTGCATCACGTTTGGCCCATCCTGCATCACGCTTGGCCCATCCAGCATCACGTTTCGCCCATCCAGCATCACGCTTGGCCCATCCTGGGTCACGCTTGGCCCATCCAGCATCACGTTTCGCCCATCCAGCATCTTTGGCCCAGCCAGCATCCTTGGCCCATCCTGCATCTCGTTTGGCCCATCCTGCATCACGTTTTGCCCAGCCAGCATCCTTGGCCCATCCTGGGTCACGCTTGGCCCATCCAGCATCACGCTTGGCCCATCCAGCATCACGCTTGGCCCAGCCAGCATCACGCTTGGCCCATCCAGCATCCTTGGCCCATCCTGGGTCACGCTTGGCCCATCCAGCATCACGCTTGGCCCATCCAGCATCACGCTTGGCCCAGCCAGCATCCTTGGCCCATCCAGCATCCTTGGCCCATCCAGCATCACGTTTGGCCCGTCCTGCATCACGTTTGGCCCATCCTGGTTTGTCTTCGTCCTCATCTTTGGCCCAACCAGGCTCATTTTCGTCCTCATCTTTGGCCCAACCTGGTTCATCGTCATCATTATCCTCATCTCTGGCCCATCCTGGATCTCGTTTGGCCCAACTTGGTTCATCGTCATCATTATCCTCATCTCTGGCCCATCCTGGCTCGTTCTCTTCCTCATCTACGGAAGAAAATTCTTGGAATGACCAACTGTACGATGTTGTTGCAAAAAGAGGGGGATCCATTAGCTGTCCCGAAAATTCCCCCGTTTAAAAACTAACCAAAATTTGATTTGAAAACATATGATTAATATTTGTTTTTGATCTTTTTTGTCAATGATTCAATTAGATTTGAAGATGATAAAATGTTTGTTCTCGTTATTATTTTAAAGGGTATGAATGAAATGACACGTTGGAAAACCTCATTTTGAGACATATTCTTTACGCGTCAATTAAATCTCGCCTAAGAGCCAAAATATAGGGATTTTTCCATTCTAGTTCGTTCAAGTCTCCAACGAGCCAAATTTGCTAATTTCCAAACCAATCACAAAGATAAGTATACCTGGGAAAATAATTTGGTCCTTGATGTACTTGCACCCCAGAAAAGAAATAAATTTGACGATTGGCCTTGTAATTACCCTGGGTACCAGCCCAGGATGCCTTGTAGTCAAATTGTGGTGTTTTTTTCAAATGTGGGACATTTTTGGGACATCTGCTACCTGGTGGCAAGGGAATTGTAAAACTGCAAATATTCAAATAAGCAGATCGATGTAGACTGATTGATAGATAGTTTGATTGATTGATTGATTGATAGATGCAGCATAGGCTTCAAATCTTTTAACAAGATTGACAAATGGTTAGTGAATCTTCCTTTTCATTTAATGGCTCGAAGGGAACTTCAGGTACTTTGCTATAATTCTACTGTGGGGATTTTGGATATCTTTTACGGCGTCTTCTTTGTTTCAACCAGTTTTGAGGTTGTGACGTCATCGGATTGCTAAATCACAACCGGAAAAGCGATAGATTTTTGTTTACTGCCATATTTTAGACCTTCATAAACTATGGTTTTCTTGAAGATGGTACCGTTCTTCCGCTATTAATTTAGCATTTACAATGATTTTAATTATTTTCAAAACTTCGTGAAATCTTCCAATAAAAAGAAAAACGCTGTACTGTAATTCTGAAAATATTCAAGATATCAAAAATTGCCAAAATGAAATTACAGCAAGGTACCTGAAGCTTCCTTCAAGCCATTAAATGATAAGGAAGATTCCCTGGCCATTTGCCCAAGTTTTTCAAGATTTGATGCATATCCTGACCAAGCCCTGATTACACTACCAAAAGTTTTGGCGCGGCAGGATGAAAACTGGTACCCGTATAAACTGGCACCTGTACCAAATATAATGGACCAGGTCGAATACAACTTGTACAGTAATCTTAGAGACGCGTACCGTAGTTTTGTGTGTGCCTACCAAATATTTTCAAATATTCGACTCAAAAATCGAGGAAATTCGCATTAAAAAAAGTTGTTTGCAGAATAAATTGTGGACGCTGTTTCGAGGAATTTCGCAAGACTTTTAATTAGGGGCATTGCAAGGCTGAGGCATCAAAACGACTACCAGGGATTATTTTAGCATCCCTGTTCTGGAGCTTCTGTAAGCTGCCTCTTTCTGCGGATTTACAGCAAGCTTTCTTGTGATATTTTACTGCAAAAATTTTGAAGAATAGATATTTCAGACCACAAAATTTCATACTCTTTTATTTTCTGATGTTTGAAATGTCCTAAAATATTAATTTCTGAAATTGTTTACATTCGATTCAATGTCTTGACGACAATATAATAAATAAATGATTAAAGTACAGTAAATTAGCGTAGATGTAAAAAACACGACGTTTCGAGCATATACTCATTATCAAGTGATTCGATGTCTTACCTTCATTTAGTGGCCTTGAAAATGCAAAAGCACTGAGCAACAAAACAGCGAGCGCTTTCCACAAATACATCTTGCAACTGTAAACCTGCAATGAAATTTTAAATTGCTTAGCTTTCATATCGATGGTTTCCTTGCAGAAAGGCACAATATGAGCAACCACTGGTCTTCTAATCTAACTGTTCGTTGAGGCGCCTAATCGAGGCACTTTTATGTATCACCAATCAGAGATCAGCATTTGCAGTCGAGAGCAAGTCAAGAGCCAAATATGGGCGAATAGCATTCAAATAACGCGCTCTGATTGGCTGATCAAGTTGCCATGACAACAATGCCCGACAGACGTCGACTCTCGCAGCTTCGAGCAGATTTACCGGATCTAATTTTGTCTCTAAATAAGAAAAGTTCAAGTAATTAAACTTATTGGATCAAGGAAACATTCTTCTAAGTACTACTAACTAATTTTCTCTTGTTCAAGTCCTGGAACCTCGAATTTTGAAGCGTTTTAGCATCGGTATTTTTGATGAAATAGCTTAGGCCATGTAGATGGTGGTCTCAACTTACAGTTAGATCACGAGTCATAGTTGTAGCGGTATATCAGTTCAGGCAAGGAGCGAAACTACGACGATGTATAAGTCCCAAGGAACCAGTTGATAAACTTCGTGTACCGGGTGAGTCATAAAAATGTTTAGAGATTTAAAAAACCGTAGTTTTCAAACTATTCTGTAGATTTTTATAAACTGATAATAGTTGTGTCGCTAACATATCAATCTCAAAAATCTTCATAAAATCTTAGAAATCCCAAAGAAAATCCTAAGAACCTTCAAAAATCTCAAAAAATCCCAGAAATCTCCCCCCAACAAATGATAGATATTCTCAAAAAATCTTTCGAAAATTCTTTGAAAATCTCACATTGTTTAAGTCCTTGTCGAATCTTGCAAAATCTCCAAAATCTTTGAACATCTCTATAAATTTTTAAATCTCAAAAATCTCAAAATCTCAAAAGGTATTAGAAATCTTAAAACGTCTTTGAAAATCTCAGGAAAAATCTCAAAAATCTTTGAAAAATCTGAGAGATTTTTAAAATCTCAAAATCTCGTACGCTATTTTGGGAGTGATTTGCCCCTCGGGAAAAGATATGGGAAAAGCTGAAAGTTCTACAATTTTCTGAAAGGTTGGTATTTTAGTCACTCGTTAGATATCTGAAAATGTTTTTCAACCCGCGATGGTGCTCCATAGACACAACACAAGTATATTGCAATAGTCAAAGTCAAGTCAAAATTTTTTCATAAGAAGTCCAACCTAACACAGGGAATCTTATGCGACCCAGGGAAAGCAAATGCTTAACTAACCTTGTTAGCAATAATGCAAATGTAACTCGAAAATAAAACTTGTTTTGTGCTTTCCGAACATACCAGGTACAAGGAAATATGGTAAAGAGATTCGAATGCAAAAAAACGAGAAGATTTAGCACACTGAGGCCTTTCTGAC
>REGM01000003.1:1050559-1069365 GCA_004194415.1 Aurelia aurita
GTTCAGGCAAGGAGCGAAACTACGACGATGTATAAGTCCCAAGGAACCAGTTGATAAACTTCGTGTACCGGGTGAGTCATAAAAATGTTTAGAGATTTAAAAAACCGTAGTTTTCAAACTATTCTGTAGATTTTTATAAACTGATAATAGTTGTGTCGCTAACATATCAATCTCAAAAATCTTCATAAAATCTTAGAAATCCCAAAGAAAATCCTAAGAACCTTCGAAAATCTCAAAAAATCCCAGAAATCTCCCCCCAACAAATGATAGAAATTCTCAAAAAATCTTTCGAAAATTCTTTGAAAATCTCACATTGTTTAAGTCCTTGTCGAATCTTGCAAAATCTCCAAAATCTTTGAACATCTCTATAAAAAATTTTAGTCACTCGTTAGATATCTGAAAATGTTTTTCAACCCGCGATGGTGCTCCATAGACACAACACAAGTATATTGCAATAGTCAAAGTCAAGTCAAAATTTTTTCATAAGAAGTCCAACCTAACACAGGGAATCTTATGCGACCCAGGGAAAGCAAATGCTTAACTAACCTTGTTAGCAATAATGCAAATGTAACTCGAAAATAAAACTTGTTTTGTGCTTTCCGAACATACCAGGTACAAGGAAATATGGTAAAGAGATTCGAATGCAAAAAAACGAGAAGATTTAGCACACTGAGGCCTTTCTGACTTGTGTCGTCATCAGAGTGTGACTTTAAAACAAAACTGGTACAAGGAACGCTTTCGAGTCAAAACCTTTCTCCCTGATTGAAAAAATATCAAAGTTCACAATGTTTACTTTTTTATAACTTGATAGGGCATCAATATTAAGAGCTAATATTTTGAAAAATTAAGTTAAATTTTAAGGAGGAATTTGAAAGTTTGTGAATTGGCTGCATAGATTTTGCATTATGTCGCACCGGTTTCCGAAACTGTCGAATTCGCTAGATGACTCATTGTAGAATAACATCAAACTGAGGGTTCATATCACTCCCTAGAAATCTCGTACACTTTCTACGGAAATCATTTTTCTCTCGAGAAATCCTGAAAATCCTCCAAAGATCTTTTTGTTCTCTGGAAATCTTGTACACTCTTCGAGGGAGTGATACGCCCGTCGCATCAAATGACATAGTCAGTTGCTAGCATTTTCGCCTGACATGCAACAAAACGTCAGATCGAGGGCCATTTCGCTGCCAAAAACTCTCGTACACCTACGGCAAAGGACCTTTTGTTTCAGGAAAAATCCATCAGAAATCCTTAAAAATACTTTTGTTCTGAAAAATCCCGTACTCTTTTCTGTAAGATGCCCCTCGTGTCAGATATGACGTGACACAAAAAGTCAAAAAGCATCATACCGACATACACAAATTTCCTGAGTTTAAATAAACATTAATCAACGAAATCTTCGACTCTGTATACCACCCAAGCACTTCCTACGCGATATCAGCACCACTTTTTGCAAAGAAACACGTCTCGTGAAAAAGATTTATGCAGTTTTAGATATGCTATACCCGCCGGCTTCCTGGTTTATCAGATGCAATTAAATTCTTAAATATCTCCGTTTCTATGTATCAAATGTTTTAATGAATGTCAATTACCAAGATCAAATGAGAGAATTGCAATTACGCATCGTAATGAGCAACTTTCAACCAACTCTCATAATTTTATCGGACTGAAAATTGCCGTCACAACAGAAAAAGTTGGCTCTACCTCTAAATTCAGTTTCTGCATGGGTTGATATTCTCCCACGAGCACTGCAAAGAACCCTTGTAAGTGTTAAAGGCATTCGTTTTAAAGCTACCAAATAATCAAATAACTCACTGAGAAATAGAACCATACCTAACCGCAATAAAAAAGAAGTATTACCTTGCTTCGTTATCTTCTTGTTGGCGCCTTGACTTTGACCTTCTGACTGTCTCTTGAGCCTTGCTTTTCTCGAGTGAAGATTCCAGCAATTGCGCTCTCATTTATAGTTCTTGACACGTAAGTAATTAGCATAAGCTCGCTGTCTCGTCAAAAATAAAGACTGGAGACGACCGGCAAAACCTTTCCGTGTGCAAATTCAAAGAATTCTACCAGGAAGCTTTTTTGGTGCTTTGTTCTGGGGCCAGCATGACTCGAAGTGTGCCAAGAAAAGATAATACCTTCAAGAGTCAAATTAAATAGTGGTATTAGATGGCAGGTCATACCCACTTTGTTTCCACGCCAACATGTTACTCAATGTTTTAAACGACCTTTTGTTTATCTCGGCTCGGCGACATAGCAGCGACGGAAATTTGGTCCAGCCAAAGTCGCCTGGAACCAACACGTCACGTTCATTGTTAAAGGTGACTACCATTAAAACTCTCTACATTTGCTGCAACAATCATCGTTAGACAGTTCCTCTATTAGCCGTGTCTATGGTCACAATGTCTCCGTCTAAATTTAGCCTGGAATTTGACGTAGAAATCCCGCTGTCGCCCTGTTACCTGTATTCCTTATAGGTTATAGAGTTCAGGGACAGATTACCTAATGTTTCCTTTGAGCAAATCATTTGAAAGAATAGGGCAATAACATTTTACACGATTACTTTAATAATTGGTAGCTGGAGGATTTTTGAGGGGGGCATTGATCTTTGTATGTCAGATTGACTATGGTCAGATGTTAACCGAACTGACTGCACTACAAGAACGAGTGGCTTGCAAGACAGGCATCCACCTTGTAATGCCAACAGAACTAGAAAGGCCTGTTGTTAACTGCTGTTCCATAATTTGCTTTTGTTTGTCTCCAATGCTCAAAACGCCGCACTCACTAACTGTTGTTATTTCTAGGAGGGGGCTTTGGGGTTTCACGGGATGCGGGTTTGGTCAATTTTAGCCCTCGGGTTTCGGGATTTATGTTTTAAACGTGCGGGTTTACGGGTTTTGAGATGCTTCACGGGTTGCGCGTTTAGCCTATTTTCCCCCTCAGTTTTTGGGTTTTCTATCTAAGAAGATCCGCAGCTTTTCAGGGTTTTCAAGTCATATGGTTTGTGTAGTTGACTGAGATCGAAAAACTGGCTTTTGGATGCTTAAAACAACGAGGAAGAATCGCTGCAAGCGAAAGCGTTGGAAATAATAAAGAAATAGTGGCAAATTAGAAATTAGAAAAATTAGACCTTTTCGTCCAAAGTGCAGCTTCGGGTTTTGTGTATCTTTGCTTCTGGGTTTTCGGGTTTTTGCAAATTTTGATGCGGGTTTGCGGGTTCTGGTACCCCCCCCCCCAAAGCCCCCCTCTTCTAGTACTACAATCCTGGACAAAATATTTGGAACAAAGTCGTGTTTCCGCTTACTATCTCAATTATTCTTATTTTCGCTTTTTCACAACCCCCTTTCACCCCCGAAACAATGTTGCGCAAATACATCTGGCATCTTGAGGCTGAAACATATCAAATCAACATTGTTTCGGGGGGTGAGGGGGGTTGTTCATTTGAAATTGCAAAATCTTACGTTGTTCCAATATATTTTGTCCAGGATTGTCTGTATTAAGAAACTNAACTACAATCCTGGACAAAATATTTGGAACAAAGTCGTGTTTCCGCTTACTATCTCAATTATTCTTATTTTCGCTTTTTCACAACCCCCTTTCACCCCCGAAACAATGTTGCGCAAATACATCTGGCATCTTGAGGCTGAAACATATCAAATCAACATTGTTTCGGGGGGTGAGGGGGGTTGTTCATTTGAAATTGCAAAATCTTACGTTGTTCCAATATATTTTGTCCAGGATTGTAGATGATATTTAACAAGTGATCTTTTACTTGACTCAGTTTTCAAAAGAGAAGCATAGGCCTTGACTACTTTTATCATTGCTCATTAGGAATTAAAAATTTCCACCACCCATGAAGAGGAAATAGACTTGGGGCAAGTCTACACAGCCTCGTTCCCATGACCCAAAAGGAGGCTGTTGAATCCAGCATGGCAGTACTGACGTAGGAAACTGGCCCTCGGAACCAGGTACAATGATACTGGTCACAGCAGTTTTTTCAGAAACAAACGATGAACAGTTACATCAGCAAGTTTTCTCTTGAGGGGAGGATGGCTTAGTGGTAGTGCGCGTGCGTTGGCCTAACATTCTGAAGGTTGTTGGTTGGGGTCCCCGCCCGCCTGGCAAACCTGCCAGGAGAGTTGCCAACACTAATTGAGGAGAGTTGCCAACTCAACCTCGTCCCCAGGGCCTTTTGTCATATTTTTCCCAATATGAAAAAAGGCCCTGGGGACGAGGTTGTTGCGAACTCTCTGTATTTCCAAGCTAAAGGAATCGCGAGGTATGGTCACATCGAGAGGAAGGACCACGACATTGCTTCGATATAAGCTTAGCTTCCTTAACTTCTCAGTGTTCCTACCTTTGGATGCTAGGTTGAAACAAACAAACAAACAAACAAACAAACAAACAAACAAACAAACAAACAAACAATCTTTTTCATTACTCTCCGTCAACTTGCTTTGACCAGTGTCAAATGACAATTTCTGGAAAATGCCTTTGTTAGTCGTCACAGTTTTCATATTGGTTTTCCTTTAAACATAGTTCTAAATTTTCTTTGGCGATGAAATATTTTCGCAAATTTATTTGAAAGTTCAATTCACTGCAGTGTTGAGTCAGAGGACTGGACACTAACCAGCTCTCGGTGATGAGCAAATCGTTAATTCCAAAAGTGGAATAATAACAACAATGAAATGTTTCATCTTGAATGTTTTCTGCAATATTGGCTTGCATTGTTACATCTTCTTATTTATTTTTCGAATTCAAGTTTGCAAAATCTTGTCCTTCAATGCAATGGAGAGAATAACAACCATCAATCAATGGAGAACAATTTTTCCGTTATCGTGCAAATTAGGCAAGTGGCATAATTTCATTTTTAATCTCGTTTATTCGCATTATAACTTAAAAAAAGCTAAGCCGTTGTAGATTTTCACCTAAAAATTATGTTCCTTTATCTCTCAAAGGCG
Organism: Aurelia aurita; assembly: GCA_004194415.1. Lineage (NCBI taxonomy): Eukaryota > Metazoa > Cnidaria > Scyphozoa > Semaeostomeae > Ulmaridae > Aurelia > Aurelia aurita. The sequence continues at coordinate 1,055,521 of REGM01000003.1, forward strand.
AAACGCCTCGTAAGATGCCCTTCAATGTGCGTTGGCTAGACTTATGACCTGAGCCCCTTGCTTCGCTGTGATCTTTTTACTTGAATGATATCGCTTCGGTAAACAGAGAAGCCCTGTTCACAGTACGCAAACTAACCCGGAGCGAACCCGGGTTAAGCTAACCTAGGTTAGTTTTTCGCAGTGTGAACGCAACTAACCTGGATTCGCCCCGGGTTAAACTAGCCCACCTCAGGAGGTGGGTTCGCCCCGGGTCGAACCTAGGTTAGTTGTGACAAAGTGCAGTGTGAACGCAAACCTGGGGCGAACCTAGGTTAGTTTCGATCTTCCGCATGCGCATTTGGTTTGTTTCGATCTTACGCATGCGCATATTTGAAGACAACTGCGCAGTGCGCATGCGGGTATATAACTAACCTGGGTTCGCCCCAGTTTGGTGTTCACACGCACTTTGGGCATTTTTGTGNCCTTTTTTAAAGAACAGCAAAGTGCAAAAAGAGATTTTTCGGTAATTTTGCGGCCCTTTTGCGGCTAATCATCATGGGACCCATTTTCGGGACCCATTGGTAAGAAAATCCTAAAATACCAAACCCTTTATCAGAATGTGTAGGGAATTTCAGATGAAATAACTCACCCATATGAGCGGCACGTCCAGTATGACTTCACAATGAAGTAGCCCCCCCCCCCGGGATTTTGCTGCCTTGCGTTTCTGCGAGGTGATAGCTGAGAATGGGCCCAAGCATGGTAATCTTTTTCATTATTAGTCCCTGTTGAGCAAGGCAGACGACAGGGTTACAAAGGACTCAGGTAGTCAGTCTTCGTACTGGCCAATGGAGTTCCGGAATAGACAATTTCCCTAAAGATGGTGGAAATGGCACTTTTAACAATGACTTTATCTGATGGAATTTCGATTGATTTGATTGGTGGATTTGTCATAAAACGCAAAAGATCATGGTAATAGTACACATGACGCCATCTTTAGCCGATCTTTAGCGTAGTTGTCATGATGTCCTAAAAGAAGCCGACAAAGAACCGGACACAGACTCAAATATGTCCCAATCTCGATCCATGTGCCAAAAACTTTTCTGTTGTAATTATCTCATTTCTAAAGGTATTTATTTTGTAATATTCATATTTTGAATATAAATTTTGCGTAATGGCCAAAATGTAATTCTATGGCACTAGTACCAAATTATTTCAATTTTCATAAGTTCAACGGCGCCATGTAGCCGATGTCTCTGCTGTCCCCTACTTAATTGCGCCTTTTCGACTTGCCTTCCTTGGAACAATTGATACTAAAATGGCTATAAAGTCTATACGGGAACTAAAAGCCCATCAGACGTTTTGGCACTAAATTTCTTCACGTGCTTTGACGTCATATTGGGAGGTGTCACAGTCGAGAGTATTTCTAGATGGAGCAAATTTCAACACAAGCCAAGTTTCGAGCGCTAAATTTATAAAACTAGGAGTCCAACCATAAAATATATCAACCTTTGGTAGCGTTGCAGGAAAGAGACATTTGTTGTTTCCTTCTTTAGTTCTTCGGCACTCCTGAAGAAGGTGAATTTGCACGCATTACAAGAGGAAGAGGTTGCAGTGGAGGAGTATTTCTTAGACTACGTTCACACGATACCGACACAATTTGAAAACAGCATAAACTTGTTACAGATAGGCGGAATGTTCACACGAAAACGGCACATTTTTTGCCGGCGGAATTTGAAAACGGCAGAATTTGAAAACGGAACTCTAACCTACACGATTTGAAAACGGCATCGTGTGAACACTCGAAAACGATGAAAACGGAACAGTTTTCGACGCTTTCAAAATGAGGCTGACTGAATCTTCAAGGCCTATACAATTTTTTGTAGTCAAAATCCAACCTCTTTGTCGCAGAGATTGCAAAGCGATTGATACCGTCGAATTTTCTATCGCTTTCAAATTCGTGTGAACGCTGTCTAAAATTTTGGTACCGCCACATTTTTCACCGTTTTCAAAATTTGCTGGTGTAATATGCTAAAGCGTCCCCTATGAGGAAGTGTACCCACCTGAAACGTTTCATATGCGTTTGTGTACCCTTCATAGGGTACATTTTCGCATAACCAAATTTTGTTATGCGTTTGCGTACCAGGACACTTTTGCATACCAGGACACTTTTGCATACGAGAATTTGACTATGTGTTGGTGTACCCTTCATAAAACAATGGGGAACACTTTCGCATAATCAAATTTTGTTATGCGCAGTGGCGGACTGGCTCAGAATTTTTCACCGGCCATGGAGGACTTAAGGGGGCCCTAGTGGGCATGGCCTGAAAAGTGAAGGTTTGGTCAAGAGAAAATTTCTTTACAATCAGCGGCATGGCTAGTGCAAATTAAGTGGAGGTACTAAAATAAGGGGGCTCTGGGCGCGAAGCCCCCATGAAATTTTCGAGGACACTCCTTCTACTTTGGCTTAGAACACTTCTACAAATCCCTTATTTCCCAGTGCTAAAATAGAATTTTGACCATTTTGTAACAGATTTTTTATAAATTAGCATCGCACATCATTTTCTTCATTAAAAGAATATACTGTTACACTTTTCCAACGACTAAGGCTCATGCTGCAGATTATAACTAATCAATTTTTCCCCAAATCACCACGAAAAGTTTTCTCTTTGTCCATTCATGTCGAGTCTTTTGAAAAATTGATCGTTGTTTTGTTATCGTTTTCAGCGTTTTCGAGACCGAAAATTTTAAGAAACTCGATTACAGCTCAAGAAAAAGAAGCCTAAAAATTTTACAAAATCCTTGAATCTAATTATGATTTTTAGCAAAGATTAAGTCATAAATCTTCAAAGTCAATCCAGTGAACGATTTATCGTGGTCTGTCAAAAGTGGATAGTTTTGTTTTTGGCGCACGCGGAATACCGGGTGTCCTAAATAAAAGGTAGCAGGTTTGATCAGGGCTAGCGATGCCAATTTAGCTCCTATCGATTCGCGATAGGTTTTAAACAAATCCTGAAAAGTTGACTTGAACATAGGATCCATGTGTATGGATATTGGTGCTTCCAAAGTTGAAATATTATTCTTTAAAGTTCAAATTTAACTCCACCTCCAAACCAGAGCTTGGGCGTGTATAGATGTCCATTATTCGAAAGGGGACATCAAAGAGAAAATTTCTCTTTTTAGCAAAAGGGGCCCTTTTTCAGCGAAAAGGGGGCCTTTTTTGCCATATTTTGGGGGGGTGGGCCAGTCCGCCACTGGTTATGCGTTTGTGTACCACTGTCGCATACTAAGAGTTGACTATGCGTTTGCGTACCCTTCATAAAACAATGGGGGACTAAGTGCGTTTGTGTACCCTTCATAAAAAGGGGACACTTTCGCATAACCAAATTTTGCATAAGGGTACCGAAACGAATATTATACACCAGCATCGTGNACCACGAAAAGTTTTCTCTTTGTCCATTCATGTCGAGTCTTTTGAAAAATTGATCGTTGTTTTGTTATCGTTTTCAGCGTTTTCGAGACCGAAAATTTTAAGAAACTCGATTACAGCTCAAGAAAAAGAAGCCTAAAAATTTTACAAAATCCTTGAATCTAATTATGATTTTTAGCAAAGATTAAGTCATAAATCTTCAAAGTCAATCCAGTGAACGATTTATCGTGGTCTGTCAAAAGTGGATAGTTTTGTTTTTGGCGCACGCGGAATACCGGGTGTCCTAAATAAAAGGTAGCAGGTTTGATCAGGGCTAGCGATGCCAATTTAGCTCCTATCGATTCGCGATAGGTTTTAAACAAATCCTGAAAAGTTGACTTGAACATAGGATCCATGTGTATGGATATTGGTGCTTCCAAAGTTGAAATATTATTCTTTAAAGTTCAAATTTAACTCCACCTCCAAACCAGAGCTTGGGCGTGTATAGATGTCCATTAATCGAAAGGGGACATCAAAGAGAAAATTTCTCTTTTTAGCAAAAGGGGCCCTTTTTTGCCATATTTTGGGGGGGTGGGCCAGTCCGCCACTGGTTATGCGTTTGTGTACCACTGTCGCATACTAAGAGTTGACTATGCGTTTGCGTACCCTTCATAAAACAATGGGGGACTAAGTGCGTTTGTGTACCCTTCATAAAAAGGGGACACTTTCGCATAACCAAATTTTGCATAAGGGTACCGAAACGAATATTATACACCAGCATCGTGTGAACGTAGTTTTAGTTCAATGCTCTGCTTACCAGACAGGCTATATACATTAAACAGCTATTTTTTATAAGAAACTGCAGTAGGCTTAGAGCTCAATTCGAAGTTAAGAAACTTTCTCAATTTTGGTTATGAGTTGCAAAGTATTTAACCCAGCTAATACTGAAAAGTACAATTTTTATTTAAGATTTGGTTCTTTCAATTTTTATTTAAGATTTGGTTCTTTCTTTCTTGTTACTGGGGGGTGTGATACACGTGTGATATTGGGCCCTATTCGTGGAAGCCTTTCAGCAAATCAGGATTTGGTTCCTTGGGCGAAAAGGGCCTGGGCACAATAGGCTTGTTGCTGAGCAACATAATTCGAATTTGAAATGTTGTTGTTGCTTGTTGATATTGAATGTCATTACAGCAGGCGACTTGGCGTCCTTCAACAAGAAGAAGCGTGCTGCCTCTTAGCTTTTTCTCGAAAAGAAGAGTTTGGTGCTGTTAGTCAAGCGAAAACTACATAAGAAGTGATGCTCAGAGCTTGAAAAAGGCTTATGTTAATCAATGGGATGCCGAAAGAGGTTTAGAGAGCTGTGTGCGACGTGAAATGTTTGTTTGTTTACGGGTGACATTGTTGGCCTAAATCCAACTCAAGCACTTTGCTTACTTTAGGCCCAGAATTGCTGCGGATGTCACAGCGCTGTGCGTGCAAGAACATTTATCCAGCTGATGCAAACGTTCTAAAGTGTAATCCCATTCTTGAACATGGATGTTATGCAGAAATTTCGAGACAGGATCAGGAGATCATCGAGCAGTGATGTGAAAAGTATTTGTATCCCAGCTGGTTTGCCTTCATCCTCTTCAAATGTAGTTGGAAAAGTCAGCATGATGAGGAGGTACTCAATTCCTGCAAGACCAAAAGCAATGCATGTTTCAGAGCTGGATCTTGATGTGTAAGGATGTTAATCTACTAAAGTACAAATACAGGCCTTGTGCTGTGTGCATATATCAACTAAGTAAGGGTTCGTACAAAAATCCACTCTTGATCAGAGCGGCATTTGGCCGCTAACTTTTTGACGCCCCTTCCCCCCCCCCCTCCTTAGCGGACTCTACCTATATTTTCCTATATTGCATGCTGTGCTCATATATTGGCCTAAAAATGGTTGACCGCTCATTCATAGGAAAACGACGGAACATCATAAGATACGGTGGCAAAACATCGCTACAAATCAATTCTCATCAGTTTCCGTATACAATTTTCAAAGTCTTCATTTTAGATAACACATGTAATTCCTTAAGTTCCAACCATGATCGCTTAACGGATTTTGATGAAACCCCCTCCCCCCTTAGCGGCCAAATGCCGCTAACTGATCACGAGTGGATTTTTGGACGACCCCTAACATGACAAGAGTTCTCAAGAATTCTTAAGAATTTTCAAGAATTCTTACATGCCGATAAGAATTCTTAAGTGGTATGAAACCTGAAAGCGTTTCAAGCAAGAATGCTCAAGAAACTGAAAATATTCTCAAGAATTCTTGATCTTACGCAGGAAAACAGTGTTAATGCGTGCGTGGCCTGTGTGTATATAATCAGCTAATATTCCACCTGCTAGACTGTAGTATAGTTGCTGTTGCAAGACTGCATTCTTTGTTTTGCATGCTGGATATCTTCTGCACAATTTTTGGGTGAAACAATAGATGAACGGTGTTTTTCTTTGAAACAATAGGGATTCCGTAGGCAAGCATGCAATTTTACCCTTTGCAAGACTGGAAACTCTACACTGCACACGAACCAGACTGGATAGTTTGCTGTGTGCACACAATAAATTGCATGCACAAAAATGCTCGTGTTTGTTGATCTTGGCCGCGCGTTGGCTGTCAAACAAAGGATTACATCACTTTTCTATTATTTTCAACAGATAACTTGACAGCAAAAATTTTACATTAGGCCATATTCATCTTATGCACTTTTGAGTAAACTTTCCAAACCTTCCAGTCTGGCACACCAAAGAACTTCGGTGCACAATCTTTTTCCTTGTTCAATCATGGATTAATTTTTAGTGGGCAGTTTTAGGAAAATTGAATGGTGGATGATTTTAAGAGGAAATAATAGACAATAAAAAGTCATTTTAGGTGTTCAGTTGAAAACAATAAAAGGTTGTAGATATTGTAATTCTTTGTTTTTTGCGTGGAAAAGTGCTGAAAACAATAGGAGAACAAAAGGTCCTATTGTTTTTATACAAGATTATAACGAGAATATGTTCTCTGTGAGCAGCAAAAAATGACATCTGAAAGCTAGAGAATGGTCGGCAAAATTATTCTTCAGCTTTGATACGCATTTATCAAATTTTCTAGTCCTTGTTCAGCCAAACTTGAAAGTTGCCTTGTGTGTGCAATATCTTGCCTGTACAGAACACTGAATAAAAGTGCTATTATTCTTTTTATACAGTCTTGTGGTCCAGTCTGCCTGGATTTTTTTCACAAAACATGGTCCAATCTGGGCGTTGCTTCAGCACAATTGAGCTCTTATAGCATAGAGGAAAATAGAAATTATTAAATGTGTAAATGCAGTGGCTTTCTGATGTGAGTACCCCCCCCCCTGTGATTTGTAAGGAACAAAGTTGGAGGTGCTGGTCTCCTGTAGTAATGTGTACACCTTTCCAATGAAGTCCTGGACTGTAAACTTCCACCATGTCATTCAGTGTACAAGTTTGAAGGTTCCACTATTTTTAACTTTGCATGCGACCAAAAAAGAAGTATTTGCCAAGTTTGCACTAAAATTTAATTTCCAAATGCTCAAGAATTTTGGCAAATAGATCTGTGCTGCTTTTATCAATTTATTCCAGAGTATTTAATGAGCATTATTTTTTTTGCTAGAAATTCCTGAATTCAGGTTGGAAAACTCTTTTGTTCTTATAGAAATTTGATACAATTCTATAGGGAGCAACTTACTTTTGGGGGTCCTTTTCAACTACAGTACAGGCCTTGCTCACATTAACATGACAAGAATTCTCAATAATTCTTAAGAATTCTTCACATTCTGATAAGAATTCTTGAGTCATATAAATTTTTTTGAACAAGAATTCTTAAGAAATTCATTTGAATTCTTAGGCAGAAAACCATGTTAATTCTTGTCATGTTAATGTGCACAAGGCCTGTACTGTAGGAAGATGAAATTTTGGAAAATGAGTCACTTTTTTCATAGACCTCCTAGGCCTATAGCCTGCTCTATCCAAGGGCTATCCAGGACAGCTGAAACCTTGTAGCTGTTGGGCTCTGCAAGAGGACAAATATTTGTCACTTAGCAGAATTTCTGTCAACAGCAATATTGGATTTGTTTACTATTAATGGACCAATATAGCTTCAATTACACATAACAGTGTATAGGAAATGCATCACTCCAAACATCTTACAGGTTTTTTCAATTTGATAAGTTGCCTATTGAAAATTAGCTAAATTGACAAGCAAGTCGCCTGGCGTCCCTCATTATGCTAGCTATATAATGCGCTTAAGGGTTTTAATTGATATTATTCGTACCATACCAGGTCTTAAAAGCCCTATTATAGAGACCATAATTACTTGGTTGAACTTTCAAATGTCCTCAAATGAAATAATGCATGGCTCTGCATGGCTGAAATAGTTTCCATCACTTGGTTGTTGGACTAGTTCTGGCGGACCCTCTGCATTTCTATAAAATTGTTCACTTCGGATTCTTTGATAACACACAAATTTCAGAGAAAACAAAATTTTCCAAATTGCGATCTGTTTATATAGAATTCTCTCTTGAACTTAAAGAACTTTCATCAGCAGGGAGTAGGCAACAAGGAAAACTAGGAAACGTTTTGCTGGCATCATCTCTCTTGCAAAATAGCTTTACAGTGCATAGAGATTTTGGATTCCAACAATTATGTTGTTACAGTACAGGCCTTGCNTGTTGGACTAGTTCTGGCGGACCCTCTGCATTTCTATAAAATTGTTCACTTCGGATTCTTTGATAACACACAAATTTCAGAGAAAACAAAATTTTCCAAATTGCGATCTGTTTATATAGAATTCTCTCTTGAACTTAAAGAACTTTCATCAGCAGGGAGTAGGCAACAAGGAAAACTAGGAAACGTTTTGCTGGCATCATCTCTCTTGCAAAATAGCTTTACAGTGCATAGAGATTTTGGATTCCAACAATTATGTTGTTACAGTACAGGCCTTACAGTACAGTACATTGTTGTTACAGTACATTACTACAGCACATTAACACTCTTTTCTTTTTTAAGAATTCTTTCAAAATTCTCAAGTATTCTTGCTCAAAATTTATTGGAGAGTTTCATACCATTCAAGAATTCTTATCACAGGATGTGGGGAATTCATAAGAAACCTTTGAGAATTCTTGGAAATTAATGTACACAGGCCTGCACATTAACGCACATTAACATCACAAGAATTCTTAAGACTTTTCAAGAACTCTTCACATTATGATAAGAATTCTTGAGCCATATGAAAGACTGTAAATTTTGCTAAACAAGAATTCTTAGGCAGGAAAACCATGTAAATGTGCGCAAGGCCTGTACTGTATGTGCCCATGTTACTAACTTTTTGATACTGTTGTACTCAGCTACATAACCCAAAGAGCATATGTTTTGCTGTTTTTTAGCAATAACCTACTCTTAATTGGGCTGGGATTGTTCAGGAGGGTGACTTTTTCATTCATCCTTTTACCTCTTTTAATTCATTCTGTTTCAAAGAATGATATTTGAGAAATCAAACTCTGGCATATGTAGATAAAAGGCCAAAGTATTTGTTGCAATTTTTCTCATAATTTACTAAGAAAGCAAAGTCATTCCAGCACAATATTGCCTTGCTTTATGGAAGGTAATGTTTAGCCACAAGTGTACAAGCCAGGGGGTTTGGGAGGGTGGCAGCCCCCCAACGTTGGAAAAATTTACTAGTATCAGCCTTTTTCAGGGGAAAAACTGGCCCAAGTCGGGCGAACACTGTGATAAACAATGGACTTTTTATCTGGCAGCCCCCAGATTTTATCATCCTGTATGCTTATGCCTTTAGCCTCCTCAAATGTATCATTTTAAGAGTCCACAAATTTGTCTTGACATTTTGAACTGTGTTGGAGTTTTAGATAGTACTGTTTCACCAGGATAACGATGCAGGCCTTTTTGTTGATGGGGCTATAGAGTTCCCTATGCATTTTGAAATTTTTCTAGTTCTGACAATATCTGGAAAAATAGTTTAAAAATTTCGAAAACTTCATTTTTAATCAAAAGGAAAAATCCCCCATGCCTAGATGAGCAACAATTGTAAGAATCTGATTACCCCTCATCCTAAATTTCAAAATTGTTGATGCAACAGAACCCCTTCACCTGCAGATTAACAGGCCTCCTCAATAATTATATCTTCCGCTGGTTTTTAATTTCTGTATATAATTGATTAAAAAGTCAATTTTCCTTTCAGACCACCAGAGAAAGATTTATTTGGCAGTCCATCAGCGAGCCGTAGAATGGAGGTACGTTTTTAAATAACGATCAGATCAAATTTGAGATTGAAGCATGCCTTAGAGTGGAACTCCTACAGCCAATCTGTCAAGTCACAAATAAACACAGAATAAAATTTTCCGTCCTGTGATATAATATGCACAAAGCAGAGTGCAAAAGATTCCTTAAGCTAGGTAGCTAAATCATTCATTGTATGTGAAAGGGGCTTTCAAGGGCAGTGGCGGATTTAGGGGGGCAAGTGGGGGCAACTGCCCCCCCCCTTCACGATGAAAACTCGTATCACAAGAGTATGTGGTAAACAGATTAAGTACAGCACAGGCCTTGTATACATAAGCATTCAAGAATTCTTAAAAGATTCTTAAGAATTTTCCAAATGCAGATGAGACTTCTCGAGTGGAATGAAAGCCCTCAAGAATGTTTAGATTTGTCCAGTATATGAAGAAGTGAAGTTTTGAGCCTCACGAAATCCCCTGAAAAGGGCTCATGAGCACATGCTCAGTAAGGATTTTTTTACTTCGAAACTAGCTTGACCATTTCGAACAAGAGAAGAAACAATAGCAAAAATGTGGTATTGAGCCCCAACGTTGATTTGCTCACAACACAGCTGAAACGCAATGGGTTAAAACACTATGTGAAGCACTTGTATCCCTAGCCTGCGTCACTTCAGTATAAACAAATTAAACAAACAAAGAGCTAGACAAGCCAATATCATTATTTGAATAACCATGGAATAACAGATTTCACAAGATCTCTGTGAAACTGGGACAACAAAAGTGAGTGCATCACACAGACCATAACTCCTCCTCGTTATGGTCTGTGAAGCACTTGTACCCCCAACAAAAATAAGAATTCTTGAGCATTTTGTAAGAATTCTTAGGCGAGAATGCAACTATGCCACTTTGCAAAATGAGAACATAACATGAAATTTGGAAGTCTATTCCGAGGCTGTCAAAGCTATGTTGAGCAACCTGTGCGGTGCTGTGCAGTGCAAACTCACATAAAACTTGCATAGAAGATCTGCACGAAAGTTAGCACAAAGGTAAAGGCATTCTATAGATTGTCAAACTATATTGACTTCAACGTCTTCAACCAAGCAAGGATATTGTTCAACGATGTTATCATGTCAAATTTCAACTATTGCCCCCTGATTTGGCTATTTTGTAGCAAAGCTGCTAACAGTAACATCAATCGTGTACGTAAACGTGCTTTAAGGGTTTTGTACCAGAATTTTGAATCCTCTTTTGAAGAACTTCTATCAAGGCAAGATGATGTTACAATCCATGTAAAGAACCTACAGAAAATGCTCTTAGAAGTTTACAAAACGCTCCACCACTTAAATCCGTCATACCTCTGGGAGAATTTCCAAACGAAGCGTATAACTTATAACTTACGTAAGCAAGTTTTATGCCAACTTCCTCAGAGGTCTCACACGATAAAATATGGGATAAACTCCCAGAGATTTAGGGGAGCTATGCTGTGGAATACCCTAAACGACGATGTAAAGAATATAGAGTCTGTTGCAGCTTTCAAAAAGGAAATTAAAACTTGGGATGGAACCAGTTGCCTTTGTACAATTTGTAAATAGACACTGAATTCCTATAATTGTAATTAATGTATATTACTTTAGGTTTATTGTAGATAGTTGGTGTAAATTAGCTTTATTCTTTTAAAGGCAGTCTGTCACGCATCTGATTGGCTGCAGTAAAGTCAGAGCTCAACACAACGAATGTCTTTGTGAATCTGTGCATTGGGAACAAAGGAGGGCTGATCTTTATCACTTTCTACGGCCGTAGAAAGTGATTAGGATCAGCAGCCATTCAGGTCTCCTATTCTTTGTATTGTCCTGATCACCCAATCAGATGCGTGACAGACTGCCTTTAAAAGTTTCAGCTTCATTGTTTGATCAGTAGCCTGCGTCGCAGACCGAATTGGGGAATTCGGTCTGCGACGCAGGCTTTTTGATCACCTGCCAAAAAAGAGTACATTTTTAAAATTCCCGGCTCATTTCATGGTATACTGATTTGCTATACTTTAACTGTTTCAATGTTAGCTCATGCTCAATTGCATTTGTCTCGTAACTGGTAACCAGTTAGCTCAATAGACCATGTCTTGTAGCATAAATGAAGGTAGCTTCCAGCGTCGATGTATGTCACCTTTGTTGTCACCAGCAGAAGAAAGAAGACCAAGAAATCGCTAACAAAAATTTGGTATGATCCTTTTTACTTTGTAGCTTCACAATTTCTATGCACACTTAAGATTTTGGTAGCATTTTGTAATGTTCAATTTTTTGTTGGGAACTGCAGCTTTTCATTTTTTTTTCAAATTTGTGCAGATTTTGCCGTCGATGCCGGAACGGAAAAAGGAGATATTTTTGGGTTGCTAATTTTCGAATGTTTAACCAATGCAAGGATAACCCTAAAGGCGAGATGCCCTAATCACGATGTGTGTGATTTCTTCTAGATTTTAAGAAAGCATTTGATACCAGTGGTGGGGGGAAGTTTCTGTATGCTAAATTGAAGGTGTTCTGGCGCAGTGGTGTAATCTTCTGACTTTGCAGCCAGAACAGTCATGCGGACAGGGTTCGATCCCAGGTAGAGCCCCACTACTTGAGCGTCATGACAAGGGGTCGCGGACTCGATTAGGTCTTCTCTACTTCTGCGATCCCAGCGCTTGGCGCTAAAAACCGCAACTTCACCTTCACCTAAATCACTAAAAGAGGGGGTGTCAACTAAAGCAAGGACAGCAAGGACAATCCTGCAGAATTGCAATGGACAAATTTAAAATGATTACGACAATTTTAATCTTGTTTCATCGTTTTCAAATCTAGTGTACTAGTTTATGATGATCAAAGGAAACTTCTAAGACCCCGTTTACTGAAAGACCGAGACACAATCGAGGCTCTTATAGGAGGGGCTGTTGCTCTCTTGCTCCCCATGAACTATCAGCATATTCCCTTGCTTTCTTCAAAATCAGCCTGGCCTGGTGCTCCATGCTATTTCATCTGCCCCGAATATTCCTGTGCTCCCTAGTTCAGGTATTTCCTATAGTTGTGCTCACTGGCTCCTGGCTCTTTTTTGTTCCTGCCCCCTTGCTCCCGAAAACCCCTACCAGAGCTCCACAATCATGACACTGATCATATGGGCTCAATTAAAAGGCGCAATTATTCAATGATTATTTCAATGATTATTTCATACGTAACACAAATGACACAGATAGTCGAAGTCCACAAAATGCTCCGGTAACTGATACTGTCTTTTCCTCAGAGATGATTTATCATCTCTGAGGATAAAATAGTAAGTATCACTAGAACACTTAATCCTAATAAAGCATATGGGTGGGATGAAATCTCTGTAAGAATGATGAAATTAAGTGATGCTGAATTAGTTGTTCCACTAAAGATAGTATTCACCATAATGTATTCACAAAACTGCTATTCACAAAACCACAACCAATTCGAAATTCAGAATCCCTTTGTCAGTTTCAGCAAAGATAAAAGATTGGTACGGAGAAAATTGTCCATGCAAGTTGAGTCGCATTTTTATTCCGAACTTGGGCTATTTATAAGAAATGTTTTTAGATATCTGTTTTTATATTGTATACTTTTGATGACTTGTAAATATTTTATCCACTTTTTTTTACCTAATATTTGTATATCTATTTTTAACGTTGGAATTAATTAGGTAACCACTTTTAGCTACATCATATATTGTAATCCAGCGAAAAAGAAATTGATAGTACTAAATAATGATAATAATAACCGCCAAGTCCCTTTTTGTGAATTTTCTTTTTTTTTAGTTTAGGAATGAGCAATATAAAAAGCTCAAGGGTAAGATTAAAAGTGCCCTCTCGTCCCTGCAGAAACTAAAAAACATACTCCCGCAATCAAAATTGAATCAGGTGTATAAAGCACTGCTTGAGAGTCACCTAAGATACTGTGATGAACTATGGGGCAGTTTGTCGAACACAAAGCTATATCATCTTCAGCGTCTACAAAATAGAGCACGAACGCTAATAGAGGGTTCCAGATTAAAAGATGGGTGGAGCTGTAATTGGCTTTCAGTCTCAAACTTAATAAAATTTGACCGGGCAGTAATGATCTATAAAATAATGAATGGCCACTGCCCTGACAACCTACCCGGAAGACTTATCACCAGATCTCAAATATCTAACTACCCAACAAGAAATCAGTTAGA
>REGM01000003.1:1070766-1122172 GCA_004194415.1 Aurelia aurita
AAACGTGCTACTTGCTGTAACAAATGACCCCTTTGAGTTCATTTATTTGTCATATGTTGATTTGGTACGCTAATCCCTATTGAGAGTGATTCATGTTTTGGCAGACCATATCCTAGAGGATTTTATCAAGGATTTTTTAGACTTCTAAGGAGAGATAAAAAGTAAAATTTTTTAAGAAACCACAGATCTTGGTCAAATTCCGTATGGCTGGGGCCTGGGTAAGAGTTTAAGATATTTTGGATTGCAAACTGGATTTGATGTAGGCGATGCAAGACGAGGTTCCTAAGGACTTTGCACGGTGGCCTCGGGAGATTATTAACCGCATTTGAGGATATCTCTTCAAATTTTATAAGATTTACCTGTTTCTAAAGGTCTAAAGCCCATGGGTTAGTATATCTCCTGCATTGCCCTTACTAACAACTGTGAAAAGTTCAAGTCGAAGTTTCGTATAGTTTGGTTTCTTGAAGGTAGGCTGGACGTTAACGTATTCTTAGACTGAAAATTGATCCTCTTTATAGTCCACAGGCCATTCACATTTGTGAGCAAATAACATGTGTGGTCTTCCATTGTAGCTGACTCATGCATTAAATGATTTCTTTCATGCATAATTTCCAGGAAATTTGTATGGGAATAATCCACTAGCCTAGCAGTTTATCCAATATCTCTACGGGGTATATATTGGTTGTCTCAAAGGCCACCAGTTTCGAAAGTGATTCTACCCTCAAAAGCCCTAATTTCTGCGTATTCGTAAGATATCAAGCCAGCTATCAATCAAATATTGAATTGTCAATCAAATACTGAGCCGTCAATCAAATATTTACTTGCAAGAACCAAAATATGGAAAGGTACCACCGTTCAAAATCTTATACTCTTGAAAATCTGATGCTATCAATCAAATATTGAATTGTCAATCAAATACTGAGCCGTCAATCAAATATTTACTTGCAAGAACCAAAATATTGAAAGGTACCACGGTGTTCCGTTCAAAATCTGATACTCTTTATTAGGTAAAACTTTTTCCATAATTCTTGTCACAAAGAAACTTTGCGTCATGTTTGGCAGTGAAATTTTGATAAAATCAATATTTTTTCAAAAACAATAACAATCAAAATGGAATGTAAAATGTCAGGAATATGAAATGCTGATTAAAAATGCTACTGGATGAGTCAGAAAAAACGTAAGTGGGGTGTTTGCCAATTTTTATTGATGCAGTTTAATTTGCAAATTTGTTTCTTTAAAGTTTATTGCAAAGAAGAAAAGCTAACTTAGATATGAAAATTTGTTTGGTCGAAATCCGTCTTTCCGTTCCAGAATTCCGAGCGATTATAGTAAAGTGGTGTTTCACAGACAAGATTGCTAAAATAGTCCTTCGATTGGATTCATATTCATGCACGTGTGAGTGACCTTCAAAACCATAACAAACATATTGTTTCTCTACCATAAAATTGAAACAACACATGCATTGTTTTAGAGCACCAAAGGAAAAACTAATGTTGCTTATGTTGTATCCCTTGGGGACTAGCCATTTAATTGTCATTGTTAGCAAGCTTAAAGTTCTTTTACTAGCGATTCTTTTCACCAAAATACCTATATCCAAAAATCGCAAATAAATAAGGAAAGAAATGACCGATTTTAACAAACTAAATTTCTACAACTAATTCAATCTTTCTTTTGCAATATAAAACTTCGATTTGACTTGTTTTTCACAAGAATATGGCTTGCTAAACGCCCCAAGTTTTTTCTGTCTCGCCCCGTAGATAATGCAGTAAGCCGATCAGTAAGTGTTTCTGTCGTTCTGTACTTTAGATTTAGGACTGCGAAGTAAACCTCACTCATTTTAAATGCTATTTTTCAAAGAAAAAATATCATTCTCAGGCGTAGAACCAAAGAAGTAGGTATAGGCTTCGCCTTTTGGAAAAAATAAAAGGTAGCGTATAGGGTACAATACTTGGTTTGCGAGATACAAGATGACATCATGGCTGCCGTTGCCGTCCTATGGTTTCGTAAACTCTCTATTATTTTTTCAGAAGGTGGGGGTGAAAAGGTTTCAAAGTTTAATGGTTTTTGTTTTGATTTTCAATTTAGGGCAGCACTGCTTCAGAAAGATCTAAACTATGCGAAGCTTACAAAGCAATACAGAAGGAAAAACACGATTTAGAAGAAAGGCTGAAATTCACGCAAGAAAAGGTATGAATGAAATGTTTCTTTATTTTATCAGCCTTTTAATGTTTGTAAAAAAAATTCCGGGAGGAATGGAAATTCATTAACTGGAAGTCACAACCATATAAACGTTTCACAAATAATGTTCAACATTATGGTATTCAACTTGTGCTAAGTTCATACGATTTCTTGATGCAATATTTTAGATTTCTTACACCTTGAAGATGGAAAGATGAAATATGCTTGATATTTTGCGAGATAAGTTCCTTTCGATTAGATTTGTCTTTTAGAAGTCCACACCAATTTCAACTATTTCTAGAAGAGGCTCAAGAACAAATTTTATCCAACTCCCAAATGCTCGAAAAGAAAATTTCATGATCAGAGACAATCAAATTTTGGCGATTTTTAAAAATTTATACATTTTCTGGCTTTGATGGTGTTATCAACATTATTCCTAAGATTGAAAGATTCTGTACTTGACTTTTTCTACCGGGTGCGCCAAAAAAAAACTATCCACGTTTGAAAAATCGTAGTACCTAGAGTACTAGATGGATTTGAATGAATTGAATTTTGGCTGATAGCTGAAAGACTGAAGTATTTTTGTGATTTTTCTCGTATTTTTATCAGCAGAGAAAACGTAGATAAATTCAACTTTACGAAAATTCGTTTGTTGCGAAATGGCTGCAAACAGGCCTAAAACACTCGATCAAATCGTACAAAATCTACCGCATAGAACAAGATGCAAGAGCATTTATTCTCTCTCCCGCGTTATAGGAAATGAATTCTTAAAGAAATACTAAAGATTTTCAATCCCATGGCAATACAAGTGCAGACGACATCCGATACCCGTGAAAAACTGTAATTTTGCATCACAAAAATCAGAAAATCAGAAAAATCACAAAAATACTTCAGTCTTTCTGCTATCAACCAAACTTTGATTCATTCAAATCCATCCAGTACTCTAGGTACTACTATTTTTCAAACGTGGATAGTTTTTTTTGGCGCACCCGGTAGACAAAATGTCTAATGTTTTGATTATTTCCTTATTTTCAAACTTGCAGCATCTATTTATCTTATCTTTGTTTGAAAAAAAGTAGATAATAGGGTTTGCTGAAGAGTTGTAAATGCGCGTTGGACCGGGTGAGTAAATAAAAACAATCCCCGTTTGAAAGGCCACTGCTCCATGGATATCAAGGTATTAATATTGCCAATTATATTATTTAATAGTGGATATATTCGAATATATTTTAAAATTTACCTGACTGAAATCGGCTACTCCGTTCTAGAATTATGGAGTGCATTTTCCGCCAAAATGTGCTTTGATTTTATTTTTTTCACTTGTCCTAATTTTGTGTGCCAATGTCACGATACTTTCATTCTCGAGCAGGGTTTTCTTATTCACGTCATTTCACGATTTTCTATTTGTTATATTTGTTTCTTCTAAACACGGTTTTTCTGTTCAGCTCTCATTCAATGCTTATCGATATTTCTATGTCAAACACCCTGCTCGATTTTTCTATTGTTTGTCCGGTTGCTTCGATTTTTCGGTTGTACATTTGCTTCGATTTTTCGGTTCTGCGCAGACAACCGTTGCGCATCCCAACTGCAAAAATGGCGCGCAACTGCACGTGGTTGTGAATTGATTCTATCTAGCAATGGAGTCGTATCAGCATGTTTACAGGTCACTTGTAAGTGTTAGTAATCAATTAGAAGCTGGCAATTTGGATGAAAATAGTCTTGATCATATAATAACTAGGGTTGATTTCTATAGGGAGGCTGTCACCAGGTTCACCAACAACCAAAATCTTGCAAATATCAACATAGACAGAGTTTCAGGCCTACTGGGAGAGGTAGTACGTATATTGGAATCAGAGCTTCATCGCAGATATCCTACAGAAGATGCCGAAACTCATTTTTGGAAACAGTGTGAATACAACGTTCACGGCACCTCGAACCTTGCATTTTCACTGCCCTCGACACCTCTGTTGGCTCCATTTTCAATCTTATCACAACCACGTGCAGTTACGCGCCATTTTTGCAGTTGAGATGCGCAACGGTTATCTGCGCAGAACAGAAAAACCGAAGCAATGTAGAATCGAAAAATCGAAGCAAATGCACAACCGAAAAATCGAAGCAACCGGACAAACAATAGAAAAATCGAGCAGGGTGTTTGACACAAAAATATCGATAAGCATTGAATGAGAGCTGAACAGAAAAACCGTGTTTAGAAGAAACAAATATAACAAATAAGAAAATCGTGAAATACGTGCATAAGAAAACCCTGCTCGAGAATGAAAGTATCGTGACCTTGGCACACAAAATTAGGACAAGTGAAAAAAAGAAAATCAAAGCACATTTTGGTGGAAAAGTCACTCCATATAGAATAGTGAGGGATTTTCTCAAGAAAGCCCCTTCGAGAAACCTTCAAAACAGGCCTAAAATCACGGCAAAATTTTCCCAATATTTCTGCCGTACAGCAATGACTTCTACATGCTGTAGCACGTGTTATCCCTTTTGGAGAATGAAAGTGTCATCCTTGGGAGTATAACAATATTATTCTGGATGCTTTCATCCTCACAAGAGGATAACACATGTTAAAACGTGTTGACGTCATTGCTGTAAGGCAGAAATATTAGGAAAATTTGGTCGTGATTTTTGGCCTATTTTGAAGGTTTCTGAAAGTGGACTTCTCAAGAAAATCCTTCATAATCTCAGAACGGAGTGGCCGATCTCAGTTAGGTAAATTTTAAATGGATTTGAACGTGTCCACCATTAGATAATATATTTGCCATTATTATCGTCTTGATATCCAGGGAGCAGTGGCCTTGCAAACAGGGATTGTTTTTTTTTACTCACCCGGTAGTTTGATCCAATGGTGAGCTATCCTGTTTTGTGGGTATTTTCCGCTACTTGCAGTACTGATTTTAATTTGATTATTCTTCAAAATCGCCAAGAAAATATTCGTACCTATTTAACCCTAATTTAACCGGGGGGGGGGTGTTTTCCACCCCCCCTGTCGGTTTTTTGCAGAGCATTTATTAACGGCATTAGCTTATGACTCTCTAACTTTCTGACAACTACTAATTATCTATTAGCTACATTTTGACAATGAAATTTTTGAACAATGGGAGTCACGTGACAGATGACAATACCATATTTGGTAGATGGTATTGACAAAATCAATGTTTTTGATATTTTTACAACCAGAATTAGTTTCAAATGTTGATTATTATACCTTAAAAGAATCAGCAAACAAAGACCTTTCATTTGTTATCAAGAACAATGGAATTTGCTGACATCAGCATTTTTAAATGATGACGTAACATGTGCCACCATTTTGGGTAAATTTTGCAAAATTTGAAACTTTTTCCAGCGGTTGTTGTAGAAAATGCATAGATTTGCGTTTTGCAATACATTTAAAGTATTTTTAGCAAGTTTCGTATCAATTTTTGGTCATAAAACCCACTTCGTTGTTGTGACGTCATCAATATTTGTTATTTTCTTCAAAAATAAAAGTCTAAAAACACCTTTAGGTATTATTTTTGAATTAAGAATGAATAATACGGCAAATAAGATGAAAAATAGCGAATTATATGATATTTTTCCCGTTTTTAGAACGAATTAGCTGGATAAACATAAATTTTGAAATTTTTCAACATTATGACGTCATAGTGACGTCATCTAATGAGATGGCCACACCCAAATCTGCCAATCTGTAAAGAATGGATAGTACTACGCCCTTGCCAGGTTTGAATGATTTCCCATTTGTCTAAGGCGACTTATAGAGGGGGGGTGGAAAGCACTCCCCCGCCGGCTATATTAGTTCAAAAAAAGCCCGGTTAAATTAGGGTTAAGAGTAAAACTTTGTGTGAAGAAGGTAAAGAAGCATCATATAACTCCACAAGAAGATTGACACTTTGAGAATTGTTTGACTCCATCGGACGATAAAAGATTGTAGAGATATTTATATCACTTAGAAGGATTTTGCGCAAATTTAAAAAAATTGCACTGGAACACCGCTATCTCAAATTAATCGATATCTGGAAGAATTTATCATTCCCCGTTCTTGTTCACAACATACGAATATTGCGAATAAGTCGTTGACTCGAACGAATTTCTGTCTTCCTTGGGAGTTTGAATTATCGAGGTTCAATTTTAGTTGTGTGTTTGCTTTGAGATATCACTTTAATTTGCCCCTTCTTTTGTGTGCAGCTTACAGAAAGAGACGGAACAATAAAAGAACTGCATTCACTAATTGACCAAATAAAAGAAGAAAGACTTCAAGACGAGGAAGTGAGATATCAAAGATCAATCCTTGCCAAACGACAGGTATATATTTAGTCACCTTAAAGGCTCTTGGGCAACCGGCATGCATTGCAGCCCTATTTGTAGAGGTGGCCTAATTTCATTCTGCAGGAAAATCAACGAAAAACAAAGCAAACGACCACAATGCATGCCGGTTGCCCAAGAGCCTTTAATCAATGTCCAATCTCTATCTGTCATTTACAGTTTCACGTATTTAGAAATTATATGAATTTTCCAAATTCATTTTTAGTGAATTTCGAGAAAAGAATTTCGCGATTATTATCGTTGCCGAATAGTTCATCATATGGCATTTGCTTATCCAACGATTTATTATCCGTCTCGACAGTGTAAAAGTTGTGCTCGAAGAACCCCAAAATGAACAGAAGTGGCAACCAAATCTCGTCGATTTGTCATCTGTTGTTTGATGGAAATTGCATGAATTGATTTTGGAAAATGCATGAAATGTGGAGACAAAGCCTGCCCTGAATCAATCTTTACTTGAAGTGGATCCCTTTTTTAATTCAATGCGTTCATTAAAATCCACAAAATTTGGAGATTTAAAGTTTTGGGCAGCTTCGTCCGAAAAATTTTTTTGTTCAAATTACGTTTAAAATCGTGCGGATATTTTTTTGGCTAAATTTCTGCTCGCCGATCTTTGGTTAAAATTTGGTTAATTCTATGCAAAATATAACTCATTGCAAGTTTTAATCAGTAAGTTGTAAAAATGGAAAGTGTTTCCGATGTTTGAGATTCAGAAAGTGTCCGAAACTTTTCTGTTCCAGGTTTTTTGTCTGAAACTTTTCCATCCGAAACATTGGATGTTTATGTACCAGGTGACCCAAAAAAAGTGAAACTTTTTTGAAAAATCACCAAAAATTGATGATGTTGCCGATCTTGAAAATTTCTTTAAGAGCATTTGTGTTGATGTTCACATTAACTTAATAGATATTGCAAACTCTATTTGCAATTTAGCGCTAGTGGGAATTCCTGCTTTTGAGAGCTGCCTCGTTTTGATGCATACGCTTAAACTACAGAAGTTGGTCATAAAATTGCATTGGGACTCAAAATTTCATGTGAAATAAAAAAATTGGCTTTTTCGTGAAAATTTACGATTTTGTAGAATACTATAGCTCAAAAGACGGTTTTTCAAGCCACGATTTCATGGTCTTTTTCCTTGGGAATAAAATAAAGGTAATTCCACAAACTCAGTCGATCTTTGATACAAAAGCAGAAAAAGAAATTTTTGTGATCGGTAGCATAATAGATTTTGATGATTTTTGAAAAATGTTCACTTTTTATTGGGTCACCCTGGTACCTCTCATCTGCGCTGTCCGTTCTGTTTTTTGTTTTGTTCTAAAGCTGAAAATATGATAATGTTTTGTATCAATTCAATTCAACTCAACTTTTTTCCCAAGTCTCATTACTTGAAATCTTTTCTCTTGCAGTACATCGACAGCCTGGAAGCTGAAATTGAAAAAATGAAGACAAAAATTGAACAAGACGTATGTATGCTTTTTCTTTTGTAAATGCAAAAAATTGAGCACAGGCATCGAATCTTTGCAAAATTTTAAATTAAACGTGTAAAATATTATTGCCTTTACGTCAGGTAATTGCCATAATTCCTGAGAGAGCACTTTTGAGATCATCATTATTGTCAGAATTACCGCGTTTTATGTTTTATCAAAGGAAATGTGATTGGATGTATCTAAAGTTTTGACAAACATTAAAAGCACCATACATTCTAAACCGATTGAGGAAAATTAATAAAATGTCCAGGAAAACCTCAGTTTTTGAAGGTCTGCAATATGGTAATAAGCAAAAATCTTAGCTTTCATGGTTCGCGATTTAGCAATTTGATGACGTCACAATTTAACAAGTAGCAGAAATCTATAAATCGCTGTAATTCTGAAAATGCTCATGACTTCAAAACTCTTTCTCTGGGATTATGGCAAATTACCAAAAGTTTTATTCGAGCAATTCATTTGAAAGATAAGGGTAATAATATTTTTACACGATTGATTTTAAAATTTTGCAAAGATTTGATGCCTATGCTCCTTGGAAAAAAATTCGTGTAAACCCTCGTATTAGCCGCACCTTTTCTCCGTATTTTGCTTTTCGACATTATGGAGATTACTCCGTTACTGAACTGTTTTTAACACTACAAATATTAAACGCTGATCGTTTCGATTTGCACTTGTATTAACCCTATTTTCATAGCCTGTAAGTAGGCTTTGTATCTGGGAGCTGCGGAGGAGAAAAGGAAAAGAAAAGGGCCTGTAGGAATGGGCTGCATTTTCTAATTCCACGTACCTGTTTTAAGGTATAAAGCTTTCTTTGTCATTTTCCTTGAAGTTGAAATCCTGCAGTCTCGCGAGAATATAATTGAGTATAACAATTATGATTTATTACTATTCTTCACTTATGGTATTGAAATTTGGGGCAAATAACAATGAACCTTTTGTATCCCAACTCAGGTTGTAAATTTTGTAAATTTTGTTATTGTAAATTTTGTAAAGTAGGCCTAAATTAGCTGTAATTTAGCTATTCTTTCTTCTTAATGTAGCCTACGTAAAATAAATGAATGATGATGATGATGATGATGATGATGATGATGATGATGATGATGATGATGATGATCAGGTATATGGAATTCAGAAATATAACCTATTCCTACAGGCTATCTTCTTCGTTTTCTCATTCTAAGCTTGAAGCCTCTCCACGGGATACTATTTTCATATCTTGGTCCTTTTTTCAGAATATCAACGTAGAGAACAAAGTGAAGAAAGCCAAAAAACAAATATCGAAAGTAAAACAAGATTGTGCTTTGAAGATTTTCGAATTAAAACAAGAGAACGTGGCTTTGAAGGACGAGATTGAGAGACTTACAGGTTGGTGACTTTTATAGTAAGATACTTTCAAAAGTAAAGTATAACGAGAGGCCATCCGGGGGTGGGTACTTCAATATTCAGTCATACGGGGATGTGCGCCAGTTTTGGGGTAGTTTTGGTACGAAAATTCTGGGAATGGGATGTACTTTTTGTAGAAATTTTCTGGGTTTGGGGTGTAATTTTACTGTAAATTCTGGGAACATTCAGGTTTAGGATAAACAAGAATTTTACAATTGTTTTGTAGTGAAAACACTGGTCGGAAACCTCGCCCATATGCTGGGATTGGGTCTCAGAATCTCGCCTATATTCTGGGATTGGGTCATAACAGAAATCCTCGCATTGCACACCCCCATGTTGCCCAATAATGAGGTTCCCCACCCCCTCCCCCGGGGAGGCCATATTTAAGATCCTTTCACTTTGTAGAGCTTACACACAGAATGATTTTGTTTATTGGTTCAAATCGAAACCCAAACTATTCCCCTGAATATTCAAGTTCTCCTTATTTTCGATCAGTTAATTAATTTTCTTTTAAATAAATGAGTCTTTTGATAGAATTANGCCAGTTTTGGGGTAGTTTTGGTACGAAAATTCTGGGAATGGGATGTACTTTTTGTAGAAATTTTCTGGGTTTGGGGTGTAATTTTACTGTAAATTCTGGGAACATTCAGGTTTAGGATAAACAAGAATTTTACAATTGTTTTGTAGTGAAAACACTGGTCGGAAACCTCGCCCATATGCTGGGATTGGGTCTCAGAATCTCGCCTATATTCTGGGATTGGGTCATAACAGAAATCCTCGCATTGCACACCCCCATGTTGCCCAATAATGAGGTTCCCCACCCCCTCCCCCGGGGAGGCCATATTTAAGATCCTTTCACTTTGTAGAGCTTACACACAGAATGATTTTGTTTATTGGTTCAAATCGAAACCCAAACTATTCCCCTGAATATTCAAGTTCTCCTTATTTTCGATCAGTTAATTAATTTTCTTTGAAATAAATGAGTATTTTGATAGAATTAACAATTTAACGTCACTTCCTTTACCTGCAACATTATGATAAAATGAAGATTCCCCGTACGAAGTTTTTATCAGGCTGAGCTGTTGAATTTAGGTTCTCACTCGTGGCTTTTATTTTATCGACTTTGTACACTCATTGCACCTTCTCTCTCTAGGTACCATATTCTTTCAGAACGTGGGCGGTCATGGTTTTCCACACTTCCTTATCCTTTGATGTTTGTAGAAGATATTGGTTTGTCATTTGTCTTCTATTTCTGTCTGGCAATTGTTCGGTCATCCAATTCTTCAAACTTCCCAGGAATTTCTGTCTCTGCCTTCCTCTTTCGTTCGATGCGTCCCGTGGGTATTTGGGTTTCAAGCTTCTCCTTTTTCATTATATGTCCTAAAGACCGAAGCTGTCTTTTTCTGATCGTTTTTATTAAGCTTCTTTTCGCTCTAGCTTTTGAGAGAACCGCTTCGTTTGTAACACGTGCCATCCAGGATGCTCTCATGATTGGTCTATAAAACCACATCTCAACAGCTCTCAGTCTATCTTCCATCTGCGATGATATCGTCCAGCACTCACTGCCATATCAGAGAATGGGTTTAATATAGCAATCCAATATTCTTTTCTTTGTCTCCAATGAGATAGTTCGATCTTTCAGCACTTTTTCCAGTTTTCCAAAAGAACCCTTTATCATGCCGACCCTCCTTTTGATTTCTTCGTCATATTTTCCATTTTCTGTCACCATAGTACCCAGATAGTTAAACTTTTCTACTTGCTTGATTTTGGTACGTCCAACATTTAACTCGCACGTTGGCTTTCCTTTCTTGCTCTAACTACCATGCATTCAGTTTATGGACAGGCCCTTCTTCTGGCTTTCCGTTGTNTGTTCGGTCATCCAATTCTTCAAACTTCCCAGGAATTTCTGTCTCTGCCTTCCTCTTTCGTTCGATGCGTCCCGTGAGTATTTGGGTTTCAAGCTTCTCCTTTCTCATTATATGTCCTAAAGACTGAAGCTGTCTTTTTCTGATCGTTTTTATTAAGCTTCTTTTCGCTCTAGCTTTTGAGAGAACCGCTTCGTTTGTAACACGTGCCATCCAGGATGCTCTCATGATTGGTCTATAAAACCACATCTCAACAGCTCTCAGTCTATCTTCTCCATCTGCGATCACTCACTGCCATATCAGAGAATGGTTTTAATATAGCAATCCAATATTCTTTTCTTTGTCTCCAATGAGATAGTTCGATCTTTCAGCACTTTTTCCAGTTTTCCAAAAGAACTCTTTATCATGCCGACCCTCCTTTTGATTTCTTCGTCATATTTTCCATTTTCTGTCACCATAGTACCCAGATAGTTAAACTTTTCTACTTGCTTGATTTTGGTACGTCCAACATTTAACTCGCACATTGGCTTTCCTTTCTTGCTCTAACTACCATGCATTCAGTTTATGGACAGGCCCTTCTTCTGGCTTTCCGTTGGACTGGGTGTCCCAAAATGCACTATCATGAATCATGCACCGATTTGGATGAAATACCAATCATTTTGTAGCAGAAAGCCCAGCTTAAATGTAGAAATCTATTTCACCAAAATCGGTCATACCATTGTAGAGTTACAGGTAATTTTGCTTCGGGGTTATTCTTGAACCTACTTTAAAGAGAGAACTAACATTTTCGATACATCAGACCTAATTTGTTCCATTCCCATCCATCCAGTACTCTAGGTACTATGAATTTTCAAACGCCGGAACTTTTTTTGGCTCATCCGGTATTGGAAATGATTTAAACTCGCCAGACATAAGGAGCAATTACTGTTGCTGCTGTTATCTTTCAAGAAGAACGTTTTAATCACCTGATACCGGCATTCCCTTGAAACTAATTGAATTGTCTGTGTTTTACAGCCTCAAAGAAGCGAAGTTCAGAAAGGATTCCGAAACTGGAGCAAAATGACTCTTCTCCTCGAGATAAACAAGATGGTAGATCATCAGCAAACACCGAGTTAGTTTTAAGACTGTCAGAGCAAATTTCATCGCTGGTTCAAGAAAATTCTGGTTTGAAAGAAGAGCTTGATATAACCACAAGAAAACTATCAAATTTAGCAATGGCGACGAAAAGTGAAAGCTCTTCTGATTTGATTGTTAACAGGTGATGCTTAAATAAATTTGTAAATAGTTCTACGAAAATGTTTATATTTAACCAGATGACCCATGAAAATTGTCCACCTGTTTGGAAATTTATCACACAAAGTTTTCGGGAGATTTAAATCCTTTCTTTTACTGAAAATTCAACTTGAATCTTGCCGTTTTGTTTAAAATCTTGGATAGATTCGTCTGCTTTCAAAGAAGGGTATATTGATTATCCTTTTCTCTGAACTTCGAGAGAAGAGACGGAACTGAATCCTTAGGAGTAAAAAAAAACTTAATTTTCTACTCCCTAGAATAAGAATATTAGTTATCTTCAACAGTTTCCTTTGTTGACAAATCCTTTGTTTTCAAGCAAATGACATGTTTTCTAAATGTGTAAATTCATCAAATGGAGAAACATGTAATTGATAAAACTCGTCAAAGCACAGCTATGTTTATTTTTGTCAACAAATTTTGCATTACCGAGGCAAAATAATGTTTTGCAGAATTTTAAATAAAACAAAAAGATTTAAGTTGAAATTGCAGCGAGATTAAGACCTTTGTTTCTTTGCATCGTGATTTTCAAGAAGCGGTTAAGTTGTATGGGTCGTCTGGTTCTTTTTGGAGATTCTTTTTAGAGATTCCAAACTTTTATAAGATTCGATTTATTGGACTTTGTTTATTCAGATGTTTATGACAAAGAAAATTATTCCGTGTAGAAAATATGAAATTGTAGATTTATTAAAATTCTTTTCACGCAATCATAAATGGTAAATTTTATTGTGATTTTATATCCTGTTTCAACTAAGCAAAAATAAGGAGTTGAAAAGGTTAAAATAATGGGTTAAAGCATAACTGAAGCTTGAAAAAAACAGGATGTTTTGCCTCAACTTCTACGCCAACCAGACAGGCGTGAATTTTAGAACAACGTTAAGCCTGGTTTCCATATGATCGTTGCGATCGTTTCGATCGCTGACTTTGGATCGCTGGGATTGCTGGAGGAAATTTTTCCACATAATCGCTAATTTCGCTCAGATCGCAGGAAAATCGCAATTACTGGCTCCTGTGAGGGCAACTTGCATTCTCCTTACTTTTGGATCGTTGCGATCGCTGGAATGAGCAAGTTTCTATCCCAGCGATCCTGATCGTTGCGATCGCTAGGATCGTTCGTGTATGTTTCCATAAGATCGTTGGGATCGCTGGAGTCGTTCACAACGATCCAAACAATCGTAGCAATTATATGGAAACCAGGCTTTTAGACAGCTCTGGGATCACAGTTTGGCAAAGTATGACATTTTCCACCTCTCAGAAAATTTCTGTTGTTCCAACTCTCCCTTATTTGGAAATGAAATCTGTTTAGTTTTGATCTGAAATAGAACGATTCATTTTCTAACAAACTTGTAATAATCATTGACCTACCTCCAGTCATGAGCCATATGATTGTACTCAAAACGCGATTATTCGGATCGCGATTATTCGGATTCTCGGACTTTTTGACCATTGTCCCAATGCATTTATCTCAATGTTTTCATGTCGAGTATCCGGACTGTCTATTAACCGAACTACCGGGTGAGTTACAAAATATGTATCCAGTGTTTGAAAAA
Organism: Aurelia aurita; assembly: GCA_004194415.1. NCBI lineage: Eukaryota > Metazoa > Cnidaria > Scyphozoa > Semaeostomeae > Ulmaridae > Aurelia > Aurelia aurita. Next base: position 1,084,843 of record REGM01000003.1, read on the forward strand.
TCGTACAGGAAAAGCAATTTAAGCAATTTGTAAAATTTTACTTCTATCATCTTCCTGCGGCTACAACTTAATTTTCAAGAGTTTTCTCGTAATTTTAAGTTCATCATTTCCTTCTGAAATTTGGAATTAGCCTAAAGTTCTATTTCTCGATATGCCCAAAAACAGATAAAAATGGCCTGTTCACTATCATGTAAATTTTGACTTTTTGATGCCAAGCATTCATGAGGAAGCATAATTACATTTCAACTGTTTCCGTATCATTAGAAAGCAATGCCTGAGCTCAAAAAAACATTATTTTACCATTTCAATCGTTGAAAGTTGGATCAAATTAAGCCACTCAGCCACTCACTCACAGTTTTAAGCAATGCCCACAGAAGTTAGGTTTCGGGAAATCTTCATTTGAGATTAAGATAATGCATTGTAAATAATGAAGAATTTCTCAAAATTAAGTTAAAACCTCAATAAGGCAACGGAGTTGTAATTTTTCAAATCGGTGTTATAGTTTTGGTAGTACAATTTTTCAAAGAGTAGATACATTTTTCTGACTCGCCCAGTCCCAACAAATGGAGGTTTGGCAGCAGTGTTTTCGTGGCTCTAGCTGAGGTGCCCATTTTTGGAAATCTATCTAATGTTGCCGCATAAATTCTTTGCTTTAGGATCTCTAATGAATATAGCAATAAGTTTTCAAGATGGAAGATTGAAAACTTAATTGCCGCAAACAGACAGAAAAGTTGATATGAAGATTTCAATCAAAATAACATTAAATTATGATAAGAAATCCTCAACCTCGTCGATCTTTTATTTCATTTTTATCTCTTTAGTTATTTTTTCTCTTGCTTTGCATTTAAATTTAATTCTCACGGCTCTATGTGTGTGGTACAACTGTCTAATGTTTTATTTTTTCCTTAACCCTGTGATACATTTATTACCATCAATTTAGCTTCCATTCTCGTAATTTTTTGTTAGCAGTAACACATCCTCGACAGCGGTACCAGGAAAGCTTAAAGGGAATCTAAGCATATAAAAGCTTTGGATAAAAATAGCCCTGCAAAAACAATAATCCGTGACACGTGCTGAACCATAATGATCTACGTCAACAGGAAATACTGATATCTGATAGGCTAGAATTCGATCTCAACTGGCTTGAGCCACTTTTATATGCTTACATTCCCTTTAAATTAAGGAAGGGGGAGGGGAGTACAGTCTTTCTCTCTTTTGTTTTAAAATTAAAGGATTCTAATGGCGGGAAATTGACAAAATTGTATCGACATTTTTAGTTGTTTTTCAGATTTCTTGNTGCTGAACCATAATGATCTACGTCAACAGGAAATACTGATATCTGATAGGCTAGAATTCGATCACAACTGGCTTGAGCCACTTTTATATGCTTACATTCCCTTTAAATTAAGGAAGGGGGAGGGGAGTACAGTCTTTCTCTCTTTTGTTTTAAAATTAAAGGATTCTAATGGCGGGAAATTGACAAAATTGTATCGACATTTTTAGTTGTTTTTCAGGTTTCTTGAAGACCCTCTGCTAACCATGTGGCTTTGCACGCCGTTGCTGTCCCAGAATGCACTGCAAATGGACTTTCAGATTATCTGAAAGTCTCTGATGCTAGGCCGGTGTTGTGCTTTTTCTCATGCGCAGCACGCAAAGCCTCATGGTTAGCAGAGGGTCTTTAAAGAAGAGCTTCGAAACAAAATCAGCAATAATTTTAAAACGGGCACGAGCTATCTTTGCTTGGGAAAAGAATTGTCACATCTAAATCATCTATCTTGTTTGTTAGTTAAAATCGATGGTTAATTAATGTTTCAGCAAACTTTGAACAATTTCATTTAGACATGATATCCTGAATATTTATTACCACCAATGTAGCTTCCATTCTTACAATCCCATGTTTGGCAACATATATCCTTGGCAGTCGACAGTGTCACCCAGAATTTTCGGCTAAGAAACCGATGCTCAATGAAAGCACTTAAACACTTAGCTTAGTGGTTTTGCTTTTAGATATTTTCCAAACACCCACCAGAAATGAAAGTAATAATCTTTACCTCACGGAGAGCAGTGTCCTAAAGCTGTTAAGAAGTATGCCCTAACAAGCACGTGGTGTCCATTCTGGAGAGACAGAATTCCTAAAAGAAATCGTTCACCAAGCCCAATTTCTTTTGATTTCAATTAAGAGGTTCAGTTTTTAATAGGGTGCATTATTTCAAAGCTGCAAGTGGAAATCGAGTATTGAGGTTATAATTTGAAAATAAAGCACTCGAGGTAAAGTCTGACATCCTCTTTAAAATCAGCAAGGATTTGGTATTCAGGTGACATACCATTACTCTTAAGAATTAGACCACGTTTGCAATGTACCGTTATAGTTTTGATTCGCTACAAAATTGCTACAGTCCAAGAGCGTTTACACTGCTCCAGAACAACATTATTCTACAGATGGAAGGAACATTGTGTAATGGATCAACAGGAACAGTGTAAACAGGAGACTGATCCGTTACACTTTTGTTACGGATCCAAAGTTGTACCGGTACAGTGTAAACGGGGTCTTAGCCTCCGAATATCCCAAAGGACTCACGTTCTTTAACTGGGGGCAACAGAGCTTTTTATCCTGCCTCCACAGTGTTGAATGTTATTCTTTCTTGTTAGTACTAATTTTAATAGAAGATTTTGTTACTGTAGTCTATGTTGTGGATCTTTTGTTTGTTTGTTTCTTTCGTGGAGCTTTTGTCAATGTAGGAGATTTTCTTTAGAAAAACTGAAACATCTTCAGTACGAAAGACTTTTAGGCTTTAGGATAGGTCACTTCCATTTATGGTTTTAAAGTTTAATAGCAAACCAAGTTTTGCGGCTCCTTCGAACGTCGATACTTTTTGAATCACCCGGTGTATAGAAAGACCAAGGATTCCTTTACCGTTGTTTTATTCGTGTATTCGTGTAAGATCGGCGCTGACCCTTCACCTGTTTTTTTTTCGGGAGAATCAGTTCGCATTTTGTAAAATTCTTTGAAATACGTTTCCAACAATTTGTGTGCGAAGTATATTTCACATGGAGGAGTTTCGAATTGTGAAAGTAAACATTCTGACGTCACCGTGATGCTGTTGTTGTCGTCATTCCGTCTGGAAAGTTTGGGGTTTGGCCAATCAGCAACCAGATTAGAAACCAAAATACAGAAAACAAAAGAAATCTTTGGGGATGCCACTGTTAGGATCTATTGTCTCTTAACCAATCAGATTGGCTGAACAAAGGGAAGTAAAACTTCGTGAAAGTAGCTCGAATAGCATCCACTATGCCGACCAAAATGTTTTGGTGTAGATTTACTATATTCGTCGTAGTTTCACTAATGACATGAATTGCTATATCAATTGCAACTGCAACGGTATCATCAAAGTACCAATTCAGTTCAATAAAGAGTATACGTTTAGGAGCTTTGTGGTAACGCAAGCTGTGTCAGCCAAATTTGCTGTTTCGATTTCTGATAAAGGGGAATCTTGAAAAAAAATTTCTGACGTTTTTGTAAGCCTTGTAACACTCCAGAAAGCTACAAAGTACTTTGTAATCAATGAGCATTGCGTTTTCTGTCCAGGTGACAATTCGGAGTTAAATTCGTCGATTGTGTCATACCAAGATATGCCCTGGTCTCCTCATGAGTCAGAAAAAGTCTCGACGTTTGAAAAATCTCCAAAATTTTGTTTTGCTACTTCTTCTTTTTCAGCTCTATATCAAAGCCCAAATTAGATTAGGCAATACTAACAACTATGCTAAATCATGCAAAAGACTTTTAAACAGGGACCGCGGAGCCGGGGGGCTAGGGGGGCTGAAGCCCCCCCAATAATTTTCAGATAATACTTTTTAGTTTTTTAAGAAATTATGTTTATATCAGCAAGTNAATGCATTTCAGTTCGGGATTCGAAATGCATTTTCGGTTTAGGATTTCGTAATGCATTCTCGGTTTAGGATTTCGTAATGCATATCATTTCGGGATTTCGTTTATCACTTGCATCTTAGAACTTCATTTATTTTCAATGAATGCATTTTAAAATGTACAAATTTATTTTGGTTTGTCGAATTAAATTCAATATCTGCGTTTTGATTGCATGAATGCATCTTCGTGCGGACATTTTGATTTCAAATTGAACTTCTACTATCACATTGTAATTTTGGCGGTAATGACACTTCATACAATTCGGAGTTAAATTCGTCGATTGTGTCATACCAAGATATGCCCTGGTCTCCTCATGAGTCAGAAAAAGTCTCGACGTTTGAAAAATCTCCAAAATTTTGTTTTGCTACTTCTTCTTTTTCAGCTCTATATCAAAGCCCAAATTAGATTAGGCAATACTAACAACTATGCTAAATCATGCAAAAGACTTTTAAACAGGGACCGCGGAGCCGGGGGGCTAGGGGGGCTGAAGCCCCCCCAATAATTTTCAGATAATACTTTTTAGTTTTTTAAGAAATTATGTTTATATCAGCAAGTACCACCTACGGTTCATAACATAAGCACTATGGAAGTTGCAACTATTTTATCAATAGCAATGAGAACGTAGGATATGAAATACAAACTTATCGACAACAATGTTGTTATTATTAGGTTCTGTTATGTTGAAAATCTTTATTTCTGAAATAAGAGAGGCTTTATATTTCCTTATTATTTAGGTTTTGAAATGTAATAATTCCGCGAGATTACAAAATTTTAATTTTAGAACATACAAGACGAAAGCGGGGCATTCCTCTCAGGCCCTTGCCCGTAATCCAAAAGATGCACCGTGGTACATGAACTTTTCGCCATCAAATGAAAAATTGCAATCCTGTACATTTTATTTATCAATGATCTTATGGTGATTTAGTGGTTGAATATGCTACTAATGAAGATCTTTCTTTAGGCAGTTCTAGCTACGAAAAAGGGCGTTGGTCGCATTTATAGCCAAAGTAAAGGGCGTGGTCGAGAAAAATTTTTCCCAGCCCCCTCAATCCAAAATATGCTCCGCGGTCCCTGCTTTTAAATGATACTTTGCAAACCAATATTTTGAGCCATCGGAGTTTTAGAGCATGGTAAATCTCGCCTATGATTTCAGGGGCGTCGTAGGAGCACAGTTTTGGGCCACGACGCCCTTGCACGATCCTTAACTCCATGATTCGGTTTGATTCGATAAAAGGATGGAAAGTATAACTCAGGGTTATTGTGACCAGCTGTTGTTTGCTGTCATTGAGATAGTTGCAAGTTTCGTTTCGTAAGCTGACACCAATGAGTCGCCATTGGCATTATTATCCGTTTTAATAGTGTCGCTTTCCGAAAGACAGGCAACTTGCAAACCAGTGGACTTGCCCAAGTCGTCTTGTAAGAAAGAAGACGACTTGGGCAAGACGACTTGGGCAAGTCCAGCAAACCAGTAGACTTGCTCCAAGTCTCGTTCGTTATCTTATTCGGGCCTACTCGGTCAGCAGTGAGCTGCGGAGGTCAGTGAGCTGCGGAGGTGGAGCGATGACCGAGTAGGCCCGAATAAGAGAACGAACGAGACAGAGGCAAGTCTAGCAAACCAGCAACTTTAGGCGTCAAAGCCAAGGACCTGATTGAAACCAGGCTTCATACTTCTGCGCATAGAACGGGCACCTGCGTGTTGTTTTCCTTGTTTCGTCTACCTTCTTTTACACCTTGAGTAGAAAGTAACGGAGAAAGTGTAAAAGAGGGAAATCAACAGGCAGGTACCCAGTCTATTCCACGCAAGGAGCAGGAGAAAATAAAAATCTACTTCTTTGGGTTGGTCTTTACGAAATTGATTTATTGTCTTGTGCAAACTGGATGCAAACACTGTTCTAAAAAAGAAAAGATACACATATTTTTGTGTAAGAAACTCTTTATAGAAAACTCAACCCTCGGATCACCAAAAATTAAGAAACTCGACTACTGTTAACTATTTCTTCAAGAAACTAAGAAACTTTTTATTCAGTCTGAAGCTGTTTTATTTCGCCTGAGCGTATTCCCACTTGTGTCAGATAACCAGGTACGAGCTAGACTAGGAAGGAACCATGCCACGCCTCTTCAGGTTTGCTACAGAGCATACCAGTTTTGTCATCAGCTTGTGGTACAAACAAGGAAGAGATGAAACAACAACTTTAGGTAAAGAGCAGCAATAATCGAATTTCCTTATTTGTTGTTTCAACTGAGCTCAGCTCTAAGAAATCACCTTCCTTTGGGAATCCCCAATCGTATCTGTTAACTGTTAACTCCATAAAAATATAGATTTGAAAATTGAGTGCCTTTGTCTAAATCGTGTACTTTAGTCTGTTTGTTCAACTTGCTTCGTTGGGACTTTATCTGGAAAAAAATTTTCATATATGTTTCACCGATCATTACACGAGGGCCAAATTGGCACTTCAGAAATTGGCACTTCAGAAAGAGTACCATATCCTTGACTTATTACCCATAAAAGGGTACAGATTTGATTTATTCCAGCGGTGATTTTTTTATGAAATCGTGATAAATTGATTGTTGTGAAGCTCTNAAAAGATACACATATTTTTGTGTAAGAAACTCTTTATAGAAAACTCAACCCTCGGATCACCAAAAATTAAGAAACTCGACTACTGTTAACTATTTCTTCAAGAAACTAAGAAACTTTTTATTCAGTCTGAAGCTGTTTTATTTCGCCTGAGCGTATTCCCACTTGTGTCAGATAACCAGGTACGAGCTAGACTAGGAAGGAACCATGCCACGCCTCTTCAGGTTTGCTACAGAGCATACCAGTTTTGTCATCAGCTTGTGGTACAAACAAGGAAGAGATGAAACAACAACTTTAGGTAAAGAGCAGCAATAATCGAATTTCCTTATTTGTTGTTTCAACTGAGCTCAGCTCGAAGAAATCACCTTCCCTTGGGAATCCCCAATCGTATCTGTTAACTGTTAACTCCATAAAAATATAGATTTGAAAATTGAGTGCCTTTGTCTAAATCGTGTACTTTAGTCTGTTTGTTCAACTTGCTTCGTTGGGACTTTATCTGGAAAAAAATTTTCATATATGTTTCACCGATCATTACACGAGGGCCAAATTGGCACTTCAGAAATTGGCACTTCAGAAAGAGTACCATATCCTTGACTTATTACCCATAAAAGGGTACAGATTTGATTTATTCCAGCGGTGATTTTTTTATGAAATCGTGATAAATTGATTGTTGTGAAGCTCTGGGTATCTTCTGAAAGGTACCCCCAGTGTAGTTTCCTCCATATTTACTTTTGCATACAAGCTGAGTTTGCATGATGTTTGCATTACAACCAGAGGAAGGACAAAAAGGATCGGTTTCGAGGGGGCAGACTTGTTTATATAGCTGTTTTGGCAACGATGATGTTTAACCAGGGTTGGAGGGCAATTGCACGTTTTTTATTATTATAAGAAACTGGTTTATAAGAAACTAGTACTAGGATGGCCGAAAATTTAAGAAACTCTAGAAACTTTCAAAAGCAAAATTCAAAGATATTATGATAAATATGTCGTTGAACCCTTAATCAAGAGTAATATTAACTAATGGTTGTATGTTTTGAACGTAATAGAACTATTTTTCTTCCCATCTGATGTTTTATCTGCAGCAGTGTTGGAAACTACATGATAATTCATGCATTTAAAAAATAAGAAACAAATTAAGAAACTTTTAGTACTACTAGAATGCCGACATTTTCATTTTAAATTGAGAAACTTTTAGTACTATGGATGGCCTGATCCAAGTTTCTTATAAAAAAACGTGTAGCCTGCAGAAACTACAGAAACAGACCAATAAAAAGTCATGTTGTATGCTTGCTCAGACTTATTGCATCGACATTTCATCACCCTTATAGTGACAAAGGTTGATCAAAATGAAGGAGTGTCCATAGCTTTAGACCTTTGGATGTAAAATGTAACTGACACGGTGCAGCCCAAGGGGCTTATCGCGGGGCTTATCGCAAATCACACCAAAAATATCGTACACTCTCGTAAAAATTCCCAAAAATCCTCAGAAATCGCAAAAAGTTAGCAAAATGTCAGAAATCTTGAAAAATCTTGAAATTTCCAAATATCTTCAAAAATTAAAAAAAAAAACAGACAAATGTTGAAAAATCTTAAAAAAGTAAAATGGATATCAATTCTCAAAAATATTTTAAGATCCCAGAAAAGATCTAAAAAAATCTTCGAATAATCTGATTAGCCTCTTCGGAGTTTCGAAACTTAATGTACTGTACTTAAAGTTCAAAGCTTTCACGGCAAAGATTTCAAGAGAACTCATTTGCTTGCCAAAAAGGTTGTTTTCATATGTCAAGAAACATATCTCTAGCAGCTGTGGAAGGAAAGGACATCATAATTCTTGAACCCAGCTAATAAGAAACAAATAAAGAAGTTTTCAAGAAATACTGCATGAAATGTGGACATTTTCACTAAAAATTAAGAAATTTTAGTACCCTGGGCTGATCCAAGTTTCTTATAAGATAAACGTGCAGTAAAATGGGATGCTATTTATGGGTTGGTAGACTTGCTCCAAGTCTATTCTGTGGTCCATCAGCGCTCAATAAAACATTATAACTTCTGCGGGGGCGTAAATCGTGACGAGGACGCTGCGAAGGAGAAACGAGAAACGAAAGGAAACAGAATAAGGCTGCAAAAATCCGAGCAAAAATCTTGGTCAGACTACCTGTATCCATGGGAAGACAGCTGCCCCCTATGGAAGACTTATTGCACCTTATTGCACCACCTCGGCACCACCAGGGCAACAATTGTTACGAACGTGTTAAAGTTATCTTGAGTAAACGAAGTAAACAAAAACAAGAAGGAATGTTTCAAATCAGGGAATCGCCCTAACTGAACATTGCACAGGAGCATGAGTCGAGATGAAGTATTTGATATAGTGCTAAAGGTAAAGGAAGCATTGAATGGCGAAGTTGAATGGCGGAAAGAAGTGAAATGTAATGGCGCTTGTTATGGATCGTAGTTTAAAACCCGATCAAACATATCAGCTATCAACTAAAGAAGAACTTCATGAAACTAAAGAATTATATTTTGTTAAACTCACAGATTCATCTCTGAGAGCTGTTGAAGAATATTTGGAACATAAGGTATGTTGGGTTTGATGGGCCTAGACCAACTTTCGAATCACGATGGTTGGGTTGGCGAGAGGGTAGCTGTGATCCACATCTGAGTTTTTATCTCATAACTTAAGTTTTACTTCCATTTCATTGCTTATTCATAGAATGTTACCAAAACATAGGCGTTGTGCCCGCAGCGTATCTGATCCTTAATTTATAAAAGGATTTTGCTGAGCATATTTTGGTTTTATTAGCGGGCCTATAGAAAAGTTCGAATCACTGTGATCGGTGGAGGAATGGGTATCTATGATCTGCCGTAGTATGTTTGGATGATTAATTTCGTTTTATTACCATTTTATAGCTTAATAATAGTGTATTATCGTTATATAGCCTTGTGCCCTTAGCTTGTCTGATCCATGTTTTATATACAATACTGTAAAGGATTATGTTTGGTGTCTATTTTGGTTTTATTAGCGGGCCTATGACAGAAATTTTCAAATCAAGATCTTGGCTGCCCGAAAAGGGTATTCATAACTTACCTCATAGGATATATGCTATAATTTTCATGTTGCTACCATTTTGTAGCTTAATAACATTGTATTGTGATCTGATAGGATAGTTCTTATGGCTTCAGCTTATGCAGTATCTCTGTTTTCTGTTTGGATTTGTTGGGTATTTTTTGGTTTCTAACTTTCTCATCAAGCCACGTTCGAATCACGATGGTCGCCAAGGGTATATACCTATACCTTGTCTACCTCCGAATATTTATATCCTCGGTTTCGTTTTACTTTAAGAACAATGTACATTCTTGTGTATGTTCTTATTACTTCTTCCGTTTTATCAGATCCCTCCTTTCTATAGAGATTTCTCGCTCATTGACAACATAACTGTTTTGCGGGGTCAAACAAAATTATACAAAATCGTGGGTACCATACGCCGACACAGAAAATCTCCTCCAATTTTAGCTACGGAGATGAATTAAACAACTAATTTCATCTATACCCTCTAGACCATAACATCCTCCTTTTTTTCAAGTATATTTTTTAAGTTCTATTTAAATGACCAATTTTAGCCTCGATTTCCAGGCATTTCCGTATGCATTAAGGTACCAATAGAATACATTGATTGTTTTTTATTTGGGTTAAATTTAGAATCTGGCAACATTATAACTATTGCCTCCATAGCTTCAGGAAGTATTTCTAAGGGCAAATTAAACTGCGAGAGAATAATAAGATAATTGATTCCCAAAATCCCAATGATTCATAATTTCCTTTAGGCGTTCAGCATATGGACCCTGCAAACCATAAACAAAACCCTTTAGCCAAAGAATAATTTTTATCAGGTCAAAGTTTGCCTTTAGTATTGAAAGTACTTCCCAATGTAACCAGTTTGCTAAAGAACTGAACAAAGTTCAGGTTTAGTCATCTATAAATTACTGTTTGGTTTATTTATCTCTGAGGCCATTTAAAGTTTCATTTGCCCATGTCTGAAGCCTCAGGAGAGCAATATATTCGTTGATTTTGTCTTGGGTTTGGGTTTGCTCATGTGGAAATATTACCAAAATAGTCCCAGGTTGCTTGTCAAAACATTGTTTCTTTTCATCTTTTGTATGAAAAATCTTCCTCTTTTCCAGGCAGCTGTAAAAGGCCATCCAAAAATACAATTCTTTGGCAAGAATGGGGTAAGAAACACATTTAGTATTTTGTTTTGTGTTCATTAAATCGTCATGGCTCTCAAGTGTTCATTGAACCTTCAAAGATTAATATTTCCATGCTCATTAGATGTGTTGATGTTCCTTTAGGTATTCAGAGGTCTGTCTGACATTTCAATATTTGTTCAGCACAAGAACTGTCATTGGAGGAGTGCTTCATAGAGTTAAACCTTTACAGCATAAGTAAGAAAATTTTAAACACATACATAGATAAATGTTTGATCTTGAAAGCAAAGTAAAATTTAAAAACCTAAATTGTTGGTTTATGAACATGCCTTACACACAGCTGAGAAGTTATTCCAAGTTTCAGCCCTGTCTTTGAAAAACACACCAACACATAAGAAAAAGAAATATTTCTTAGGTGTCAAATCAATGTTTCTTGCAAAGGTGTCAAATCTTTAAAAATGATTAGGTTAATGCATCTTCCATTTCATAAAATGGCTTGAAAGGAACTTTGGGTACTTCGCTATCATTCTAATTCCTTTTTAGACCTTCATAAACTATGTTTGAAGATATACCATTTTCCTCTATTAATTTAAGATTTATGATGATTTTAATTTTTTCAAAACTCATAATGAAGTCTTTCAATAGAAAGAAAAACATTGTAATTCTGAAAATAATTAAGCTATCAAAAATTGCACAAATAGAATTATAGCAAAGAACTTGAAGCTCCCTCCAAGCCATTAAATCAAACGGAAGATGCATTAATCATTTGTGCAATCTTTTTTAAAGGTTTTACCCCTATGCACGCTAACCTTGATAAAGTTAGTGTGTAGCTTATGTGGGAGGTGCAAAGTCTTCTGTGAAAATATTTGGATGTAAAAATTTTGAGATGTCCCTTGTGCTAGGCACAAGGGTTTAATCCAATATTTTTCTGATGAACATAACTTTTAGTATTCCTGTTGTTATGAAACAATTAATTTTATGGTCTGTTCAATGCACATAATTAAGAATTGTTTATATCAGCCCTCCCTCAATGTTAATCACTGATAAAGTATTACAGACCACAATTTGTGGTTTAGTTAAAGGGTTGAAACTAAATCATGTCTGCAAAAACATCATAAGCAGGAAGACTTCTTATTACCACTAATAGCTTAGTTTCTAATGGAAACAGTTAAATAGTTTATTTGAAGGAGCCTATAATCATCAATAAATCATTATTAAACATCTTTGATTTTAATCGACTTTATTTATAACCATTTTGATATATGTGCACTGAAGCCTTTTGAGCCTTTTACTGCAAAATGGAGGCTGCATGATTAAAAATACTGGTGCTACAACAGATTTATACAGTACACTTGAAGTACAGTTGAAGTACACTGGTTTCTCGCCTAGGGAAATTCTTAAGAATTCTTGTGAAACATTTTGTGCAGTCTTTCATGCCTCTCAGGAATTATTTGTATCTTTAAAGTGAACAACCTGAGCTAAATGGCATGGTCTATTAACAGGACAAAGAAAAACCTAAACACTGCATTGTTTCTTTGTTGTTCTTTTGTTGGTACACGCTTCAAGATTATCAAATACAATAGAATGTTTATAGACCATTCGCTTTGAGAATTCCTTGATCATTCTTTGATGTTACAAGGCCTGTACTATGTTTTTTCTTATAACTTTTCCAATCCATAGAATGCTGGCCCATCATGTCAACATCGTAAAAGTTTGGTTGATTTGGAACAACAAAGGCTATTTCACCTAAAAATAATGCTTCTTGTAGAATTTAGCCGAACTTGAAAATTTTTACAGATTTTTCCTTTTCGGTCCTTTAAATTGGCGGATGAAGTTTACACCTGTGATATATAAACGGCCTGGATTGTTAGTGTAGAATTATAATCAATTTTCAGTTATACAACTATGTCGCAAAAGAAAAACAGCATGAAAATGGTGTATTTTGTATTATCAACAGATGGCAAGTGATCTTTCATAGATTAACTGTTTGAAACATCTAATCAAAACCTTTGTTTACAGAAAAGGAAATGCTAATTGTTCTTCATTCTGCAGGATGCTTCCTTCTTGCATCTAAAATTCTTTCTTATGACAACACATTGCCTTTGATATCCAAAAGAATAGTTTGATTTAATTATGGAGACAGGTGTCAAGAGAGTTGCTCTCCAATTAATCTTCAAATATTTTCTTTGATGTCTAAGCCATTGTCTAAGGCATGCTGCTTATGAAAGCAATCATCAGATCTCAGCAAACATCTAGAACTATCTTTCAATGAAATTCTTTGTTAGATATCTGAGCAATAGATTTTTATCATTTGCCTATTGTCTGCATCAATGGCATATGTCCTTCTAGAAGACAAGTGATGTTGTTTGAGACAGATTAAGTTTTTGAAGATAGGCTTTGAATGGGAGGGAAAGTACTGAGTGTAGGCTAGCACAAAAGATAAATACATAATACATATTTATGTATGTTCTGAATCATGCTAATTTAGAATCGAGGTAGAATTCTGAATTAGAATGTAAATCAGAAAAAGAATGTTTTTTTATCAAGAGTACAACTGTTTTCAAAAGTTCAAGAAAAAAGTAGGCAATCACGCGCAAGGGAAAGTGTAATTTATCAAAATTGAGGATTGTGGTTTTCTTTTTTTTAGTGCTTGCAAATAGATTGTCACAAAATCTCCATGGTCTAGCAGTTTTGCCCTGCTGTGAAAGCAGTGTCTACTTTGAAACATCTGTTACATTATTATGTCAAAAATTTCAGTCATATATACAGTCAATATTTGACCAACTGACATAGCAATAACTTGAACATATTGTCTTGAGCAATGGAACAATTTGCTAGAAATGTTTTGTCTAAATAGTTCCCTGGACCCTAATTTTAAGTTAGAAATCTGTATAACATTATTGTTCATTGATGTATTCTGATACTCAAAGTTTATATCTTCAAAGGTTAACCAGCGAGATTAATAGTCACACCCTAATGGTTTATTTGATAATTATCTGTGCTAATTGTTGATTAGGAAGTGCCAGAGAATATCATTTGTTTGAATATACCATTATACTTTTTAAAAGTGATAAAAATATGATACCTCTTAAAATCTACTTGCCTGGGTCCAGATAAATAAGAATGTACCTTTGTCTCAATACACATTTGAGCCTAGTGTCTTGACCTTTGTCAAACAAGGCTCAGTTTTATGAAAACGGAGCCATACTTGGACAAACAGGAGTGGTATTTTGCAGGGCGATAAAATAATTCAAATGTGAATTCAGCTTAGAATAGTAAATAGTCCTTGGTTCTTTGGTAGGATTTCATTCAGTCAATCCCATGTGTCAAATGTCATTTGCCAAGAAGTGATAACGTTTTCAGATTGTGGTTACAAAGTGGTACTTAATTTAGATATTCAGTCAATCCAGTTGTTCATTTATCATTCAATTATTAATTCGTTCCTTGGATAATTCAGTCACATCTGAATTTATTCTTTCATTCAGTCAATTGTGTCTCTATCTGATTTAATAGCTAAATGTCATTTTGACATAATTTTGACCATACTCTTAGAACGTCTTGCCTTGTTTTTATACTAACAGCATGGTTTGCCCAGACCATAATGTTTGAAAAGTATTATTGACTCTTTTGATGAGGTGTTATGAAGTGCATTGAAAAATATTGACCATTCATTTTGTGGTTTTCTAATAGCAAGCAGTGTTTGCATCTCCTTGATAGCAAATACTTGGCAAAGACAGATGTCAAGTGAGTTGTTGTTGGATCTTAAGTGGAAAAGAGCTGTCAAGATTCGATTTAGCTGTCCATTTTCAGTGAATGTTATCGCTGGTGCACTTAGTAGACTGATAAAATATTAACTGCCTTAAATGTAAGACACAATGGCCTGTTTTCTAAAAGTTTGAACAATCTTTATTTGTATAAACTTCTTCATTGAAGGACCTTATTTTAATATCCAAATAAGTGTAGGGTTAGTTCTTGGTTTTGCAAATTGCGTCAGTTATGATGTGGTTTTCCTGCTTTGGAACAAAGCCTTGACATCTTCAACTTGTCAACCATAGTATGATAGAGCACCAAAAAGTGGCTCCTTTTCATTTAAACATGGATAAAAGAAATTTCTGGAAAGTTCTGATAAATTCTTTATTGTGCTCTGCTAAGAAGTGCCCAAAAGGGACTAGGCAGCAAGGTCCCGTTTAAAGGACCTCTGTGACTTGAAAGATGCTGGACTAATTTGACACTGGCTTAATGAACCTGGTTGATACGTTGAATGAACAGACTGTAAAAATGTTTCGTAAACCCATCACCTTTTCACTGAATTATGCTTGTTTTTATCAAGAGGTAGTAGAAATTCTGCAGTCTTTCAAAGAAACACCAAACAATTTAAATCTGTGCAGAATTGTTCGAAAGAATTGCAAAGTATGTTGTCACAACTTTATTTTGCAGAGGAACATTAAACTTTTCTCTTTTATCCAGGTCATTCACATCCCAAGTCGCCCTGGATCCGCTAGCCAAGACATAGGCAAGAAGTTCAAATTCTCTTGTTCAAATTTTGCAAGAGATGACAGGCAAGGAATTATTGATTGTATTCAACAGCCTAACAGTAAAGACAACAGACTTTCATCCATGGGAATGGTGGAGAAAAAGATCGCTGTTATGGCAAATGATGAGGCCTATGAAATGACGAGAAATAAAATGGCAATTGCTGACCAAGAAAGAAAAGAAGTTAGGTATGTGATATGCTTTGTTTTTCAAGTTTTATTGGTGCAGTCTTCGAAGGGTCAGCAATTTGAAGGGTTTGTTTCAAGGGCTTAATAGTTCTTTAATGCAATCGAGCATAGGCCTCAACTCTTCAAACAAGATTGCACAAATGGTTAATGCATCTTCCGTTGGATTTGAGGACTTGAAAGGAACTTCAAGTACTTCTTTATGAATATCATTGGCAATCTTTGATATCTTGATTATTTTAAGAATTTCAGCGTTTTCTATGTTTCAACCAGTTTTAAGCAAGATGCATTAACCATTTGTGCAATCTTGTTTAAAGATTTGATGCCTATGCCATGCAATAGTTCTTGCAGCATATCTGATTTGCTGAAATCCAGGTAGCAGGCTAAAGGATAGTACGAGCTGTCGTTTTCAATGTAGAGGTTTTGAGGTGATAGCTTTCATTTTCGAAACTACAGAAGTTTTTGCCGTGATAAAGACTGAAATATTCTCGAAACGTGCTTGATAAAGTTCTTTTGTTTATCTGGTAGTAAGATGTTATGGGTTTCGAGGATTGGGAATTCATTTTTGAGATTTTGCAAAACTTCTTTGAGATCTCTTTTCTGCAGGAGATCAAGTAAGGTACTGGTAGGAGTGTGCTTTTGAAAGTGTTTGACGACCCAAGAAGCTCTTTCCTTTAAATCGCCAAAAACACTGAATACTTCCTGTTTTTATTAACAAGGTCTCCTAAAGTGAACCGTCTACAATCGCTATTCATGGTTCCAGTATCCCTTTCGAAACTAGGCAACAGAATTTCCCTTGAAAACTGAAGGAATCATTGTCCATTTCGCAAACCACAATTCGTTTAAATCGACGTCTTGGACAAGAGAGTCACAGAGTTAGTCTCAAATATTTTTGTCACGACAGAATTTGTCTTTGATACGAGGCAAGAAATCCAGTTAATTTCACTAAAGCTAGACTAATGTAATTATGTGTACAAAATTTACTATTAATATCAACGATCAAGATCAGAATCGTTTCTTGAAATTTGATCACGTCAAATTGTGAAGAAGAGAGGGGTCATTGCTCTTTGTGATTAAGCAACCGTTTTGGGAGTAACGAAAATATTTTTGATTGATTGGGAGTCGGAGAAGATTTGCCGGGTTTTAGGCAGAACAGCGAAATTCGCTATCTAGTAAACTTATAGGCTCGCTGTTTTTCAAGGAAAAATCGCAGACAATATAAATAGAACTGAGATAAGATATGAAATAGAAATAATTGCAGTGGAAGTGTAAAGTAAATAGTACTTATTAAATAGCGTTTAACACTTAAAGGGAATGTGCAGTGGTAAATAGGCTTGTCTATATATA
The DNA here is from genome assembly GCA_004194415.1 of Aurelia aurita. Lineage (NCBI taxonomy): Eukaryota > Metazoa > Cnidaria > Scyphozoa > Semaeostomeae > Ulmaridae > Aurelia > Aurelia aurita. The sequence continues at coordinate 1,101,614 of REGM01000003.1, forward strand.
GAACAAAGAAGACACTCAGACACAGCATTGTTTCTTTCGCTATCCATTGTTCACGGTGCGTGTGCAACTTCAATTTGAATAGGATATTTTTAGATTATTTTGCTCTTTGCAAATGCAAGCTTTTAAGAAGTTGTTATTTTGTGAAATGCGTTTAGTCGCATTTCATCAATTTGCTCGTTAAAGCTTGGTCTTCATTAGAGTAAGAACGCGTTATAAATACACAGGAAATGCGATGAAAAGATTGTCGGAACGCATTAGGAGATGCCCCAACGCATTTGGATGGAATCAAAAAGTTTTGATTCCATCTGGAAGTTTTTATTACTTTCTGAGTAGTACGATAATTCGAAATATACTGTAACTTGGTTTAAACATTTCGATAAAATCTTCACCAGTAACTGTTCTTACAATGATTTGGGGGCCTACCTAAAAATCTAGATTACAACGAGGGTAACAATATGTAAGCAACCTAACAAAGAGACCTACCTTAAGGCTGATTTCCAGTCAGTGGAATTTTCCTAGCGGACACGGAAGCAAAGCTCGCTCAGCCGCAACTTTCTATTAAACTGCAGAGCGAAATTTTCTCCAGTAGACAGTAGACAATAGAATTCCCTCCTGCTCGGAAAATTCCACTGAGTGGAAATCAGCCTTAATACAAACGTGTTCAAGCTAAAATCAAAGGGGGCGGGCCAAAAACCCAAAGTGGAGTAAAACAAAAGGGGAGAGATAGCCAGTGCTGAGCTTTCTTAGGTTTGTAGTGATCTGAGAGAGTCAAAACATCTCCCCATTCTATCAAGTCGCGAAGAAATCACGTTGTTAGCATTGATTTATATCGGCGACAAGTAAATTGCTAAAAGAGCAGTTTTTTACTTTTACTTACCCGTCTAATAATTGTTTATGTAAGTAAGAGAATAATATGCCTACAGATGGGGGGAAAGTAATTTCAATCGCAGCAGTATATATGCTTTTGATTAACAATTCGTAAACAGTAGAACGATAGCACTTCATCAAATGCTAGACTCATTAGAACTATAGTGAAAGCCTTGTCCGCCTTAAGATTGTATTTTTTCCTATTTTTATGATTATATCCATGATTATACTAGGCCTAAATTAGCATTATTTTTCCTACAATATTTGTTTATAAGCCTACTATGAATAAATTAATGATGATTATGATGATGATGATGATGATGATGATGATGATGATGATGATGATGATGATGATGATGATGATGATGATGATGTCTTTTGAGCGTCTGAGAGATATTTAGCACCTATATCAACAGTCTTTTACTTATAGAGGTTCTGGTTTGGTTTCTATGCTTTGTTGTGAAAGTAAATTTTGAAATTGGAAAGACCTCGTTGTTTCGAGTGTGCTCTGTCAGTGCATAGTTTGTTTGTTGAGTCCATGATGTCTTGTGATCGTCTGAGAGATATTTATCACCTAGATCAACAGCCTTGCATGTAAATTCTAGCATGGTTTTGTGCTTTGTTATGACAGTGTATTATTGACATTAGAAAGGCCTTCCTTTCTCAAATGTGCTCCGTGAGTAAGAAGTTTTTAGGATTCATGAAACTTTATGAAGTTCTAGGAGACATTTAGTTATTATATCAACAGCCCCGCATGTAGATTCTAGCTTGGTGTAGCAAGCTTCCAGAAAGTGAATTTCTTGTCTTGATGTCTTGAAGGTGTTCTATGAGAGGGTTTGCTAGAATTTGTTAGAATTAGTCGATNGAGGAGCAATAGACTGTGACTACGGCGCGGCCATTACACGGAAAGAAACAAAAACTACCGGGTGAATCAGGACAAATGTATTAGTAATCATTTTGTGTTATCTGAAAGCCTAGCTCCTTCTGATTTCTTGAGATCCTTTCAAAATTCAAATTCTGCTCTAGTTAAGATCGTTCCTCTGATGCCTGTTTGGCAAGGATTTGATGTGATGAGTAACACAAATTTTGTGGCTCGAAACAATCTTTGTTCACCCAGTTTTTAGGGGCACTTAACCTTATTTCTAGCCTGTAACAGCTATAATTTAGCAATATTTTCTTATTTATTTTTCTTCAACTTTCAGAGAAAAAGAAACCACCACTTATCAAGCCAGTTGGAAAAGAGCTGAACTCAGCTATAAAAAAGAAACTAACGACCCCCGGCATGGTTAAGCCATTAAATGGGACCAAAGGTGCTGTAATCAATGGGTCATCTAACATGAAAGGAACTAGGTATGTATCCTTTTATCCGGACGGAGGTTACTGCGTAAGATTTTTGTGCTGAAGATGCGCGGCCTATAATTTTGTGCATTTTACAATATGATATAAATGTCATGTTAGAAGCGGCCGTTTTTGATGAATTCGATTTCAGACAACAGTCGAAATAAAAGATTTCGACGAGATTCTTGGTATAAGTTTTTGGATGGATTTTTGCAAATTTTCAACGCTTTCGTATCTATCTGTTTGGATGACAATATAATAAATAAGTGATTAAAGTACCATAAAATAGCGTAGATGTAAAAAACACGACCTTTCTAGCACATACTCGTTATCAAGACAACGAGTTCACTTGATAACGAGTATATTCTCGAAACGTCGTGTCTTTTACATCTACGCTATTTTATGGTACTTAGATCAGTTATTTATTATATTGTCGTTTAATTTTGAGGGTACTACACACAAAAAACATATTTGTATGTATTTAGATATCTAGTTTAAGGTCGGATGTACATTTTGTTCTATTTAGTATAAAGATATATTTGAATATGTTTCCCTGGCGCGTGCAGCCTCTAAAAACGCAAGAAAGTGTAGACATTTTGAGGGACATATTTTGGTTCCGCTGAGGCCATAAAAGCTGCTCAAATGTAGGCCCGACCAGTTAAGATTGTGTTCAAAATATTGCGAAGGCGTGAACTATCATGTTGAGCTACCTCTAGCTCACAAGGTTGAAAGTCGTTTTCTCTGGACCTTCGAATCAGTTTTATGAAACATTTGACTGATTTACTTCAAGAGCGTTTGGGCTCCAAATCAACTCGTTTAACAATACTGATTTTTGAAACTATCCTTCTCCAAATATGAATTCTCCTTTTGAAACGAGAAATATCGAAAGAATCTTTTCTCTCTTTTCTAGCTATAAAGATAGAGTAATACATATTCTGGCACTTAGGCCACATAAAAAACCAGAAATTCTTTCAAGGCTACAAAGAGGTGAGTGAATGAATATTTTGAAATTATTTCATTTATTCCATTTAGTCAAACCGCTATCAAATTTTATTTTCATGTCAACAAACGTATCTTTTGTGATAATAGAAGCTACATCATAATTTTTCGTCCAAAGAATCAAGAAACCACTTAAGAAATTTTAGTACGGGGCAGCATAGACATCGAATCTTTAAGAGATATTGCAAAAATGATTAATGCTTCTTCCGTTTGATTTAGTAGCTTGAAAGGGACTTCAGGTACTTTTCTATAATTCTATTTGTGGGTTTTTTGATATCTTAATTAGTTTGAAAATGGCAGCTTTTTTCTTTTTATTGGAATAATTTATGGAGAGTTTGAAAAAAGTTAAAATCATCGTAAATCTTAAATCAATAGGGGGAAACTGTACAATCTTCAAGAAAACCATAGTTTATAAAGATCTACAAGATGGTGGCAGGCAGAAATCTGCAGCTTTTCTGGTTTAAGATTTAGCAATTTGATGACGTCACAACCTCAAAACTGGTTGAAACATATAAGATGCTGTAGGTCTGAAAATAATCAAGGTATAAAAAGTCGCACAGATAATATTATAACAAATTAGCTAAAATTCCCTTCGAGCCATCAAATCAAAAGCAAGATGCATTAACCATTTGTGCAATCGCTTGTTAAAGATTTGATGCCTATGCTAAAAGCTCTTATTAGTGCTAAGGGCTGATCGTAGTTTCTTATAACAAAGCCGGTATTACTGCAGTATACTGGCATTGATAATATGTTGGCGTAGTTTGAGTGCACAGTTTTCCTACTGTTTTGCTTAGCTAGGAGTTAAATGTTACGATCTGTTTTTAGCATTCGACCTACGAAAACTCGTTTACTTTCGATCTTGGCAAAAACTGTTTGTTGTTACAATAAAAATCTCGAGTTTGATTATCTGTCTATTCAAATATTATCTTCATGTCTGCATCCCTTTGAAATCATTTTGAATAAAAACTCGAGCTTTTCTCTAACTAAATAATTATCAATTGCAAATTTAGCGTTTTTGCTGCGAATTCTTCCCCGTGCTTATGAAGATAAGCTTTATTGAAACAGGCACACAGCTGTTGAGGGATTCACAATCGTGGATTAGATTAGCAAATTTTTTAATAGAAAATTTCAACTTTTTCGTCCTCAAAGATAATGCGATCTATTGAAATGTCTAATATATATATATATATATATCTAAGTGTTTGTCACAAAGAAAATTTTAACAGTAAATATGCTTATCCTATTGAAAAACTCAGTAAATGGCTGTTGACAGCATTTCCAATGTGCCCTGTTCATTTGTAGAATTTATTATGAGTGGACTGTTGCTTTTTCAAGATGTTTTTCTTGCATTATGCTGCCATATTGAAGTTTGTTGTTGCAACCACATATTTCTTTGTAAAGGTCCTCCAATCTTTTAATATAGTTTATGTTAGAGGATAAGGTATTTGGGCAGGCATTAATAAAAAGGTATAATTAAGAATCCTAGTAAAAAGTTCTAAAATATGTTCTAAAATGCTCATTTTGTTATTTTGATAATCATTAATTATTTTGTAACTAGGCTTGCCGCGCAGCGCCTGCGGCGCCGCGCTGGCCCGCCGTCGTACCGAGTAATAGTTTGGGAAGGAATTTTTTGCCTGTTGGCGCTGTTAGCCGTGTATCTTTATGTGAGCAAAGTTTTATGATAGGTTCGATCTATCATTGGTAGGATGGAAAGCGATAGTAATGGAATCTCAAATTCTATACCAAAAAATTATCCACAGATACCTAGATACCTATCATAAATAATGAAGATCCCCACCCCCACCCAAAGCGTTCTCTTGAACCCTTGTTCTTGTTGCAGTCGTCTGCTGTTCTTTTCCACAGTCAAAACTCAATGCATACCATCCCGTGGGCTTGACTTGAGTCCACTTTTGTTCCCTGTTTGCCTCTCCCCTAATGTTCTTTATTTTGTAATTTAGGATTCTTTTAATGTAGTTTTTTCGGGTCTCGTCTTATTCAAATTTTGCATCATCGATTGCAATTTATTGGACGCTTGTAAAATAGATTTTATGCAGAAAGGCTTGCTTACTAAACGGTACTCCTCCTATTGTCTCTTTGTTTGAACGAAGGCAAACATCTTCGATAACAATAACTATAAAGATACATTTGTCTGCAGCCATTTAACTCTGTCAGTTACCTTCAAATGAAAATAGAATTGTTCCACTCCAAAAAAAAATAATTTTGCTGTGCATATACATAACATTTGCAAACGACCACTCGGTTTCTGAATTGATTGGGGAATTGATTTCAAATAAATCGTCCAGTAGAAAACCAGAGCAATGATCCCTAGACATCTAAGAGATCTCAAGAGACTTGCACTTTTTGTGTATCCCATTTCGTTCTCCCATGAAGACGACCTCTAGATTGAGGACGTGATTCCTTGTATTTGTTCAATATTTTCGTGATGCTTTCATTTTTTCTCAGTTTGAAGCCATAATCATCATTCAGTTCAATGCGGAAAACTGAGACTCATGTAGTCAGTCTAGACGACATCTGCTTGTTATTGCTGTAAATTTTTCTAGAATTTGATCGAGGTTTTCAGCCCTATTTGCAAGTTTTGGAAATCACCTTTATAAAAGTCGCTTTCGGAACAAAACTTCCAATTTCAACAGTGACCTCGCAAATTAAATTAATGTATTGGCAATGAAGCTGATTGTTAAATACTTACCTGGAGGTTACCTGCGAAGTGATAGCTCTCATAACGGGGAGGGTTTTTCAGACTCACCTGGTTGAATTACATCAACACAAACTACAATCTTTATGCACTTTCATTGTTATTTTGTATTGTGCATTGTGTATTGTGTATTTTTTGCTTATTGTTTATTGTTTATTTCAGAGGGTATCAACCACAGAGATAAGAATTCACTGGGTGCTATCCTGCAACAGGTATACATGTGTTTCTGTTTGTTGATTTTTTGTTTTCTGTAGTACCAGTTGTCTCACTTGAAATAATAAGCATTGAATCGAGGCTTGCAAGCTTACAACTGACAATTTTGGCTTTAGCAGCCTCGTTTGAATGCCAAGGACAAAAAGTAAAAGCTGGAGGCGTGTGGAACATTAAAAAGTTCCAATTTTTCTCCCTAAGAAAGAGCAACTCTGTTAAAGTAACCAGCAGTGTTATTTTGCTGCTGCGCATAAGTTGACTGCTTCTCTTCCCAGAAGTTCTTTGTGGAGCGTTCGTTGAAAGCAGAATACTCAGGTTTTCTGCAAAAATTAGATCTCTTTTTGAATGATTCAAAAAACGTAGATATTTTTGTTTTTTGAACTAATTTTCTCGAAATCAAACTCTATAGTACCAATTTAAGGGTTTTGCCCTCCCATGTAGAAATCTGCTACTAGATATAAACTGCTTTTGGTATTTAAAGAAATATAGTTAGTGTTGAATCATATGCCAGTCTTTTGACTGACAGGTAACTAAGCAATTTACGAAAGAATTTTGTGGATGTTGGACTGCTGTTATCCGAAAATGTTTTTGAGACAAACATATTTACGACCTAATTTACCTCTCTCACTCAAATACTGTGATTATTACCGACATCTGTTGATATTTTAAGGCCATTGGACAGCTGCAAGCACGGACAATTTTGATTGTCGACAGTTTTATTCGTAAACCATTATCGACCACAAGTTGATTAAAATTCAAATTATTTATAGTCCAAAAGTCGGCACAACCAAATATAAAATAATTTAACATTCAGTATCTTCATCAATCATGACTCACCATCCTTGACTCACTCGTAGTTAATTTAGCGAATTGGTAATCGATTTCTTGTGTGATTTAAGAAAAAATCCTTCGNCTCTGCAAAAATTAGATCTCTTTTTGAATGATTCAAAAAACGTAGATATTTTTGTTTTTTGAACTAATTTTCTCGAAATCAAACTCTATAGTACTAATTTAAGGTTTTTGCCCTCCCATGTAGAAATCTGCTACCAGATATAAACTGCCCTTTTGCTATTTAAAGAAATATAGTTAGCGTTGAATCATATGCCAGTCTTTTGACTGACAGGTAACTAAGCAATTTACGAAAGAATTTTGTGGATGTTGGACTGCTGTTATCCGAAGACTTAATGTTTTTGAGACAAACATATTTACGACCTACTTTACCTCTCTCACTCAAATACTGTGATTATTACCGACATCTGTTGATATTTTAAGGCCATTGGACAGCTGCAAGCACGGACAATTTTGATTGTCGACAGTTTTATTCGTAAACCATTATCGACCACAAGTTGATTAAAATTCAAATTATTTATAGTCCAAAAGTCGGCACAACCAAATATAAAATAATTTAACATTCAGTATCTTCATCAATCATGACTCACCATCCTTGACTCACTCGTAGTTAATTTAGCGAATTGGTAATCGATTTCTTGTGTGATTTAAGAAAAAATCCTTCGCTCGTGGCAATTTTAATGATTTAACTAAATCCGAATAAATTGCAAATCGACTTCACATTAGATTTAAGTAAAAAGTGTTCCCTTTTGAGATTCGCGTTAATTTCGTGCAGATCAACTCAATTGACACAGAGTTTCAAAAAATCTTTTACCTGTATAGAGACAAAAAACGTTTACTTCACTGCAGTCAAATACTGTGATTGGTACCTAAACCTTTTTCATTATGTTACGTCCATCTCTAAGCTGCCCGCATTTATTTATTTGCTGTAGGCGAAACCATTGGATGCGTAGATAATCATAAAAATGATATAATCTCGTCTCACTTACTCGTGTCTTTTCTGCCCATTTTATTATTCGCCTGGTATTCACAGCTCCTAATTAAGGCCCTCCTTCAGTCGCACGCTTACGCGGCTACAACAGCAACATCCTAAAATGCGCCATTCCCTTTCCCCTCCATTCGCTGCGGTGGCGCATTTAGGCTGTTGTTGTTGTAGCCGCGTAAGCGTGCTACTGAAGGAGGGCCTAAATTCGGAGCTGTGAATACAAGGCGAATAATAAAATGGACAGAAAAAGACACGAGTAAGTGAGATTATATCATTTTTATGATTATCCACGCATCCTATGGCGCGTGCAATTACAACTAATCTAAGTCCACTTACATGATTACAATTTTTCTAAATAGATATTGTAATTAGTATTAATATTTATTAGGAAGAATTGTAAATAATGCAAAGTAGGCTTAATTTAGCTGTAATTGTATCTAAATATTTCTTTTCACCTGCTGTAAATAAATACCGGATAAGTCAGAAAAACGTGGCGCGTTTAACAAGCCATATTCTGGTGAAAAACAAGTCAGATCGGGAGTGTTGAAGTTTTATATTGCAGAAGAAAGGTTGACTTAGTTATAGAAATTTAGTTTGTTAAAATCGGTCATTTATTCTCATTTGCGATTTTGTGATATAGCCATTTTGGTGAAAAGTATCGCTAGTACAAGAACTTTCAGCTTGCTAACAATGACAATTTAAATGACTAGTCCACAAGGGATGCAACATAAGTAACATTACTTTTTCCTTTTGTGCTCTAACACAATGTATGCGTTGTTTAAATTTGTTGGTAGAGAAACAATATGTTTGTCATGGTTTAGAAGGTCACGCGTGCATGAATATGAATCTAATTGACACTATTTTACTAAAGTCGCTCGTAATTCTGGAACGGAAAGACCGATTTCGACCAAACAAATTTTCATATCTAAGTTAGCTTTTCTTCTATGCAGTGAACTTTAAAGAAATGAATTTGCAAATTAAACTGCATCAATAAATATTGGGAAACACCCCACGTTTTTTCTGACTCACCCGGTGGATGAAAGATGATATAATAAATATTGTGAGCGACGTGTGGCAATAGTTTCNAGTCGCTCGTAATTCTGGAACGGAAAGACCGATTTCGACCAAACAAATTTTCATATCTAAGTTAGCTTTTCTTCTATGCAGTGAACTTTAAAGAAATGAATTTGCAAATTAAACTGCATCAATAAATATTGGGAAACACCCCACGTTTTTTCTGACTCACCCGGTGGATGAAAGATGATATAATAAATATTGTGAGCGACGTGTGGCAATAGTTTCAGCAAATATACATAAAATTCTGTGTTAAATAAACTAAAATGCCAAGATTTAAAAAGATGAATAATGAAAGATATAATGATAGAATGATGAATAATGAAAGATGATGACGATGATAATGGAAAATTTTGCTTGTGAACAGTTTTAAAGTGAAACCATTATCGACCACAAGTTGATTAACAATTCAAACTATTTATAGTCCATAAGTCTGTTCAACCAAATGCAAAATGATTTAATATTCTATAGAATCCTTCATCGAAAGAAGTCTCTCACCTCTCGACTCACCCATAGTTTATTTAGCAAAGTGTAAATCGATTTCTTGTGTGATTTAAGAAAAATCGTTCCCTCGTGGGAATTTGAATGATTTTGATTAAAAATTTAAAATTTCACGGAATACGAAATGAGTTCTTGGTTTAGCAAACTCTAAATAGATAGGAGATCAATTTCCCATTGGATTTGAGAAAGAAATGTTCCCTCGTGGGAACTTGAATACTCTTAATTGAAAGTGAATTTCGTGCAGATATTAAATGAATGCCTGGTTCAGCTAGATCTGAATTAAACAACTGAGTATTTTTCTTCAAGCATGCCAGCTTTGTCATGCAATTGGCAATACTTCAAAATGGTGTGCATCAGAGATGATTCACCGCTTGTTTTGCAGCCTGTTTGCATTGCGAAAAGATTCCCAGTTTTTTTAAATAATTTACGTTCAGTTCTTTATGCTCAAAGTTCTATATGATTTAGAAACGGCTGCAGTGCCGATCTCCCACATGATTCATGCGAATTGCGATTCTTTTATCATTGTTTCGATCAGTAAGTACAAGAATAACTATGAAATTTTTTTATCATTAATTATCGTTGTGCTTCTTTTTTGCAAATTCTAATACAAATGGCCAAAAGTTGGTTGAATCCATTGCATGTTCAAAGTAAGACAAATAGCGGGTAATTGCAAGCAGGAGAAGAAATTGGGGTGACCTAAGGGATGTGGTCGCCCCCCCCAGAGTTTGATAGTAAGAATTTTGTTCGAAAATAAAGGGGGACAATACATTTTGATTGAAACAACAGTTCAGCAAATTTTCAGACAGCAATCTGACAGAAATAATATGTTTTTGCTTTCTCGTTTTTATCGCTGAAAATGAACCGAAGGGAATTGATTTACCTGTTTTAACAATTTCAGAAAGTCGTAGGAACGTAAAAATCTCCCATTGTTGCCAAGAAAATTGCCATTGTGCCAAAATAATAGCTTTTAGGCTAGACTGTACAGTTAAAAAGCAGTTAGAAAGGTTTCATGATTGTTACGGATCGGAAATAACTAATTGCTCAAGGAATTTCGCTTTGGTTCTGATTAAAGGTTCTGATCTTTATCGTTTCTTTGGTCTCCAAATTTTTGGTGCTGTTCCTGCAACAGCATTTAGAGAGAATCCGGCATTTCTCCCAAAAGTCTCACTTGGATCCATCCTATGTAGTAATATAACAGAGGACTGTTATGATGACCTCACAGCTGTTTTTAAAGCAATATCGAGTCAGCTCGTTTATTAGTGCGATACCGACCCTATATATTTTCTTATTCTTCTTTTTTTATAGGTAGCAACCATGCAAGACAATAGTTTTCGATTAAACAAACATTACTATGCGGATGTCAAGGTTTGTTTTGCTCTTATTTTGTTATTTATATTCAACCTTCTTTGTGACTTCATAATTCTGCAGAATCATAAAGCACTTACGGTTACAAGCGCCTTAACGTTTTCTTCTTCCCATCAAAATTAAAATGGATTTGAACTGCTGTCATAGGAAAAGACTTGGTGTGCCATTGTGTACCGTTTGAGTTAAAGAATGCTCACCTATTTGGATGATTGTAGAATCTAATCTTATAGTCTATTTGCAAAGAAAGCTTCAATCTTTTATCGTATGTCTGACGTAGAGTTAGAGGGCGGGATTTGATATTTATCTGGAAAGTCTTTAAATTTGTTATATTATGGGGGTTGAGGAATAAATAGGTAGATTTGATTGCTAACGATTATCGTAGTTGATGAATGATCGTATTTGTTTTTACTCCTGTGACATAAAACAGTTTGTGGGCTGAATGCTAACTGTAATTTAATGTAATGTAGCCAACTGAAAAAGTTGTGGATATACAGTTTGTTACACTCTTACAAGGGCTGTGTCAAAAGCTTTAAAGTTTCTAATCTATTCCTGTTACTTCGATCGCTTTTACTGCAGTTAAAATCTGACAGAAAGCAAAACTCTCTGCGTTAGGCCTTGCTTATTTTGTTTTGTTTTATTTTAGCCGGATACTTGGCCCTACTACAATGACAGTGAACGAACGTCTGTTAAACAGTAAGTGGTATTTTGACATTTGATTTGGATCAAAATTAAAAAGACGTCTGTCGTTTCTACTTATTAGTTTTACTTTGCCATCTTGAGATATTTCCAAATATTCAGATTGTTCATTTCTCTCTATCGAATTACTTGTAGAGCTTGAAATGAAATATGGAATGCCGGAATGNTTTCACCTCAAAGTTGTGCATTTTATATTGGGTGATTGAGCCACTCTCTTCCTTGGCATAAATCATTTTCTCAAGGCTATGCCCCCTTTTTAGTCAGTTGAAAATTCATATCATACTCGACTAGCACATTTTTGGGAAATCAACATAGCAACTTTTCTTTCAGTTTTGTGAAGTCTTGCCGTACGTGCTCCTTAAGTCTTTGAAAGTTGTAGAGGAGGATCAAAATTCTTTTTTTACGTCAGCCATTCTTGACGCTTAATTTTAGGACCCCTGCCACCCCCACCCCCACCCCCCATTGTGCTGAGACTTTAATATCTTGCCATGAATTCTTTATATGATGGTCTTCTTTTTATATTACGGCATATTCTTTTCGGTACGTCGAAACACCATTGTCATCAGTGGCGAACACTAGGGGAAGGGGGTGCGGTCTCCTCCCAATGTTAGGGATAAAAATGACCTATTGTTAAAAAAATAGAAATAAGGCATGCTTTTTAACCGAAACAATAGCTTCGCCCCCTAATATTTGGCAAAGTATCCGCCACTGATTGTGATCTTCAGTGTGGGGCCTCTTCCAGCCCTACACACTAAAATATTTCTTGATGACCTCACATTTGTACATTTTGTGATCGTCTCCTCTTTTCCTTGCAGAAAATACCAACCAATCAAATCGTACGACCAAAGATGTAAATACAAGCAAGATTTCCAAGCACAATATAAAGAATATAGAGAATTGAAAGAAAATGTAGATAGTGTGTCAATGAAATTTTCAGAATTAGATCGACTTCGAAGAAAATACCCTGATGATAGCGAAGAAGCACAGGTACAGTGACACTTTCTAATTTTTTTAGTTTTAAAAAGCCAAACTTAAACAATTATCAGATCCATAGTGTGGACAAATGCACCTTTTTCCCAAACAGTTACATTTTGCAACTTAAATATTGCCTCATTCGTATTTAAAATAACCGTAAATCTCTGAAGACTTGCAGCAATCTTGCAGTGAGAAATGCAATATAAAGCAATTGGCTGCAACGGTCTGTTCTGTTTCAGCTATTTATTGCTGTCATGTATTTGATCTTTCAAGCCTTTAGTTTTACAGAATTCAAATGTCAGCATTCGGTTTTTTATTCTAATTCAATTTTATGAAAGTAAAGACTTTGGGATTTTGAAAGCTCTGATTTTAAAAAATGTCAGCTTTAGTAACCCTTAATCAGTTTTCGACTAAAGATGTAATACCGATAAAAATTATTCTGATCACCCGTATTTTGCATTCCTCAAATTGCGGAAATCAGTTTGTATACCATTGATTCGGAGAAATTTCCTTTTGAAATATACTCTTTAAGCCAAGCCAAAATAAAATTCCACGTGTGGTTTGGAAGATTGGAAACGAATAGAGAACGATCGGGGCAAAAACTGTGACCCCCCCCCCCCACGTTATAGGCCCGTTTCCGCGCTCCAAAACATTCTGTTGCAGTGCAGATGCAAAGTGGCGTATGGTCAGCGGTCACATACATTCCTGCCTCTTGCTAGCCAAGCCATTATTCATGGTTTCAATCGTAAGCGCATGCGCATTGTAGTTAGAGGTATGCTATTTTGAAGCTTTAAAAATATGAAGCTGTCTGTTTTACTGAAATAATAATAATAAGGAGAAATCAATTTAAGCATTCTCACTGAAGAGGTAGCCGGTAGGCTGCGAAAATTTTGAGAAAACAGCAAAACGTGTAAAAGTGTATTTAAATAATGGTTTATAATAAGAAGGTATGAAACTACCAAAATATAACTTAGCGTACAACACACGGGATCTATTAAGATCATTGGCGATAACCGCTGGTGAAGGAAACAGAAATCAATAGAATTTCTAAGTTATAATGTTTATTTTGCAGAAAATTAAACAACGGATTTGTGATCTTTATGAAGAGCACCAAAAGGTTAGTATATTTCATTTAATATTATTTAGTTATTTGTTAATTTATTTACTTATTTATGCACCACAGGGCAGATCTAATGCATTTTTGTGCTTACTTCTCTGTTAAAAATTGTTTGACATCGAACTAAACGTGTCGAAAAAAAGGCTCCAATCTCTATCTGGCGATTCTCATTTATTTGTATGTAATTCAGTCATTCACACTTTTTCCAAAGTTTTCCAGCAGTCTCTCACAGAATATATTTCCACAAAACCAAAACAAGATAAATTTAGAACTTGTGAAATTTTCCTTAAAGGGTTCCTTGAATGTTGAGCAAAATATTATTGGGTATCTTGGCAGTAGCAGATTTCTTAACAACCCCTCTAATGCCGGGCAGGAAACCCTTGCTATTTTGTACGAATATTTTATTCTTGTTATTAGAATTTAAAATGTCCAGAGTTATATATTTAAAGTTTTTCATTTTCTTTCACAGGACAGCAAATTTCGAGAAATGAAGCAAAGATGTCAAGAACTCCATGCGAAGTTAAGTCATATCAAGAAACTAGTCGTTGAGTATGATCAAAACATTTTGAAATCTGTTTCTTGATTGTTCTCATCTCATGAGAGTTCATGAAAACAATGTGAAAATGCGTCAATTTGTCGATGTTGTGTTCAAATGATCTATTGTTTTGCTTTCTACTGTCATGAGCAGCTAGCTGTTATTTTGCAAAAACCATCCTCTTTCAAAATTCGCCAATCCGCCAAATACTACTGGACGTATCGAAAATCAGTCAAAATTTCTAGTTCGACACAACCGTGGCAATTGAATGGTGTAATAATAAATAATAATAATAATAATAATAATAATGATGATGATAATAATAGTAATAATAATAATAGTAATAATAATGATAATACTAATAACAGATTCTTTATTTAAGGTTGTCTTCTAGTCTAGCTGGTAGCGAATTAACGCCAACCAAAAATAGATAGGTAGATAGTTCTCCAAATTTTCCTGTTTGCTGGCTTCAAAGCCCCTTTTTAAAACTCTCCCTCGACCTCGGAAAGTGGTTTTTATCTCGAAAAACATGGCAGAAAATGTTTTGATTTTTTCTTTAGCATGGATGTTTATGTACAATTTTGCCAAGTCAGAACCAGACTGCTGGAGCTAGATCTCCTGCTGTTATGTTTTATATTCCTGTTTACCGTTCGACAACAAACTAGAAAAACTAATTACCGCTGGACCTGTGTTTGCTATAACTAACGACAATTTATCTGTTGAAATTTTATTGTGTGTACATTTTGAAACATTTCATCGTTTGGATATATAAACTATGCAAGTTTATTTTACCTATCTTTATATTTATACACACCTTTTTATACAAAAAGTGATTTGGTCCAAATTCTCCACATTTGCTTTGGCCAAATTGGGACAAAAACTTGACAAGGACTGCATTTTCACATCTCAGTAATGAACTCTCATTGAGGCACAGTTCAATAAAAGAGGACCCAAGTTCCTAGACTATTCAGCCTAGATTACCTTCAAGGCAATACTTACGATGTCAGTCGAAAGTTCTTTTTGTCTCATAAAGAGTAATTTCGACTGATATTGGATTGAATTTATTTTTGATGTCAAAATGTTTTAGTGATAAATGGGAGATAAATAGTTAGACACGATCAGATGTATTCAATAATGCAGCTTAGATATTTTTGTTAACTCCTGGGCCTACTTTTGTGTTTGATTGGTACCGATCCTGAAAACGGTAGACTTGGTAGACTCGGAATTTGTGTTTGATTGATTCAGAAATCCCCAAAGCGGTAGGTTTGGTAGGTTTGGAAGGCCTTCTGAACCTTCTGCTCCAAAAGGCAGAAGGTATTGGCAGACTTCGGAGAGAGTCTCGTTTTCATTGGCGAACTTTCTTTTTTGCCATGGTGAATCTGAAATCTGCTGCTTTGAAGATGTTTGTGTTTGATTGGGAAATATATTTCCATCTCTGCAAAGTCTGCTGTTTTCAGAATTTAGTAGGTTTAGAATTACCAATCAAACACATCCTTAGATAGCTAATCCACCGAATTCAAGATAGGAGCACCTGAACGGATTTTTATGTTTGAGATTTAGCATTTTTGAGTCAAGAATCTTGTTCTGCGTACGAATTTTAGAATTGAAAACAAAAATTCAGACGTTTTTGATATTTTTATTTATATTATAATAATAATTAATAACGTAATTATTATTTTCGTTCATTTCAAACGTCCGAAATTTCTTGAATTCATAAAAAAAGAGAACAGCCCTTTAATTCGGGAAATATTAAAATTTTCTGAAAAGTCTGACGGTAGAATTATGGCAAAGTACCTAAAGCTCTTTCAAGCAATTCAATCCAAAGAAATAGGTCACAGAATTTTACACCAACCGTTTTAAAGATTGGGAACCTATGCTGTAAAACAACAATACATTTTTTAACTAAATTAGTTTTACCAATTATTGTCATCATCCCCAGAAATGATTATTTAATGGAAATTTCTGAGGGAGAGCACCTTTGAAAACTCACAATAAAGCAAGATCTGTAAACTTATAACGGATCTGTCGTGAAACACACACTGTAAACTGTACAAAAACCTTTTCGTAGTCGTCCGAAATTTCTATGAAATCGCCGAAATTCTGTGAAAAAATGTCGAGAACTTTTCTTGTTCATTTTCACAAACATTTGTCCGACGTATGATATCACGGTCAAAGCCTTTATGAATTTAAATTCTTTATGTCACCATAATTTCAACATAAAGATACAGGAATATGAAAATTTTCCTAAACTAAACTTTATACGCAGAACAAGATTCTGGACTCAAAATGCAAAATCTCAAACATAAAAAAATCGATTTTGAAGCTCTTATGATGAAAATGTGGATTCTCAGCTTCTCTTGCCAAGAGGTGCTGTAGGAGAGAGGAAGAGAGGGGTGGCTAGGGCTTGTTTATCTTCTGTCACATTTGTCTAAGGTTTCTCTAAGTAAGGATCCAGGAGGTCGCCACGATTTAGAAGCAAATCTATTACATTCTTAGCTTTTTGCAAATAATCTCTGATTAGAAGCTGCTTTGCTATATTTTCGATACGAGATCAAAACTTTCCATGAATAGAGATTCGTTACATCTGTGACTGTAATAAGAATACGAGGAAGTTTTCAGAAAGATCAAACGAATATAAAAATGATACTCCAAAGTGCCAACATTTGCTTCTTCGCACAGTGTAAATTTACTGGTCCATTGGTTTATATTTCATGAGAGGGTGGGCTGCAGAAGCGAACGTCGTTAAGTGATTCTTGCGAATAGAAGTGTCATATTTTTGTTCCTGCTTCGATATTCCTATTCCTGATTTCAGCCTTAAAATTGTTCTTAATTTGTTCTTAATTTCCCCAAAATTTAAACTTCAAAAATTGTTTTTATAAAGCATGAAAGAACGTAATTCTCTTGCAATGCTGATAGCTCCAAGCAGTGTATCCGGAGAGATATTTCATCCTAACACACAATGACCAGTAAATCAGAGAAAAGCACATCAGAATGCCTACAACGAAGATCTCCTTATGTGCAATGTGTGCGATTTCAGCCGGCAGTTCCTGAAGTGCACACAGCTTGTTATGCTATGAAGATCTCTAACATAGGCCCATGAGCAAGCTCTAGTAACTTCATAGAAGTCCCGTATGTAAACACATCATAACGAGGCACTACAACAACAACAACTATAACACACCCAACGAACGAAGTTTAGGCCAAGACATTAAGCGACTCTATGAGCAAAATTAGTCTAATCATCTCGAAACGCCGAAAGCTCGAAGCAGTTTATGCGGAGAGAGATCTCATCTTCATATGCAATGATTAGTATATCAGAGAGAAGTATAGCAGAATACCTGCGACGCATAGCTTCCAATATACAGTATCACCTGGTAGTTGCTGCAGTGCATGTTGCTTGTAATACTATAAATAGGCCCACACCCAACCTTGATGCAATGCCACACCTAATAACTCATGGAATGCTCGTACAGTTATGAAGTTAAAAAGTCAAAAATTGGCCCGGAACCTTGCTGAGCTAGGCTAGAGCTAGGCCAAAATCGTTTCGGTCAAAACAACCTTTGTTTGATCTAATTGCAGTCACAGATGTAAAGCTTTTAGAGCCTGTTTACGTGGAATTTTAGCGGTAAATTGATAGTAGCACTCGCAAGATCCTGTCAGTTCAATGATTCTAATTGCATTATGATATCGTACACTCAGAGAAAAGGTTGTTTTCAGGAGCAGCCGCGAATACTTTTAGGTGTAAACGAGGCAGCCTTAGGGTAGTTCCTTTCTTTCCCCTCCTCCCCAGTGACCAACAAAGTCTGCACGCAGGCTACCTTAGGATTAATTTGGAGTACCCTTGGAAAGGAATTTCAACGTCCCTTTGGGTAGTTTAGAGTGCCCTTTTGAAGGTTATCTAGAGTGCCCTTCCAGAGGTACTCCAGAGTATTATTACAGGTACAAAATACGCGTCTAGCTCCATTACTCGATTACAACTCTGAAAACAATCTACTTTTGTAGGTGTTTAGGTGTTCAAAGGCTCTGATTTCTCCGAGAGCTTTTGCTATTTGAAGAATTTGTGCGTTGCAAGAAGACCTACTAAAAGTTAACACGAAATTCGCCGGATCAAGTTGATCTTTAGTCAGATATAGGAACAAGGCTTTCTCGAAACGGTTCGAAGGAAGTGCAGTTTTCAATCAGCGATATAGCTGCTTTTTAAGTGGCTTTTTAAGATGGTATGTTTTGATTCTCATACCCTTTGAATTTTTGGTGACTCTGCACCCATAGGAAATGTTTGTTTTCAGAACTACTCTAGAGTACCTTGCGGGCACTTGAGTACTAAAAGGTACTCTAGATCTTATAAGGGTACTCTGGAATACCCCCACCAGGTTTAGAGTACCCCTGGAAAGGCATTCAAAAATTACATTTGGGGTAATCTAGAGTATCATTTTGAGGGTACTTCAGGGCACCCCTCCACTAGGATACTCCAGAATACCTTTAGGTGTAGGTGTACCAAATATGCGCCCAGCTGGAGTACCCTTAAAGGAATTCTGATAACCACCTTTTTTCTGTGAGTGTACTTTGACTGGGAGGATCGTGCTAGTTCTACAGTCATTCGATGTAACTTCGTGTAAGCAGGCCCTTGATCTCTGGCTTTAAAATTGATATGTTTACCTGTTGGGGTTCGCTTTATTTATAATTTGGTGTGTAGATATGATAATAATTGGATTGTTCAAAACAAAAAAATGGAATAATCATAGACTGTAGAATTTTGGGTCGTTGGATTAGTATATTTGCGTCGAAATCACATTCAATAAACTGCATTTTGTAATCCTTCGTAAAGTGGTCTCTGCAGTAACAACAAGATATTTCATCTTGGTAAGGCATAGGCTTCAGTATGTGGACTATGCAGGCCCCAATGTGTCTTAAAGGCTCTTATTCAACCAGCAGCCTTTACGCGTACATTTCTATTGTGGCAGCCATTTTCGTAGACCACAAAATCTTCATTTTCATAAAACAGGGCACGCACAGGACCATGGTTGGATAACAGCCTTTAAATGATAGTGTGAATGGCTATTAGACGTTTCTTTGGATTGAACGGCTTGAGAGAAACGTTTAAAGTAATTGATTTGCGTGTTGCCAAGGGCACGCAAATCTTTGAATTACCCTTGCGAGCAAACTCATACATTAGCGCGGATGGGTGGACATTTATAAACTTAAATAATAGGTAAACAATGGTGAATCGCAATTATGCTGGCTTATGCTCAACTTGGCCGCTGGGAGACGCAAAACAGACACAACTGATAAAAAGTGCGGTTTTTCATGTGTGCGCGCATTCATGTGACGATCTGAGCAAGCATTGGCATTGTTTTTCACATGCTTGATTGTTTGCGTCGAAATAAAAAGTGAACACACAGCGTAGAGACAAAATTCAAGGGTCGAAGAGGCCTTCCTATTGAGATAGTTGTGGAAGCCCCAAAGGAAAGGCAGAGAAGCGAAGTAGAAGGGATCGAATGTGCGTGCTAGTTATTACTGAAATTTCAATTTCGAGAATTTTGAAGGCAAGTTTTCTTACCTTCAGGAAAGACGGTAGCATTTGTGTGCAGGTGCTGTGGTCGTTTACAGAACTCGACGAGGAAGGTGCTGATTTTGACATATGCAAAGAGTCGACTCAAAGAGATTTTGTTTTGGCCTGATGCTCACTTTTCGTGCAGTTTATTTTCCTACACTGTCCAGTAGTAAGCGGGTGCAAACTCTAGCCAAAGATGGATCTTTTTCAGACAATTTAAACTTATTTTAGGCCGCGTTTACGAGTGTTGAAATAGTGAGATGTAAACACATTCCATGGGATTGTTTGATAAACAGTAGGACTAGATCTATTTCAATTGAAGAGCTTGCCTATTGAAATTCTGTCAACTAGGGCAGCCTAAAAGGCGGACTCAAAATCAAGGTCGTAGATCCAGATAGGTTATTGTATTAAACGTATTTTTTTTATAAGAAACTAAGAATTTGAGCCAGTACTGAAAGTTTCTTAGTATTATCAGATTTTCAATACTCATAGTTTCTTACGAGTTTCTTAAAGGTTTGATAGCAACCTTCATGTTTACTACCTGTGCCCTCGTGAACATTTCAAAACAAGTTTTTGAAGCCTTTTCAATGTTTAGACATTACTCAAGTACCTTTCCAGTAATATGATACAAGAAACAAGTGAAAATAAAGTAAAATTATCCTTAGAATTTCCTTTATTACAATTAATCTTTTTGGCGATCTGAGAGTTGAGTTTCTTATACGAAGTTTCTTATAAAAGAAATACGTGCATGGGCGCAAATCTTCAGATAGCAATATCTCTTGTT
>REGM01000003.1:1122875-1175480 GCA_004194415.1 Aurelia aurita
GTAAGCAACTGCTTATAAGAAACTCAACTCTCAGACCACTAAAAAATTAAGAAACTCCAGTACTGGGAAACAACTATTTATGAAACTATTTAGGGTGTGTTTGATTGGCACCAATTCTGAAAACGGTAGCCTTGGTAGACTCGGAATTTGTGTTTGATTGACTCCGAAATTCTCAAAACGGTAGGTTTGGTAGGTTTGGAAGGCCTTCTGAACCTTCTGCTCCTAAAAGCAGAAGGTTTGGCAGACTTTTGAGAGATTGTAGTTTTCATTAGCAAAACCTGCTGGTGAATTCGAAACCTACCGTTTCAAGATTTTTGTGTTTGATTGGGAAATATATTTCCGTCTCTGCGATGTCTACTGTTTGCAGAATTTGGTAGGTTTGGAATTACTAATCAAACACACCATAAGAGTTGTTCTCGAAGTCAAAGATACGGCCTTCTTGCCAGAAATTCGAGTTGAGGTCATTTTTGTAATTTTAAACCTAATTCTAATTTTTATTCGGTCAAAATCTCGTGTTGCTTTGGAATGTTTATGTGGTTTTCCAGATATTTTCGATTGTTTGTTCTCCTATTCAAAGTATGAAATTTCCCACCTTTGAATTTCCTGCTTTGCGAAAGACAACCTTTACCTTTCCTGTTTCCTACTAGGAACAACAAAGCTTTTTCAAAGCAAAACTTGTCCATTTTTAATCCAGACTGCCAATAGGAAATGTTGCCATTTTTACTAGTTTGATTGATATGGTCCAGTATTGTTTAGCGCGCCAGGGCCTGGAAACTAGTGATTTTCCCGCCAAAAGTTTAGTATGTATTCAGTCTAAGAGGCCTTTCTTTAACCTGCGTGCAGCCTCAACACTCCTCAGCTGAACGGAGATATAGCGATCAAGTCAAAGAAAAGAACAAACGAAGGCCACGTGCCACTCATGTTCCTATTTTTTTATCTATCGAAAACATCAAATACAATAGGCGTTCGTTTTTAGATTTCCCCACAATTTAGGCCTAAATCGTTGTATTCTGTCGTGTTCGGTCTACATTTTAAGCGATGTTCACTGTCCATGGTAGAATGGCCAGAATAGCACAAAACATTAGAGACGAAAATTTAAAACGCTCCCAAATTACGCGAATACTCAAAAAGTTAACTATCCTTCAGTAAAGGCACTGGTAGTGGTAAAGTTTGCTGTCGGTTTTGCTTTGATATTTGATGAGCACCTATCATGCTGTCCGATTTGAAATCTATTTTAAGAATTCAAGAGCGTTAACTCGTTGAAACTATTATGAAATTCGTCATATAGATTTACTTTGGTTATTTCACATCGATGAAAGATGAGTTGCGAATTCGCGCCATGGGGATGACACCAACCCTGATTGAACCTTCTCTCTTTTTGGGCGCCTGTGCAGCCGGCAGCCCCCAAGGGTAAGCATCTTTTTGCTTATCTCAACGTTAGGCTTTGTACCCTAAGAGCCCGAAATTGTGATTCTTGTACCCAACAAAGACTTACAATAATGGCCAACAAAGCTGGGATATATGCTAATTTCAGTTATTGTAATATTTCCTAAAATATCGAAAAGAAAACGTTTACCCTCTAGCAAATGTTTTCCCCTGTACCTCTTGTTCCCACCCCCCTAATTCAATGTTGCCAAGGTCGAATGGCTTTTGATTCAAGCAACATTGTAACGGGGGGAGCGGTACCCTGAATACCAGAGCCTCGAAAAAATCAAAAGGAGAATTTTTTATTTATTTTTTTTTGCTCTGGTTCCCAGGATAGGGGAGGGGGGAACAAGATCAAATGCTGAAGTAGTGCAGTTTTGTGATTTGTCCTCCAAGTATTTTGGAATAAGAAAATACGTTTTTTGCTTTCTTTCAGACCAAAACAGAAGACTTTTACTCCCCTCGTTTATTACAGACATTTTCTAGTTGCACAAAATTCGTCATTTATCGCAACTTTAGAATTTAGTGAATGGGTGATTTGAAAGTCCCGTTGTTCCGCTTTTTCTGTTACCTTATCAAGGGGGTCATGACCAAAATTTACTTAACCTCTGAATGAATATTCTTCAGAAAAACAAACATTCTTTTATACATAGCTTATAGCGAGTATTTTTAAATGCCCTGCCTTCTGCTAGCCTTTGATTTATTAACTGTAGAATTTTNGTATTTTGGAATAAGAAAATACGTTTTTTGCTTTCTTTCAGACCAAAACAGAAGACTTTTACTCCCCTCGTTTATTACAGACATTTTCTAGTTGCACAAAATTCGTCATTTATCGCAACTTTAGAATTTAGTGAATGGGTGATTTGAAAGTCCCGTTGTTCCGCTTTTTCTGTTACCTTATCAAGGGGGTCATGACCAAAATTTACTTAACCTCTGAATGAATATTCTTCAGAAAAACAAACATTCTTTTATACATAGCTTATAGCGAGTATTTTTAAATGCCCTGCCTTCTGCTAGCCTTTGATTTATTAACTGTAGAATTTTGCAAGCTAAACAAGCTTCGATTTTTCCACTTCAGAATTCTTTTCAGCAGGTTACCGAGCCCCGTCTACTGAAACACTTCCGGTTTTGAAATTCTCGCAGTGGCAGGCTAAAACGACGGCGAGGCAGTTTATTTTTCGTGGAGACCAGAGGAACTTTGAAGTGAGCTGTTCTTCTCAACACAGACTTGAAGATGGGGAAAGATGCAAAGATAGAGTACCACAATGGCAACGGTATGTTCCTATTTTCTATTTGTTTTGCTAATTTTGTGTTCGCTACTCACACCTCGTGGGCGGATGGGGATGGTAACATTTTAGACATGCTCCCAAAAATACGAGCTCTCTCGTTTTTCTTTTGTTTATGTTGAAAATGTTTATGCAGTTGAAGTGTACTTTGCGGAGAAGGATGGATTGATGGTTTTGTACACTCTGACAGAAATTCTGTAGAACTCTGAAAAACTTTCGGAAGAAAATGATAGGGCAAAGAGAGGGGAGGGGGGTAAACCGTATCGTGCCGGTTACTGCTTTGGTTGGGTGATTTTTTATTTATTTAAGGGAACCGTTCTCCGAGGCCGAGGGGCAAATCCTTCTGTAAAAATCGTGTACGCTTTGGCAAAGAATTCTTTTGATTTCAAGAAAATCATCCCCTCAAAAAGTGGTTAAATAACATTAAATGAAAAAAAATGAAAATGAAAAAGTCCTTGGAGACCCTTTGATTTCATTGATCTCGTACGTTGTTTTAAAAGAGTGACACGTTGCCGTCCATAAATCTCGAAAGTACTTTATTTTCTCTGTAGAATTGTGTCGAGTTGTGTCGTGGCTTAAAAGAGAATCTTGTTTCCTTAGCAGTTGAGTAACTTCTCCTTCACGAGCCAATTTGTATTTCTCAATCCAGCAACTTGCCAGTAGCTGTAATATGACCATAGTCAATATATGACATACCTTCATTGTTATTCTAAATTTGGGTCCGCAATTCTTAAAATAACACCATTGCCCACCATGCCATCGCAGCAAGACTGCGATTCTTGCAACCCAACTTTCGCAATTGATGAATTTGAACCACCCAAGACCCGCCAAGACCACAACAGGTAACTTCTGTGCGTCGCAAACTCTTAGTCTCGTGCTCGGTAAAAGCGCAAAAACGAGGGTGGGGACAGGTTTGCTGTCGAGCCCAATATTTCTAATCCCCGTTATCTCTATTTTGATGCCCAGCGCCCACTTGAATCCTCCCCTAAAAATACAGATCGGCGACACTGACAGTGTGGAAGCTGCGGAGGGGCATATCACTCTATAAAAATCTCATACGCTTTTGTACCCTGGGTACCAGAGCCAAAAAAATTAGAACAAATTTTTTTAATATTTTCGTTCTTTACTTTTTCTATTTTTTTCACTTATTTAATTTTTTAGTTTGTGTGGCTCTGGTACCCATGGTGACGCCTTTGGCAAAAAGGGCGATCCTCAGTCCTATCTGGAAGAGATTCTCATTCCCATTTTCCCAGTCATATTTTGCGAGCAATCCCTGTCATTTTTGTTGACATGTACATTTTTTTATTAAATCCCAGTCCATTGTTTTTTGCCATTGCGTTGGTATTCTCAGTTCCAGGGGAGTTCCAGTTCATATAATCCCATTCCCATTGTATCATTTAAGGCAATCCTAACCCTTCATGACCCACTTTAATAAAGGCCAAGACATCTCTCGAAAATTGATACAACTTTGTTGAGAAGGAGCATTTGCTTTTGGGCTGTCAAAAAAGCTCTGTTTCCACGTTTTCGATGAAGCTACAATATTTCATTCAAACGTTACAAATTTTTCATTCAGCAGTGTCATTCCTTGTGACCGCATTCCTGCAACGAAATGAATGACTTCTTTGAAATTGTATCCTTCCTTTTTCAAGAGGAAAGCGACTGTGTTAATCTATTAAAGACGTGACTACACAGTGTAACTATTTGCACAGCGATTACGCAATTCACTTTGTTGCCCTGTCGAAAAACACTGTCAAAGAGAAGAGAGCTGTGACATGTTGCAAATGTTTTTACTCCTCTCAAGTACTTCAGAGAGGCAGGCTCCTTAACAGCTTTTTCCAACACGAGGCTGACCTAAAATTATTCTCCCAGTGCTAATAGAAGGAAAGAAATATTATACGCGAGACCCTTGTTTTTACTTGTACTTAACCTTCTCTTTGGTTAGTATCAGTGGCGTCGCCAGGGGGTGGACTGACTGGACTGGGATGGACATGGCCACTTGTCATAATCATAATCATAATCATAATAATTTTATTTGCAGTTGGTTATTCTACAATAGTAATATAATTATAATTACTAATTCATACCAACTATATACAATACAACTTTAACAGAAATATAAAGATATACAAATTCTGGCTGTTTACAGATCCGGCAGTTGCATTTGTGACCAGTCCAGTGCTTGATCGCTGTCTTGAAAGCTGCAACTTTTGGAAGTGCTTTTATCTAAGGTGTTCCCCCGGGGGGGGGGGTACTTAGTATATTTGTCCGACGGGGACGTGCCGTTTTTCAGGGTATCGTTTTCGCCTCTTTTTTCTAGCGCCGGGTATCGAAAGAAGGCAATTTTTCTAGAGCCGGTTGTCAAAAGGGTGTATTTTCTTAAAACAGGTTGTTGCTTGGCCAGATTTTTACGTTTTGGAGTGTAGTTTTCGACGATTTTTTCTAGAATCGGCTATCGTTCGGAGGGAAAAATTCTGGAGCCGGGTAAAAATGTTTGTCTTTGGTGGGCACACCCCCGTACAATTGAAAGTCAAGTACCCCCCCCCCCCCGGGGGTGTTCCAAAGAAGGCTTCCTCTAAAGGATACTGACTCTATCCCAAATTTTTCAGTTCGTATTTTTGGCAATCGACATAAATTGTTCGGGGAGTCGGTGGCGCGAGGGCCACACAACCAATTCGTCCAAAACTCTAACTTCAGTCCTCGACCTAGGCCTGGATTGAATTCTGTCAAAGCCTCTTTGACAAATCGACAGAATTTTTGTTTGGTTTGTTTTTGTTTGTTTTTGTCTGTTTTGTTTGTTTGTTTGTTTGTTTGTTTGTTTGTTTGTTTTTATTTATCTATCTTGCGAATCGGTTGGAAGGCTCTTTGGATGCGGCTTGCGGGTGGGTGGTACATTTGTCCTGATCGGTCCTGATTCATCCGGTAGTTTTTATCTTGTTCCATGTAATGGCCGCGGGGTAGTCACAGTCTATTGCTCCTTGTGGTATCGTCCTTATAGTGATTCGTAGAGTAATTTGTAGGTAGCGTAATTAGTAACTTGTCTTGTAAATTATTAATGGAGTATATAAAAAAAATGCATCCAGAGATGTTGATTTGATTTGCAACAAGTCTCAGTTTTAATCTCAGAGAACGTAGTAATGGAGGGCATATTCGGTCTTGCTCTTTGCTTGACGCCGCCCGACGCAATGTCTTTGAAACTCAGACTGTATTCACACGATACCGGCACATTTTTTGCCGGCAGATATTGAAAACGGTAGATTTTGAAAACGGATCTCTGACCGGCACATTTTGAAAACGGCATCGTGTGAACACTCGAAAACGATCAAAACGGAACATTTTTCGACGCTTTCAAAACGAGGCTGGTCGATTCTTTCGGTGTAGGTAAGGTACATTTCTTTGGCATCAAATTCTTTGGAAGATCGCAACAAGTTTGTTACCGTCAAATTTCCTACCGTTTTCAAATTGTGCCGGTATCGTGTGAACGTAGTCTCAGACAGTGGTTACTTTGCTAAGTGTTGAAGGAGAGCTTTTTCACCTTAGGCCAACCAACCAGTTTTGTGGTTCAGAGTCTTATCACCTACTATCGGCCTACTATGTATATACAGCAAACTTGGCTTCAAGGGATAATGTGTCATTTCTGTCCGTCCCATCTCTGTCAATAGTAGGACATCTTTTTGGTTATGTTACATATTGCCTTTGCTTTAATTCGACTAAATCCATGATATTTGATCTCAGAGACAGTGCAAAATTTATTATATTACATGGCCGGTGGAGAAGAAAAATTCTTGCAAAAAATCTGCTCACCTCGTATAAACTCTTCGCAAAAAAACCAACCGCCCTGTCACCCTTTCCATAAAAAAATGTATCTGCCCCGTATTCCAGAGGATTAGATGTAATATACTACAGACGAATTAGCTAATGGTCATAACAAAATCAATTCTTGTTCTTACAAGTCTTTGTCAATAAAAAAATTGACCTTGAAAATGAAAAGTTTTGACATATTGACTGGTTCTTGCAAACAATTGACATGTAAATTTTACATCATTTTATATGTCTCTTCAAGAACTCTTCATTTTGCATGATTTGCCATTTTGTTCTCAAAAGGAACAATTCTATGTTTGAAACTTCATCTTGAGCTGATAAAAAAGTTACTGCCCCGTACGTATTTGCTTTATGAAAAGTGTTGACCAGTTCTATATAGGCTCAAAAAAAGTAGTTGACCTGTTACGTTTTGCACCCGCCATGTAATACAATAAATTTTGCACTGTCCCTTACTTGGAATTTCACAATGGTGCAGATTATAGTGCCTGAAAATAATATTATGCCACCTTAAGGAAGTTATTCCGCGCAAATTAAGAGGTCTAAGCGTTGAAAAGGGCCTACGTTAATCGGGTTCGGAGCAACTTTACGCTGTTGCCGACCATAAAACTATTGAGATAAGGCGTGTGGGTTTAAAAGACCGCCTTTAACCCAGCTTTGCGTTGAATTGAGAGGTCAGAAATACTACACTTGTGTTTGCCTTTTTTCATTCAGAGTTTCCTAAAGCCCGTGATATAATACTGTGTCTGAATGAAATTTGCTCATTGTCGATGTTTGATTTGAAAGCCCGTCAGAGAATTTGAGGGCGGCATTTTTGAGGAGAGGGTTTTTGAGGAGAGAGTTTTCAAATAAGCACTCGAAGTTGAGATGGCGAAGGACCTTAACCGTAATGGCAATTCAGGTATGAATGGTTTTGATTGAGGTTCAGAAGAAGTACTTCGTATTTAGTTTTTCAAAGGTCAAGAGCTTTGCTACATTGCTGACAAAACTGTTTTTACTTCATTTTCTCGTGACCTCATGCGTAACCTGTGTAAAGAACTGCGACAGAATTTGGAGTTTTGTGAGGTGATCAATTGCTGTTTCTTGCGTGGTGATCGCAACAATATTGATGATGTCAACCAAAGATAAGAGTGTGTATTTTTCAAATATTTAGCTAAGGGGGGGGGGGGGGTAGCCCTTCATAATAATAATAATACCAATCTTCACCCCAAACCAGGAGCTTTAGCGTGGCCCGAGACACTGCGAATTAGGCTCCTTGATTTTGAAAGACCGTCTGCTGGGAGCTACGATCCTGTCAGCCCGAAGGCTGAAAACCAACTAACGAACTACGAACATGAGCCTAATTATACTA
This sequence comes from Aurelia aurita, assembly GCA_004194415.1. Lineage (NCBI taxonomy): Eukaryota > Metazoa > Cnidaria > Scyphozoa > Semaeostomeae > Ulmaridae > Aurelia > Aurelia aurita. The sequence continues at coordinate 1,130,754 of REGM01000003.1, forward strand.
TTTTAACTACGTAAACAACTTCGAAATAATGTCACTACTTTCATTGTCCATCACACAAGAGATTAAAAAATCCTGTCCTCTAAAGGCTCATTAACAGTTTCTAGTAACCAACTATTGTCCAATCTAATAAACAACTCGGCATACCGGAATTTGAGGACCAGGGACTCAGGTGGGACCCGGGATGCAGGTGAGACCCAAGACCCGGGACTCAGGTGGGACCCGGATCCGACATTTTGCTGATGATTTTGAACAAGGATACCTTGATTTTAATCATTCTTAGGGTGTGTTTGATTGGTAACTCCAAACCTACCAAATTCTGAAAACAGTAGACTTCGCAGAGACGGAAATATATTTCCAATCAAACACAAAAATCCGCAAAAAATCTTGAAACGGTAGGTTTCGGATCCACCACCAGGGTTTGCTTATGAAAAACAAGGATCGCCCCAAAGTCTGCCAAACCTTCTGCCTTTTGGAGCAGAAGGTTCAGAAGGCCTTCCAAACCTACCAAACCTACCGTTTTGAGAATTTTGGAGCCAATCAAACACAAATTCCGAGTCTACCAAGTCTACTGTTTTCAGAATTGGTACCCAGGGGCGGATCCAGGAATTGTGGTGACAGGGTTGGGTTGCGGCGAAGCCGCAAAGGCAGTTGTGCGGGGTGGTGCCGAAATGGGGGTCCGGGGGCGAAGCCCCCGGAAAATCTTTTGGGCCACGCCCTTTATTTTTTAGGGAACGCCCTTTTTCTTTACAATGTTTAGACCACGCCCTTCTTAGTCAAACGCTTTTTTAATACAATTTCATGGTTGAATTAATGCTGTTACAATATTTGAAACTCTGAATTTTGTATAGTACACGTACGAATACACTCCCAGAAATTTCCCAAATTCGTAAAAAAATCTCTAGGATCCTTACCTCTCAGCTATAAAGGGCTTCGTTTTTGTTTCTGAGTCCGCATATTTGGAATCATTCGGTATGAACCCCTTAGCGAAGCGATCTCTTTTCAATGCCTTCAGTCTTGCTCTATAAACTTCAACACTGAATTCATCTACAACTTTTTCTTCAAAATTTACTGATTTCTAGTCTCCAAAGCTACTATGTTTACAAATATCGATTTTAAGGATTCACTTCTATCCATTTCGGAAACATGCGAAGTTCTCTGAAGCTGTACGAAGTGAAACTACAGAACAGAGCGGTCGCTGCGTAGGAGAGAACAAACCTCTCGTGTGTCTTACGCAATCAATTTTGGGTTGGAGCGGGTTGGCGCCGGGTTGAGAGCTCAAAATGAATGTGCCACCGGGTTGGTTTTTCCTTCCCCTATTGTTATATTTCGCAATTGGCGAGTCATGCTATCAAACAAATGCTGTATGACGACAGATAATTATCCTCTGTCTCCTGAATTCAGTTCAACAAAAGAGACATTAAGATTTGTCGTCAACAAATAGCAAACGCTAATATCAGATTTCAACAGCTAAAATTCCTGGTGTGCGCCTTTGTATTCTAGAAATTGGTCGAGAATTGTATTGAATGTCGAAAGGGATCTGAGAACCATTAGATAGAAAAAACTGGTTTAGGTGTTAAATTGTTCTTTGGAAATCTGACCGGTTTATTCAAACCTGTCAACCCGGCCTGGATCCGCCCCTGGTACCAATCAAACACACCCTTAGTTACACTCATTTTTTATAAGAACTTGGCTAAATAAGTTTTGGCCCAATTCATATAGTAAAAGTTTCTTGTAGAGTTTCTTAATCTTTCGTAAAGCTGAACAGTCTCGCTGAACAGCACAATTTATCGAAGTTCATCGAGGACTGCTTGTTGAACCAAGAATTTTAATAAAGAATCAAATCATGGTAATACACTTTATGCTTAATAACACTTTGCAACTCATAAACCAAAACTGAAAAAGTTTCTTAACTTTGATTGGCATCTGATCGCCTCTAGTAGAGTTTCTTATTATCCTGGCTGATTGTTGGTGCAGTTGGTGCAGGCCTCGGCCAAAAGAGGCTGCCACAGTATCTTATAAAAAATGACTGTAGTTGATATATCACTTAGATTTTTACTCTTCTCCTAGATTCTATTGTTTAGAGAATTTTAGGCCAAAAACCCACCCATATGGGATAACGGAAGAGAATTGCTTCTAGAAAACTAAATTAAAATGGCGCTTATAATCTCGTGGTAAATATTCAGAATTATTTCGCAATACAGTGCTCAGTAAAGGCTTAGATTTTAAATGGTGGACTTAACTAACATTTGTGATAGCATCTCATGTTCCATCTAGGGCCTTTACTTTATGGGATAGTTCTAATGATATATCATTTCATGGCTAATTATTGATTTGCTAGTTCATCTGAATCTGAAACAGAGGCTGTACCAAAAAGGCCCATTCTTAAGGCGATTTTGTAGTGCGATGCGGCGCGGTGCGATCAAGTTCAATTAATACATTTGTTACATTGGCAATACATAATTTTGGCCGTAGGCCTTCACTAAAATACTGAGTATGTCGTTAAATTAATGGATATGTCGAATAAATGAAAAACAACATGTTTGTCGTTCTCATTCTCATTCTCCCGATTTGTAACGAAGTTGCGTTTTCCACCTGACACGTCGGACCTACTTTGACTTACTTTATTGTTGCTCTGCTTGTTGTTCAAGCGGAGAACGCGGGTGGCGACTTTGCATAATCGTTCCCAAATGACCTTATTTGATACGTTAGGGTCTCTTCATACTTTAAAAGAAGCCTCGCGTGGAAAGCAAATGGAACGATTAGACACCTCTTTTCAGTACATTTGCTCATTGCCCTTATCCTCTTTCTAATCGTGCCATCGGGGTTTTGATGTCTTTCTAATATCGCCCAGAGCCGGAACGGGCCTTTTCTATACCGTTAGGGCTCAATAGGAAAACCTCTTGAGAAGGCGTTTCAAAAGGCAAACAAAACTGTTTTTACTTCATTTTCTTTGGAGTTTTGTGAAGTGATCAATTGCTGTTTCCTGCGTGATGATAGCCTGCGTGCAGACTATGATGTCAACCAAAGATGAGAGTGTGTATATTTCATATTTTTCATATTTTTCATATATTTAGCTAAGGGGGAAGGTAGCCCTTCAGCACAGGTGTGAAGAAAACTGGAAAAAATAACGATTTATTCGAAAAGAAAGAAGGCAGTATAGCATTCAATGAAAATTCTTTTTTCATACAATAACGAAATTTAACCAAGTTTCAAAAATTTCTCGATTTTTCGTTTTCGTCATAATCTGATGGTTTAAGTATTTGAGTACCGTTTTAGCCAACTCACTTCCAGAAATAATCACAATTACTGGGAAATTTGAGCATTTTAAAAGAAGCAATGAGATTGCTCAAAAATTGCGGGAATAGACATCAGGGGATTAAAGTAAACTCACTTGACCTTGCAGCTATATTCATAACATCCCGTGCTGCTATTTCATTTATAATGATTGACCAAGACCGCGCTAAAGCTTTATTGCTTGACCTGTGCGGCTTTTGCACTTTTAAGCATAATCGTTTTTCCCGCGCTTTCTGTTTCAATTTGATAAAAGCCTGATTTTTCGAAACAAGATTCCGGGGAACTGGTGGGTACTAAAAATTCTTGGTGTACCCAATGGGCCAATCAAATCGCTTGGCACTTGGCTCACAGGCACGGGCGTAGGGGAAAATAAAATCTGGGGGGCTGCCGGATAAAATTTCTATTGTTTACCAAATTTTTTGCCCGATTTAGGGTGGATTTTTGCCCGAAAAAGGTTGATTTTGGTAAATTTTTCCAACGTTGGGGGGGTACAGCCCCCTGGCTCCTACGCCTATGCTCACAGGGTCGCAAAGCGCATAACTACAAAAGTGTGTCTGCGAATTCTGCTTCGAATGACATATAATTTTGTTTGGTATAGTTTATGATAATGATTGACCAAGACCGCACACAGCCCTGATTTTGTCTGGTTTCATTTTACTTCACCAGATTTGATTACCGACGGTATCCTGTCATCCACTCCCCAAAAATTGATAATGAGATTGAGGTTTGAGGATTTTTGGCAGGCCTTAAAGGTGATCAAATATGAAACTCTGGTGGCTGCATATACGTCAACCCATCCATTTCTCATGTTTCAATATTGCATCATATGTCTAGAGAACGCCTTGCAAAACAAACTCCTTTCATACTCAGCTTGTATAATCAACACTGCTTCGATAAACTTGCCTTCATTTTTATTTCATTTCATTTTTAATTCTTTAGCCACGGTTGCCCCGTCAGTCAAGAAAGACTGCTTCTCAATGATTCTCGAAAAGCTACCTTCGGATGCTATGTAGAAACAAAACAAAGAAAAATGGAGGCCTTTCGCAACATACGCCTCTCAGATACTTTTGTTAGGACTGTTTCATTCTCCTTTTGATGATTCTATTAGCTTAGCTTTACGAAGTGTTCACATGCTTTTTGTTATTTGTTTAGTTTGTTTCATCATGCACGTTTCATTAATGTACCACCAGGCCTTCGGTAAACAAATCTTAAATTTTACGCTGAAATCAAATAAACCAAAGCTCGATTTTGACGAAATAAGCGGAGGTGGCTTACGTTGGAAGAAGACGAAATTTTAGCTGGAAGTTGCTGGAAGAGAGAAAGAAGCTTGAACTCGTCGCTGGAAGGGGCTTCCGCAGAAATACAGCCCACCCTTCAGCGAACAAATCTAAACTTTTTGCGCTGAAATCAAATAGACCAAAGTTCGATTTCGCTTTAAGAAAACTCAAGGCGGCTAAGGCTGAGAATCGTAGCTCGAAGTGGCTGCTGAGGTTGGAAAGAGACGAAATTAACGCTGGAAAGGTTCCCGCAGAAATACCTCACAAGCAAACAAATTGCTATAGTTTTTACCCTGAAATCAAACTGACCAAAGTTCGATTTTGCCGAAAGAAAGCTCCAGGTGACTTAGATCAGAAACAGACAAAATCGTAGCTGGAAAAGTCCCCACCGAAATGCCCTCTAGACGTAAAGGTGAGCTTTGGGTCTGTCTGCAATTATAAAATTATATATTTATCATAGAGTTCAGGAGAAAAGTCAGATATCATGTGATGTTTAATTTCATGAATTAATTGTTATAGACATAAAGATTAGCAAGTATTTCTAGTTTATAACCATATCTTATTCATTAATTTCAACACTCTGTATTTCTTCCCCTTTCTAACCTACTGTTCTTCGTTTTGCTGCCTACGACTTCAACTGTTTATGATCAGTAATCCTTGCCTGCTTTTGCTTGCTTTTGCCCAAAAGGGGAATTTCACTCCCTAGATTTCTCGTACGCTTTCTATCTACGGAAATCCTTCTGTTTTCTCGAGAAATCTCTCTGAAATCCACCAAAATCCTTATGTTCTTCTGGAAATCTCGTACGCTTTTTGAAGGAGTCATACACCCATCGCTTTTGCCTACTCTCGGAAAGGCAGTTTTCTTTCGCCTCTTTTTCCATTTGTTGGCAATGTCTAATTTCCATCACTTTCCTCTAGCTTTCGATGCAACTTGGTTGGTTTTCCGACGACCTACACGAGAGACGCTGAATTAACCTTATCAATACAAACTACCTTACTCTGCGGTGATTAGGGCAAGTGTAGAGTTCCATGGTCCACTTTATTTCATTCAAACTTTCATCGTGACATGACTTCACGTACTATTAATCAATGATGGACCTTCTGTTTCTATATCGGGACCATGTCTTAGCCGTATTATTTCACCAACGAGCTATCAGGTTTTGCAGACAGCGATCTTGTGACATTTTCTCAACGAGAGTGCTGCCCTAACCATTCAAATTGAAAGATCATTTTATAAACAGAACGAAAAGAGTTCTTTCCTGATGGATCTCAGTCAATGGCTGCTATCATTCTGGGTCATCCCGGACAGTGGTCCCTGATTGTGAAGTTAGACTTACTACCTGAGTCCCTTCAGTCAGCAATCGCTTCGGTCAGCCGAATGGGATTGTTACTGAATTTCGACTAAACGAGGTGATAGCCAAGAATGGGCCTAGGCAGGGTCATCATTTTCACTGTTTCATTATGAGTTCCAGTTGAACAAGGTCTACCGCAGGAATACAAGGCACTTAGGTAATCAGTCGAAATGTGAAGGCCAAATCTTCTATTGCTTCCATCGGATTGTTGGATACGACATAAATGCAATTTAATTCAATTGAGTTCGATTAAATATGCTAGCTTATGATTGGTCGATTGTAGCATTGGTGCTCGAAGCACTTTTGGCGCGAATTTCAATCGTATTTTGCTCGCTAACATTTTACTAGCATTTTCAATAAATACATAATATCTATGTTTTTGCCCTTTGGGTAAATTTTCGAATCGTCCTAAATTCTAGCTTTTGGGTTGTTATTTACATTTTACCAAGGCTCAAACTTTTTTTTTTTTTTTCATACTTTATTTAACGTTGGTAAATAGGTAAGATAGCTAATTACAATACATAAATGCAAGAATCAGCTAATTAATACCAACAAACATAACATAATTAATACACATAAACATAATTAATAGTAAAGTGGCAAAAACGAAACGAAAACGATATCTAGATTTAGATTTTTAGTAAATCTGATTAATGTAGCCAAGATTCTGTAAATACGGGGTACAGAGCCTACAAATGCAAGGGATGGAAAACTGCTTTATTTTAGCTTTGAATATTTCTAAACTGCTAGCCATTCTAATTTCATTTGGAATGCTGTTCCATATTTGGTTGCATCTATGGGTTATTGTTTCTGTACCATATAAAACTGTTTTTGGAGTCCTAGATGAAAATTTTTCTGTTCTTAGATCATAAGCTGTTGTATCAAATTTGAAAATCTCATTCATGAATCCAGGACTCATATCATTTTTGGCTTTATACATTTCTATTGCTAGGAGCTTTAAATTGTGTTGATGAATAGTTGTGGCACAATCCTTAATGAGCAAGGCCTCAAAACTGGAATTGTAGTCAACTTCTATGCACTAACTTTGTACTAATAAGAGGGCACTCATAAAGTACGTACGCACTGGCGGGGGAGGGGGCTTGAGCCACTCCGTATAAAATTGCCTATGTCTCCTATTAAAAAAGCTTCCAAAGGGGGGGGGGGGTTTGAAAGCTGGAAAATAGAAAATTTTACATACACGAAAACACGCTTTATGGATACCGAATGATATATAATTTTCAAAAGTTCTTTTGCTGTTGGAGGCCCATAGTTTGATTACGGAACCCACAAAGGGCTCCTTGGGTCTGTTAACAACGGTACTATTCTCTTGCTCTGCGGATGTAAAAACCAACGTGAATTGAATAGTTTATGTTCAAGGACAACTAGGATTATCCTGAAAACCAAAGTAATGGTGAGAGATTGTTACATATTTCATTTAAAAAGAATGCTAGATTATTATCCTATTATCATACCACAGAAAGAGAGCTATTTTGTCGCTTTCTTATCCTACAATGGGTTTTAACCAATGTTTGGCCTATTTCTAATGAATTGTTTTGTTTCGTGACACTTGACGATAGTTGGTAACCAAATTTGAAAACCATATATAGCACATTTTATAGAAAGCTGAAGAAATTTAGAGCGACAAATTATGAAATTTATTTCTGTATTATTTGTTGTTAGTCATGAAGATATATTAGCAACTAAGTCGTGTCAGATTACTGATGTTATACCACACAACGTGGAAGTGCTGTGCTTGTATTTGCAAGAAACTTTCTGCACAAGAAAATCCGAGAGAAAATCCTTGCGAAGCTTGCTGCTTATCGATCCGAGAAACTAATCGATCTGAGAAACCGGGCAGTGGTTAATTTATAAAAGATGGGCAAAGACATGAACCGAAAAGACCGGCAAAATGGTCAAAAATCTGAAGATGAACCGCAAGCTGAATCATTGCGTAAGGTTACCTTTTTGTTTTAGGTGGATTTGTAATACAGGTACATTTAGGCCAATTTACTCTAGGTATTGACCATTCATTCTAGACGAATTTTTCCGTCATTGGTAACGTTTAAGCGACATGGACACGTGATGCTAGTGTAGGAAGGGTGGATGGGGTGGATTACCACCAGCACAAGAGTCTTGTGAAAGCTCTTGGTGCTTCTTGTTATTATATTAGATGTATTATTAGAGAGCTCCTAGGAATGAGAGCCAACCAGAATCTCACCAGCACTGGTTTGAAGTATAAAGAAGGAATATTGAAAATCAAAAGCGAAACTCGATACCGTTGTCGTATTTGTGTAACGCTCGTGCCCTGCCGTACCCTTTTACAGATTCTTACTCTGGCATAGCTTTGGTTTGTCCTTTTAAATGGCCTCACAGAATTCCGGTTTTAAAAGTTTTTTTCAGTGTTCAAGAACGTAGAAGACAAGAAAGTAGATGAATTCAGTCGGAGGGGCACAGGAGGCACAGCATCCCAAATCTTGTCAAAAGCGCCTCATTTCAACTCCAAAGTGCACAAGAAGCATCGTATCGTAGAACGAGCGCCTTCCGTTCTAAAGTGTGCCATTTGGAGTGTTGTGCCCCTCTTTCGATTTCACGGTATTCGCAAGGATTGATGCAAAGTGATTTGCAATGTTTTGAATTATTTCAAGGGCCTAAATTCATCTTGTTGCTTTTCAGTTGTGATAGAGGATGGACATGGTGATGATGATCAAGAGAATGAATCATGTGTTACTCAAATGAAGGTAATATAAAATCGCATCCTCTTTTCACTTATTGATTCGGTGATGGATTCTTTGTTTGATTGATTGATTGATTGATTGGTCAATTGATTGATTGATTCAGTGATTAATTGATTGATTGATTCAGTGATTGATTAATCGAGTCGTTTATTTCTTCTTTTATGTATTTCTTATACCAATATCCTATGTTGCCCTATGTTACACTATGTTGCCCACAAGATACAAACACTGCGAAGAATAACACTAAGCACATATTTTTTAGCAAGATAGCTCCCTGAAATAACATTATGACAATCTGATGCTACATATACACAAAAAGTGTGTGCTTTATTCTATCGACAGTTTTAGAAACAGACTGTACAGTGTATAATGTTGAAGAATGATCTCTTGAAGTTGCCAGACCCTGTCTTCCTCGATTTTAAAACATAGTTTTTGTATATTTCGTCATCAGCGTATGCCAAGGCAGACATGGCCCATCCTTGTGACCGAAGCGGGAGAGCGATTCTCATATTATGGAATCAAAGGTAAGACATCTTTTATTAAGTATGTATTTCATTAAATGTCTTATCTTCATAGCAGTTTTAAATTCATCAATCAAATCAAAAATCTTGAATTCATAGCAATTTCGTGCTAGAGAGTGGTACAAATAAAAACTATGCAAAAGAAATTTGGACTTTTTTAAAATCACATTCCGATGAAGACGCAAGTCAGAAAGGCCTCAGTGTGCTAAATGTCTCGTCGTTTTTCTGCAACCGAGTTTCTTTAGTATAGTTTCATAGCAAATTTAATAAATCTCCTTCCCTCTCCTTCCCACCCACTCCAGATACATTTCGCCACTTGATGCTGAAATTTTATTGCACTAGGTTAAGATCGATCAACGGAGGGTCCAGGAAACTTCAAAAGTAAAATACTGGTATATCTTTTCAGACTTTTTAGACAAAGTTATCATTTGCCCAACAAGTGAAAAGTTTTCTCTAGGAAGAGGCAATTGCCTTAGAGATGAAGCAAGATCTCCTTACTGAGTCCTTCTTTATTTAATTGATGTATGATTAACTGGACTTTTTCCTTTTGTAGCTGTACTCGTTCTGTACCTCACTCAAGATCTGATGTATGACAAATACCGTGGCAAAACCATCTACCATGCATTCAGTATGGTCAGCTATTTCACTGGTGTCCTAGGTGCCATGATCGCGGACAGTTTCCTTGGAAAATACAAGTAAGTGGAGAGTAGACTTATTAAATGCGTCTCTCTTGTTTCCCTGTTCGGCTGACCAAATAGACTCATTATCTAACTGAAAGTTGAGAAGGGCAGTCCCATAAACTTTTTAGCGAACCACTCAAAGAGCAATACAAAGTATCGTTTTATGATTGACTAATTGAAACAAAGATGCCAAAGTGAGTATAGCCGTTGTTGCTTCTGAAAGCTGCTAGTAAATTTACCGGAGTTACGGATTTACTGGATTAAATTTACAGATTACAGATTAAATTTATCAGAGTTAAGGAGCTACATCATCTCAACGCAGACAAATTATAGCATAAAAGTTTGAGTTTCTCAATCCTTAAATCAAAGAAATATTCTCCTTGCTACCCCTGGTTTTCTTTTCTCTTGTTTGAGCCTGGGAAGCCAAAATTAAGAAGCATTTTGGCATCGTTTTTTCTAACAGATAACATTCGCTATCAGACGAGACTCGAAGATGTGATCGTTCAAACTTGCAGTAAGATCATAAGTCATAGTTGTTGTGATGTATCTAATTATGAGTGCAGGGTTGGGATTGAAATCATGCCAATAGCTGCACTGTTCTTGCGATACAATCATACTAATTGAAAGATACGTTAGATGATTGCGATTGTTATTGCTAGTTTATCTAATACTGGGTGAGTCAGAAAGTGTTTGCCAATTTTTATTGATGCAGTTTAATTTGCAAATTCGTTTCTTTAAAGTTAGTTGACGGAGATAAATAGCTAACTCAGAGCTGCATATGCAGGGGACTGGGTAAGATAAAAATAGATCTGGTATCTTAGCCAATGAAAATTGACCAACTTTGTGTGATCAACAATTTCACGTGATCAGTTTTCTTGAGCGAGATCAAATTCACATGATCACTTCAGTCACGCGTGGAAAGGCAAGCGCTGATTGGTCAATTCAATTGTGTACTAAAGTTCAATTGATTTGAATTAAAACTATTTTTGGAACGACGTTGGCTTTAGCTCCGTCAACTAACTTTAAAGGGGCCTGTGCAAGATAGATCCTTTGCGGGCGTGCATGCAATCAAAACAACATAAATGCTGGCAAGGGCTTCATGTATGCAACTTCTAAGGTCCTGAAATGTGTCGCCCATGGGATCTTATAAGTACATTTCAGGACCTTAGAAGTTGCATACATGAAGCACTTCCCAAAGTCGTTGTGCGTGAACGATCTTTTATCGCACGTTTCCTGCTTTGCCTTCATCCAAATGTTATATGTTGACTCTGAAAAGTACACCACATGTCGAACTTCTCCCCGCTTCGGTCTTCCAAGCTTACTGCCTGTCCCTGACATGATTCTCTTTCAAACAAAAGCTGGTAACATCAGACAAGCTGCTAGGCGGCAGCCATCTTACTTTCTGATAATCAGAAAGTCAACTTCGGCGCGCAAAGGATCTATCTTGCACAGGCCCCTTTAAAGTTCATTGCAAAAAGAAGAAACGCTAACTTAGATTACTAATGTTGTATCCCTCGGGGACTAGTCATTTAATTGTCATTGATATCAAGCTGAAAGTTCTTTTACTAGCGATACTTTGCACAAACATGGCTATATCACAAAATCGCAAATAAATAAGGAAAGGAATGACCGATTTGAACAAAATAAATTTTTATAACTAATTCAATCTTTCTTCTGCAATATGAAACTTCAACACTCCCGATTTGACTTGTTTGTCACCAGAATATGGCTTGTTAAACGCCCCACGTTTTTTCTGACTCACCCGGTATATAATCGACTTTATCGCTGATTGGGTACCGGACCTACAATCCTCGACAAAACCTCTTGTCACAAACCACGTTTGTTAGACTTTTTCGACAAAAAATCGCAGTATTTACTATTTTAGCTGAAATATTTACAGAACCCCCTCCCCCAAGTCAAATGTTGTTTTTCTTGACTCTGGACACTTGTTGCATGATATGTTCCAAGTTAGAGAAATAATCAACATTGACTTGGGGGGGAAAGGGGGGTTTTATGCTCTGTACCTAATTTTTCCTGTTTTGTGACAAGGGTTTTGGCGAGGATTGTAGACTTACTACGTTAAGTCCTAGTAATCGCTACTACCCGCCCACCCTACTCGTTCATACTAATGAGCGAGTAGGGTGGGTTGGTGGTAGCGATTACTAGGACTCAACGTAATAAGTCTATACCGGACCTAACGAAGAAGTCTTTTTGTTTCCTTTTTATTGCTAATTCGTGAGATATTTTATTCATTTCAGGACCATCGTATTTTCTCTGATAATGTACAGTCTGTCAGAGATAGCACTGACCATTACATGTGTTCCAGATATCGGAAGGAAAGCCAAGTAAGTTCATTTCACATTTTCATTTTTCATTATTTCTACACGGTGGCCCCATCAGTCAAGAGAACTGCTTTACAAGGGGCCGTGTCACAGTGGACCCAGGGATGGAAATAAGTCAACAAATTTTCTTTCTTGTATAGCAGCTTACGTTGTTTGCTTGAAGCACAAATGTTATGCGAACAAGATACAAGAAACCGCATGTCAATGTCTCTTTTTTAAGAAAAAATATGGCATTTCAAAGTGACGATTTTGATAAAAAATCAGAAGACTCGATAACTTTTGTCACATTATTTCACAAAAAGCACCCATTTCCACAAAATCAACCTCAGAAGCATAAAATTGCTCAGAAAACCTTCATAACAAATTTATGATGGATTGGATGGATGGATTATTAAAAATCAGCATTCATTTGGCTTCAAAAGACAAACAATGATGAGAAAAATACAAATTTTAGGGTCGTGGGAGGCAAAGACCCACGGTTTTCCCCCTGTTTTTGGGCAATTTTTACCCAAATAATTCAATTTGCATGCAAATTAGAGCCCAATCCCGACCCATGGGCCCCCTAAACCATATAATATTTGGAAAGCTTATTAAATATGCTGTCCAATGATGTATAAGACTTGTGTATTTGGATAGCACTTTAGAAATAAATTATACTTTATCAACGGGTACCCTACCTATTAAAAAATCTGATAATATTTCTCTCAGTAGCAACCTAAATCCACAAAATGGCTCCTAAAAGGCTAGGAATAGCTCACAAAACCTTCACATGCGATTTTTGATGGATTGGATTGATGGATTATTCAAAATTAACACTCAGTGCGCTTCAAAAGAAAAAAATGCTAAGAACAATAACATTTTTAGGGTCGTTAGAGGCAAAGACCCATGGTTTTTGTTTGTTTTAGGCAATTTTTACCCACATAACTGCAATTCGCATGTGAATGAGAGTTTCATTATCATATTAGAAGTATCTTTTATAAGAAACTACGAATGTGAACCAGTATTGAAAGTTTCTAAAAATTATCAAATTTTAAGTACTCAGAGTTTCTTACGAGTTTCTTACGAGTACCATAACAATCTTCATGTGTCCTCGTGAACATTTCAAAACACAGTTTTTTTAAAGCCTTTCCAATGGTTAGACATTACTCAAGTACCTTCTGATTAATATGATATAGGAAACTGAAATTAAAGGAAAAATATGCTAAGGATTCGCTTCACTAAATAGTTACCTAAATAATTTTTTCCAGTATTGGAGTTTCTTAATTTTTTTAGCGACCTGAGAGCTGAGTTTCTTACAAAGGTCATATGTAGCAGGCATATACCAGAGATTGGTTTTAAGGCCCAGTTCACACGAGAACAGAAAGAAACGATATGGAACTGGTCCAGAAAACAAACAAATGTTTGCAGGTGTTCACACGAGAACGATGGAAAGCATTTCGTTCCGTTCTGTTCCGTTCCGAAAAGTGGACGGCTCTAAAAATTGAGCCCGTAAAATACAATGGAACAGAATTTAGCTCTATAGAGTTTAGCTCTAGTGCGGACACTATTTTGGAGCGTTCCGTTCCATTTTGTGGACTTTCGTCGTGTACATGAGGTAATTCTAAAACTCTAAGCGATAAGGTTGTTTACGCATTTAAGGTGAGAAAACTTAATGACGAGCTTCGAAAATTTAGATCTTTAGGGAGGAATTTGTTAACACTTCTTATCGATCCAGTGCCGTGTGAACACCCCTTAAAGCAAGATAAAAGGGAATGTGCAGTGATAAATAGGCTTGTCTATGAATAGAAAAAATAAAGCACTTAGACACAGCATTGTTTCTTTCGCTATCCATTGTTTACGGTGCGTGTGCAACTTCGATTTGAATGAGATATTTTCAGATTTTTGCACTTTACAACTGGAAGCTTTTAACCTTGCACAAACCCTTTAAAAAGTTCGTTCCGTTCCGTTCTCGTGTGAACGGGGCCTTAGACATGGGTTCATTGACTGAGAAGGATTTGTTTGATATTTTTGTTGCCTTTGATAAATCTGCATTACCATTACAACCCATTACCAATACCCGATATTTGTGCTAAAGTGAAAACTGAACTAAAGGCTGATTCTTTGGATGATAACCATGTTACTCTAATTGAAAATTCAATAAGAAAGTATCGCGCTCTCAAGAAAAAGCACCTAAAAAAACATGGTTATAACTACATTATTGAAAATGCATTGGATGAAATCCAGCTCATTGATGCTAAATATGAACAACAAGAAGGTCCATCATCAGCAAAAAAGCGGAGAACAGTCGATGATGAAAAACCTGCTCACCGACCACGTTCATTGTTTACTGATCTGGCAGATAAAAGGCAGAAAGAGAGAACTAATGAAATAGTTGATATTATTGAAACATATCGCAAAGCTGACTTTCCTGAATTGGAATAATTTTGACTTCATTACGCTCATCTCAGTAATACCACATCAGATGAGCCCTCAACCACTATTCTTGCACTTGCTCAAAATGCCCAAATAAGGAAGTTCGATTCCAGACCCTTGAGATTTTAAAAATTAAAAAAAAAATGCTTCAGCATGTTTGTCTGAATAATCCACTTCGAATGAGCCCACAACCGCCATTCTAGCACTAGTTTTGTCATAAAATGACCAAAATTGTGTTTGGGTTCAAAAAGCCCAAATAAGGAAATTCGGGTCCAGATCCTCAAAATTTTGAAAAATTCAAAATTTCATCATTGCACCATGTTTGCCTCAGCATAACGCATCCAATGAGGTATAAATCACTATTTAATCTGGTTTTGTTCCCTTTTCACAGACTTATTTCCAAAACTTAGCATTCTGGGTCCACTGTGCGTGTTTATCTTTTACGATAATTACTAAAAATAAATCGATTAAAAACTAAGCTTATGTTTACAATATAAAAAATCCAAAAGTAATTAGAATTAGACTGAGAAGGGAAAATTGCTCTTCAGTCTACTTTTAAAATGCCAAGGGAGGGTGCTAGTTTGACATCTAAAGGTAATTTATTCCAAGTCTTTACACGCCGGAAAGATATAGTTTTCTGCCCACTGCAAGTGCTCATCCTTGGAACAAGGACATCGGCAGTGGCATTGCGCAAATTCATATTTATATCACGCCCAGAATTTGTCTTGAATAGGTTTGAAAGATAACCGGGCGCTAGACCTGATAATAGACCACATAACACTCTTATTTCCGAGACTTTCAACCACAGAATGAAGGGACGTGGAACCATACGGGCAATGTGAGCAGTTAAAGACCCATTGCCAACCATGATCCTTTGTGCGCCGAATGAAAAACAAGACAAAGAGAACCTAGGCCATTAACGACTTTCAGATAATACCAGTCCTGGCCGTTTGAGGAGACCCATAGCTCTCGCTCCCCTCCAGGCTCCCCTCAAATGCTGGAGGGGAGCCGTAGATGTCTCTCCTGAACAGTCAAAAATAATAAATTGCCCACCTTGAAATATATTTTTTCTTTTGTTTTCTACTTATTCATTTAGGAATAGCTCACCTGAACATTACAAGGAGAGCCAATTACTGCTCCCCTGCTAAAAATCTTATGGCCAGTAATACGGCCTGTAATACGAAAGTCGACTGTGGCGCCTCTAAGGCTCATGGTTAGCAATGGTTCTTTAAAGTAATATTGTAATATTTTAATACACTGCTAATAGGCCCTAGCACATGATATGTTTCTTCTTCAACAGAGCACTCCCGTTGCTTTCATTGTTCTTGACGGCCATTGCATGTGGCAACATCAAACCATGTTTAGCTGCTTTTGGAGGAGATCAATTCAATAAGAAAGATGTAAGTGAAATAATCTTTGACGAAACAATCATTCATTTGTAAATCACTTTTGTTTCATGAATTTATTGATTTCTTCATTATTGCCCACGATTGTTGTTTGAATGGCTATTTTCACTCTTTAGTACTCGACAATAACCCCATAGTCGTCAAGATAACTTCCATATACTGTGATAAGGGATGTGCCACTCGTGGCTTTTCTTGAAGCTCTACCTGGAATTTTGGGTTGCGACCTCTTGCGTCATGACAAGGGGTCGCGGACTCGATTAGCGCTTAGCTACTTCTGCGATCCCAGCACTTGGCGCTAAAAACCACAACTTCACCTTCACCTTTGGGTCAGTTTTTTTACGTCACCACAGATTTTAGGTATAATTTCATCTCCTTTAGATGTAAAGGAATAGTTTAAAAATTTTTAATCGTGTGTGTAAGTATCTATAAAGTTGCTAGTTTTTATGCAATTTAAATGCATTTCTTTGAAAAAATGCATCCAGTCTATAAATCATACTTTTAAAAGAGATTTGAACTTTTTCGTATCATTTCACCCTGCATTTTTTGGTATGCTGCTTGAAGCCGAACTTGCATCCCCCATGAAGAAAATATGGGGCTCAGCCGTCCTTCCGAGTCTACACGACAGATCTCCTGAAGTGCGAAGATATTTATTAGAAAGGATGATGGTGATGAAAAAAGTAATTTTGTGATGTTTTTTATCAGACAACGCTGATTGGAAAGTTCTTCTCAATGTTCTACATGGCAGTCAATGTTGGTGCAACTTTTGCTATGATCTTCACACCAATGATTCGAAGTAAGTATTTTCTTCTTGTTTTGTTCATTGTTGTAAACAATGGAGTATCGTTGATTGTACGAAAATCAGGGCACTCTCACAAACCGACATCTTCAATTAGCCTCACTGCACAAGACCCTCAACCTACGCTCATCTCATTGAGCTGAATTGCTGTTATTGTTGTCGCTGCAGCAGCGTTATCAGTTCAGTCAGAGAGCGAAACTACGACATGTATTGAGTCTAATCTTCAATACCAGTGTTGGCATCACGTTCACCCTAAATTTGTTGTGTTTATTCATGTACTGCTTCTATGTTGGCTTCAGAGGAGATGTGCCCGAACACACCCTCTATGATATTGTCCTGTCTTGTTCTATGTCCTTGTAGTAATACTGTAATATCGATCGTAATATCGTATTATTGTAGTAATTGAGTATTGTAGTATTTGTAATATTGTAATATCTTTTCTTGTATTTTAGTATTGTATAGTGTATGTAATGTAGTAATTAGCATGGGTAAAAAAATGGGGTCACGGAACCATGTGCATAAGTATTTTCTTCTGATCGCACTAAGCAGTTTAAGGCCCCGTTCACACTACTCCGTTTTTGTTAATATCCGTTTTTGTCGAATCGAAGCTACCCGTTCACACTACTCCGTTTTTGTACAAAAGCGGAGGGAAAAACATCCGTTTTTGTGCGTTCACATTGCTCCGTTTTTGTGAACTTCATTGTTCAATATTGCAGCGTTTTCAAAAACCTCCGTTTTTGTGCGTTCACATTGATCCAGTGCGTTTTCAAAAACCTCCGTTTTTGTGGGTATCCACTGTTGACAGCGTTTTCGAAAATCTCCGTTTTCGTGCCGTTTTTGTGCAGATTAGTGTGAACGCTTTCCCAAAAACGGATGCTTTTCTCTCCGTTTTTGTACAAAAACGGAGTAGTGTGAACGGGGCCTAAGCAGACCTCCAAATAAGGGATCTCCAGAAGTCTACGAAAATTCTGTTATAAATGATTCATCAATTTGTCTTTATTTTTCAGCCGACGTCAAGTGCTTCGGAGGAGATTGCTACCCCGCAACATTTGGTGTACCAACCGCATTCATGATCATTGCAACATGTATGTCATCATAATTTCATAATAGACAGCTTGAAGTTGTACTAATTTATAAACTGATATCGAGATACTTAGACTGATTGATTGATTGATTTTTTATTTTTTATTTTTTTTTTATTCCATTAAAAATTTTACAGGACGTATTACTAATTACTCTACCTACAAATTGCTCTACAAAACACTACAAGGACGATACCACAGGGAAGCAATAGACCATGAAAACCCCGGGGCCATTACATGCAAAAAGATAACAACTACTGGGTGGATCAGGACAAATGCACCACCCACCCGCAAAGCCGTACCCAAAGGATCACCCAACCGATTCGCATGATAAAAAGATAGATGATTCTGACCTTACAAAATCAAGTCCAGGCCCAGTCAAGGCCTGAAGATGGGTTTAACCGAATCGGTTGAGTGGCCCTCACGCCACGACTCCTCGAACAAGCGACACACCTTACGACCCACCCATTACATACCAGGGGCGGATCCAGACCGAAGTTGAAGGGGGGGGCAACCTGCAAAGAGGGCGCCAAAAATACAATAGAACGAAAGCGCGCCCGAGGCGCGCGAAAATTTTTGGACTCCAGGTAAAGAAGATTCTTTGGTTTTTCTTCTAAATAATGCCTTGATTTGTATGTTTCACCCCATACCATAATCAAAACAGTTAAAAAAGAGAGCGAGAGGGTCATGATGAGGGGCCCTAAACCCGCCACTGATATCGCAGGGTATTTACTCGATGTTTGGTCTCTTCCCCTTTTACAGGCCAAACGAATTATTTAATATGTCGATGGAAGGAACTGAAACAAGCATGGAGCTGCAGAAAACTTACTGCCGTCTGTAATGAATCGTGGAGAAAGTTTGATCGACTCGCCNGTTTCACCCCATATTCTAATCAAAACAGTTAAAAAAGAGTGCGGTAGGGTCATGATGAGGGGCGCATTTCTCGCCAAAAGGGGGCGTCTTCATCGTGAAGGGGCTGAGTCTTCATCGTGAAGGGGGGCAGTTGCCCCCACTTGCCCCCCCTAAATCCGCCACTGCACGTAATTACTACTGCACGTAATTACTGCACGATACAACTATACAAAAAGATACAACTGCACGTAATTACTACTACCGAGATAAAATTAAGGAAACGGGACTTTACGACAAGAGACTTTACGAAACGGACTTGGTGGTTGAGTGAGGTATAACTAAATCTTGATTGATTGATTGACTGGTATAGTTTGTTGGATGTTTGACTGATTGCCAAGCATTTCGAATGTGTACTTCCCCAAAGAAGTTCCAAACACTAAGCTGGCCGATTATATGCTACGACTGCGTAAACTTTAGTCCATAGGAATGTTTTTGTCAAACAGTAACTTTTGATATTTAGTATTTAGTTGTGAGTTTGCCTTGGTGTTATGTGGCGAAGACGTCTTAGTTTGAAATTACCCGCAAAGGTTTTGAGTGTTTGTAAGTTTTGAGTTTTTCAATCGCCAACATTACTATCTATTCTCGCCTTTTTACAGTTTCATTTATCATTGCAACCAAATGGTATGTGACGAAAGCCCCAGAGGGAAACATGATGATCAGAGTGTTTAAAATTATCGGGGTATGATCTTTTTATAATGATTTACTTATTGATTTTTAGTGAATAACAAACATTATTTACGTAGATTTTGAACTAGTGCTAGGTCGCCTTCCGGCACAAACATTTTGGGTTAAGAAGTTCAGGATATTTTTCTGGTAAAATCTGGGAGATTTACACAACTTTGGAAGGTTTCTAAAATTATTTAGCAACAAACGTTTTAAATTCATATATCTTCAGCTTCTCGTTTCATCTCAATATTCTTTACTAACAGGGAGCGCTTTTCATAGATTGATTCTAAGGTGTTTTTTGGGAGGAGTTTTTTTCATTAAAGCATGGAAAATTATTTAAGAATGAAAACCTTCAGGGACAAATTATTTATTCAATGACCCATCTTCGAAGAAATTAAATGCCTTGCTCAGCACAGATTTTCGGACGAGGCACTTGCCAGGCAGCTACAGATTTACCTTCCCAAAACATTTGCTTTTAAATAATATTTGAATCGTGTCATGGTTCATTTAAATTAGCAAGTTTTATTGAAATTGAAAATGACAGAACCATCCAATTCAATGAGCGATACTGAGACTTATGTAATGAGTATATATCTATCACTAGCATGCCATAGGAGAAGGAAAAGAGAATCGTGCAAAAGGCATCCAACATGATCATTGGTTGGAACACGCACAAGACAAATATTCCGTATGTATTTTATTTCAGTATCTACAGTACATCTTCAAATTGGCATTGATAAAGATAGGGCAAGATTTCATATAGATGAGGGATAGATGGCAAGTTCTGATTGAACTGCAAGAAGAAAGCGATCTCTGAACGAGGCCCAGTTTAAACTTCGCATTTCTGCCGCGTCGAATTAAATTATTTCTCCAAGTGTCGATTAAATGCGACGATAATCATACGACGTTTAAATCAGCGTTGCATTAAATAATTAAATTCGACAGTAGCTCATCAGCTCTGCCGCTTAATTCACCTAGAGCGTGACTTGCTTTAGAGCGTCGCATTATTGCCGTGTCGAATTAAATTATCGCATTGGCTGTTCCTTAATTTACACTCACGAAGAAAATACCAAGAAAATCATACCCAATTCGCTTGCTCCACGTGGGGATTCTCGTTAGGTAACTTGAAGTGACAATATTATTTGCGACGTTTAAATCAACAAGCAGTTTTGCCGCATTATTTTGTCGCATGAAATGTAATTCAATTCGACACGGCAAAAATGCGACGTTTAAACTAGGCCTAAAAGCAATCCTTACGATTGATGAGTTGAAATTCAAATATAGATAAACAATAGAACTAGATACGCGTAAATAACAAAATCATCAAAAATATGCTGAAATTTGAGATCATTTTCTTTCTAACTGTGCCTCTGATCGATGCAAACTTTTTGGCGTATTACACATTTCAGAGACAATGAAAGTCCAAAATGTACCGGGTGAGTCAGAAAAAACGTGGGGTGTTTGGTGGACTGTGAAATAAAAGTATGTGGCCGATATTCAGAACTAAAATATTAATCTATCAGTCAAAGGCTAACTTAGATGAGAAAATTTTGTTTGGTAAAATCACTCATCTTTAAGGCCCAAAAATTAGAAAAATGCCTGTAAAAGGTTTATATTGGAACGAGAATTTCACGTTCCACTTTGGTCCCTGATTTACTGGGCATTGACATTTAAATTTAATACAATACTCAGTTTCAGAAATAGAATTTTAATTTCAATAGCAAGTAAATTATAGACCAGAATGGAACGTGGAATTCTTGTTCCCATACAAACCCCTTATAAGCATTTTTCTAATTTTTGCGTCTTAAAGATGAACGATTTTACCAAACAAACTTTTCTCATCTAAGTTAGCCTTTGACTGATAGATCAATATTTTAGTTTTGAATATCGGCCACATACTTTTTATTTCATAGCCCGCCAAACGCCCCACGTTTTTTCCGACTCACCCGGTATAATGAAGTAAATAGATTACGCTGAAGCCTAGGCTTAAAATGAAAGGTTTGAAATTTCACAAATTTGTTGCTTCTTTTAACTGTAAGATATCTCAAACAGTGTTTGCATTTTTCACTAACTTGAGTCCATGGTCGGGTTTAAATGAAACAATATCGCTCTCTCTTCTAATCATAGTTTGAACGTCAAATTTTATTTTCTTTTTTAGATGGACGAAATTCAGGATGTTAGATCTCTTCTGAAGGTTCTTGTCATGTACATTCCACTGCCTGTCTTTTGGGCACTTTTCCATCAACAGGTGAGTGATAAAACAAACAATAAACAATAACAACATGAAAAGAACTGATGATAAAATTACTTTTAAAATGCTTGTATTTGTCAGTGCAGTTTTTACATGTTTTATAAGCAGAAACGATGAACTTCAGAAATGGTGTTCATAAAGACAAGAAAATGTACCGATAGATAATCGTTTTGTGACAAGAACTGAAATCTTTAGGATAACCACAGGGGGTCCAGGCGTATCCCCTAGCGAGTACCCTAGTTTCCTTTCTTTGCTTCCCTGTGATCCGGATTTTGAAAACAACACCTGTGTAATGTGATATCGGGTTGCGTCATCGTTGCGGTCGAGCTGTTGTTGTTATAATGTAACAGCAACAGCTCGACCGCAACGACGACGTAGCCCGATCTCGAATTACACAGGTGTTGTTTCATAATTCGGATCTCAGGGAAGCAAAGAAAGGAAAACTATGGTACTCGCTAGGGGGTACGCCTGGACCCCCTGTGGTTAACAGGAAGAAAATATCAGATAATCTCTTTTTTTATTAAATAAATTTTCACACATTTTAATGAAATGAAATATAGTTTCTCTATGCAAATCATAAGGCCTAGGCAAAATACGAGCTTTAACATCATACGATGAGATGATGGCATTCAGCGAGCAGGATTTTGCTAAAAACCAACTTAATTAAGGCTAAATTATCATTAAAATGATATTCTACGAACTCGACTGCTGATGGTGTATTGATATATTGATAATCAAAGATTACTCTGAAGGTTTGTTCTGAAGATGCCCTAGTGGGCGAAACTAGTCAGCACTGAAAGAAAATAAAAAAGTGCATAAGACCAAACTGATGCCTGTTTTCTTCGAGTAGTTAGGCCCTCTTCAACGGTACACTGTAGATAATCAAAGATATTTATGCAATGTCCTTTTCATAACTATTCACACCATTCAAAGGGATCGAGTTGGACACTTCAAGCCGAGCAAATGGATGGTGACTTGGGATCACTTGGAACATTAAGATCTGATCAGATTCAGGTAAAAAATTAATTATTAATTGTTTACATTTCATTCGGATAAATTTACTATGGTGTCCGAATATTTTCGCCAGCTTTGAATTTCGATTCTTGCTGAGAGTGGTTATGAAGCATGTTTTTTTTATTAACGTGGTTCGATATAATTGATCTTTTAGGGTGTGTTTGATTGGTAATCCCAAACCTACCAAATTCTGAAAACAGTAGACTTCGCAGAGACGGAATATATTTCCCAATCAAACACAAAAATCTTCAAAACAGCAGGTTTCGGATTCACCACCAGAGTTTTGCAAATGAAATGAGAATCTCTCCAAAGTCTGCCAAACCCCTTCTGACTTTTGGAGCAGAAGGTTCAGAAGGCCTTCCAAACCTACCAAACCTACTGTTTTGAGAATTTCGGAGCCAATCAAACGCGAATTCCGAGTCTACCAAGTCTACCGGTTTTCAGAATTGGTACCAATCAAACACACCCTTAATCTACACTTTTAATTTACACGAGGATGTGGATTTGATGCAAGACGTCATGTCAGTTCTTATTTGCCCATGACTCGAAAATTCTACAGCAGGGAATCTCGTTTTAAAATTATGAGAAAGTTGTTGTCTTGTACTAAATGTTTTGTCACAGAAAAAATTGTACGAGAATTGGGGTGCTAAGTCTAATCGAAGCAAGCACATGCATATTGCATTTTATTCTTTGTTGATTATATCAGATTTGAAATTGACATTTGATAGATATGAAAGACGAGCACGGAAACTTACCGAACGTGCATGCGGTTTTCAGATTAACTGCTCCAATTCAAGACCCTGGTGCGTGAGATTTCACTGCCGTATGTGCATTTGTTGACATTAATTGCTTTCTTTTTTGTAGTTCTTCAACCCTGTGCTGGTCTTGATCTTGATTCCGTTTTACGATTCCGTCGTTTATCCAATTTTCGAAAGATGCCGTTGTGGCCTAACGTATGTTTTTACTTTCATCTTACTTTCTGTTTATAAATTATTGGTTAATGTTTCATTCTTCCATTCACAAGCCCAATCACTTTGCAAATTTTTCCACCGATAGAAAGAGATAAAAAGGGATATTTTTCAACATGGGAATAGGCAGCTCAAACCTAGTTTCTGTTAGGTTCTCGTCACAATGTTTTGGAAATTTGTTTTAACATATTTGAATGAATCTCAAAACGAGGCCAGGGGGTGAAGGGCAAAATTTGAAGATAGTACAAAAAGTTATGTACTATTATGTACTCACAGAGTCTGTACTATTAACAGTATTAAATATCGAAAAGATAGACAACAATTATCGTGCTTCTAGGCTGGTTGATATCCAAAAAGCTTCTGCCAGCTTGCTAAGATTATGTCAAATCACAGATTTTTCAGGACCAATCTGTGATAGTTGCGATTGGAATCGATACCCAAACTTGTCGTAACATTTTGTCTCTCTCTTTTTAGCCCTCTGAAAAAGATGACCGGTGGTTTAATCTTAACTTCAATAGCATTCATTGTTTGTGGATTGGTACAAATAAAAATTCAGGTTTGTGTTATTCAACTTACATTTTAGATTTTGTTTGCTTAATTTTATCATGAGCGGTAGGAGACGCGTGGATTGCTTTTTGAAAAATATTGTGGTCATAGGTTGGGGTTATTAAGATTAAATTAGCCTCGATGTTTTCAGAGCGGCTTCCTGTTATTTTGTAACCAATTACGGTTGACCCCGCAGACGCTAATCTGCCCANAGGTTTGTGTTATTCAACTTACATTTTAGATTTTGTTTGCTTAATTTTATCATGGTCGGTAGGAGACGCGTGGATTGCTTTTTGAAAAATATTGTGGTCATAGGTTGGGGTTATTAAGATTAAATTAGCCTCGATGTTTTCAGAGCGGCTTCCTGTTATTTTGTAACCAATTACGGTTGACCCCGCAGACGCTAATCTGCCCATCGACTATTAATTCAATAGAATACAAGATTTTGCACTGAGTATCTTTTTTTATGTACTTCTCTCTCCAAAATTTACATCGCTTCGAGAGGTCGATATATCGTGTTATCGATATCATTGTTAATCTTGATTACAGCCGAGTTGAAACCAGGCATTTTTGTAACATTGTTCTTAGTGATACAAATTTATTTTGTAGACCGTAAACTCTCCTCCACAAGCACCAACTGGCAGCCAAGCAAGTGTCGAGTTCATCAATGCTTCACCATGCTCTAAAGTTATCATCGACCCAACCTCTTTCTTCAGAATCGATCTTGGATACGCACAGGTTTCTTTATTTATTATTTTGCTTCTCTTACGTATATCTGTATATCATCATTTTATCCCACGGTAAACTGAATATTTCTGAGTTTTCCAAAAACCGGATGTAAGTTTGAAAAGTTCTGACGGCACATGTTTTGATCGAAATGCTGCAAAATAATGTTTAATTGAATCCTCGATAGCTTCTTTGAATTTGGTGATATTCTGAGAAATTGTAATACTGTTTATCATTGATTAAGGGAAGTTTTTACCACTGCGATGAATCAGTCATTGTTAAAATCACAATTCTGATTTGAAGTTGAAGTAAAGAATTCTGTTATGACCGATGATGTATTAATAAGCATCCAAATCTTTGGCATCTTTAAAAAGACATTGCACGGATGGTTAATTCATCTTCTGCTTGATTTAATGGCTTGAAAGGAACTTCAAGTACTTTGCTATAATCCTACATGTAGCATTTTTGATATCTTGATTATTTTCAGAATTACAGCGTCTTCTTTGCTTGGGCCAGTTTTGAGAATCTGACGTCATCAAATTGCTAAATCGTAAACTATAAAAGCTACAGATTTCTGCTTACTGCCATATTATAGACCTTCATAAACTATGGTTTTCTTGAAGATTGTACGGTTTTTCATATTTTAATTTAGGATCTACGATTATTTTAATTGTTTCAAAACTTTTCAGGAGTTCTTTCAATAAAAAGAAAACCGCTGTTATTCTGGAAATAATCAAGATATTACAAATGCTACATATAGGATTATAGCAACGTACTTGAAGTTCCGTTCAAGCCATAAAATCAAATGAAAGATGCATTAACCATCCATGCAATGTTTTTTAAAGATTTGGAGGCTATGATGTATTATTACGTATAGTCTCTACCGGGTGAGTAAAGAAAGAACCCGTTGGAACGGTTAATGCTCCCTTGGTGTCAAATAAATTCTATTGCAAATATCTTATTTAATAGCAAACAAGTTCAATTAGGTTTTAAGATTTATCTGACTGAAATCGGTAACTTCGTTCTGAAATTATGATAGATTTTCTCTAGAAAGCCCCTTCTAGAAGCCCTCAAAAACGGTCAAAGATCTCGATAAAATTTCACTAATATTTCTGCCTTACAGCAATGACCTGAAAACGCTTTAGCACGTGTTATGCCTTTCGAAGGATGATAATTTCACACGTAAGAGAATTACAAAATTGTTCAAGGAGATGTCATCCTCCCAGGGGGCTAACATGTGTTGTTGTCATTGCTGTAAGGTAGGAGAACCAACCAAATTTGATCGTCATTTTCAGTCGTTTCTGAAGGTTTTTGAAGGGACCTTTTTCAGAAACTCCTTTGTAATTTCAGAAGGGTGAGGCAGAGTTAAGATCGGTAAATGTTGGATCAAGTACGCTATGAAATAGGGCATTTGCCAATATTATTGCTTTAGCACCCATTGAAATTTAGTTATTATAGTTTCGATTTTGGGTGCAAGCAGTATTTTAGGATGCTCGCCCCTTCGCCCTTTCACTGCATTTAAATTTTGTGGCTAGCCTCTGACATTTTTATGATTTTCTCACAAAATAGCATTCCTTCCATAGAGATCACATCACATCTTTGGAATATCTGGAAATCGAACCTTCACAGTACAAATGAAAGATTGCTACAGCAAAGGGGATACGATGAAGAATGGTACCATTACAGTGAATTTCAAAAATACTTACCAAACTGTTCTCTTGAATGTCGAAGGGGATAAAGTCGTTGGTAAAGCGGTAAGTAAATCTTTGCTTCAAAATTTACCAGGTGACCCAAAAAAGTAGAGCATTTTTGAAAGATCATCAAAATTTGATTACATTACCAATCATGAAAACTTCTTAAGTGCATTTGTGTCAAGGACCAAATTAATTTTATTCCAGGTGAGTCAAAAAAATGTTTAAACGTTTGCAAGCCTGTTGTTTGCTAGCTATTCATCAGAATCCTAAAACTGATTGTCATCGTGTGTGTAACATGTCCACTTAGACAACAAAATTTACTTGGTTAAAATCGGTCATATCTTTCTTAATTTACAAGTGATTTTATGAAAGTGTTTTGCCTCAGAATCGTTCAAAACAGGCCTAAACTTCTCGATCAAGTTTTCCAACATGTAAGCTCCACAGCGATGAAAATGAAACTTAACGTAGCTATCTTATTGCCTAGGCAGCCAGTTGTGTAGATACAGAGCCAGCGTTACTATTCTTTCACTTGGGAATTTCTTTTGGCAGTTTTCAAATAGCTTTCAGTATCATCATGCTGAATTGTTAGCAAATTGATCAAGGATTTTAGGCCTATTTTGAAGGATTCTGAGATTGAAACAATTTTATAAAATCACTCATAACTGGGGGATAATACAATCGATTTAAACCAACTAAATTTTGTTATCTAAGTTAACACGTTACCCACACAATGGTAATCAGTTTTAAGGAATCTGATGAATAGAAAGCAAACTACAGGTTTTGAAACATTTCAAATTGTTTTACTCATCTGGTAAATAGTGCAAAGTATTGAAATGGCTTGGCAGGAATTTGCGCTTTTTACTAGCTACCTGGTTTTGAAGCATACTTCGAAATCACAAGAAAATATTATCAAAGTGAATTTTTATGCAGCACCGCCAATTAAATTAGTTGTTTGTGTCCTTGACAAGGCTGTTATATTATTTAGGACTCGAACTTTCACGTTAAAACGTAAGATAA
The DNA here is from genome assembly GCA_004194415.1 of Aurelia aurita. Lineage (NCBI taxonomy): Eukaryota > Metazoa > Cnidaria > Scyphozoa > Semaeostomeae > Ulmaridae > Aurelia > Aurelia aurita. Next base: position 1,158,445 of record REGM01000003.1, read on the forward strand.
GGTAAAAATGAGATATTTTGCAAAATGCTATTGCTCAAAATATGGTTTTTTGTGCTGTAATTTCGCCGTCTTTGGGTGTGTTTGATTGGTAGTTCCAAACCTACCAAATTCTGAAAACAGTAGACTTCGCAGAGACGGAAATATATTTTCCAATCAAAAACAAAAATCTTGAAAAAGTAGGTTTCGGATTCACCACTAGAGTTTGCTAATGAAAATTAGAATCTCTCTAAAATCTGCCAAACCTTCTGCCTTTTAGAGCAGAAGGTTCAAAAGGCCTTCCAAACCTACCAAACCTACCGTTTTGAGAATTTCAGAGTCGACCAAACACAAATTCCGAGTCTACCACTTCTACCGTTTTGTACCAATCAAACGCACCCTTTATTTGATATCAAAATTTTCCCGTTTTAGCTTGATCATGACTTTGGCAAAGCCGACATCAACTCAGCTAATTCAAGAATCAGGTGGGTGCGTTTTATAAAAGATGGAGAAACTTTTTATGATACAAAGCTTTTCAAGAACTTTCAGTTGACACACTGTTATATAATTTTTACTGATCGTTATTTGTATATTGAATTTTTTAACGTAATACATAGATGCTAGCATTGTTATCTAAAACATGAAGGGCGCAACTAGATTCATGACCTTGAGTCCCTTGTTTCCTTGTGTTCTTTGATCTGTTTTAATTCCGTGTTGTTTTGATTGAAACTCAAGGGAAATCATATCAAAGAAACTCCGCTAATTGCTTTCTGTCCTCAGATTAAACAAAAATTGGGGGGGCAGCGGAAGAAACTGCCGGGACTCCCTTTTAGTAAGCACGCTTCTTCGTGGCGTGCAATTAGGAATAGTTATTGACATTTTGCTTTTTCTGTTATTACAGAGTAAATCAGTCTTTGGATCAAATTGCAAAGCTTATTTTGATTATTAAAAAATGAGAATGAAACATACATAACGATTTTCTATCCTTCCATAACAGAATCTTGCACAGCCCTGGTACAGATTCCCGCAATCTCACTGTCGATCTTATCCATGTGATTGAGAAAAAGAAAAATATTCAATTCAAACACGTGAAACCAAACACTGCGAAAGTCAACAACGAAATTTTAGCTGATGAGTAAGTAATGCTAAATTGACTGATCTATCTTGTTAAAAGTGCTTTTTCAGATGAATGGGATCGCTCGAATTCGGAGATAAAGATGTATGATGATGTTTTGATTCGTTGTTGATCTATCTTTGTAGATACGCAGCCTTTTTCTTGTAGATAAGAACTCATTGTTTCTTTATTTTTTGTAAATTTTGTAGTTTTAGGAAAGTTTTCTAGAACCAGATTTTGGAAGGAATGGAAGGCTTGAGTCGTTTATGCAGCTTTGAAATGTATTTATTGTGGTATAATCTTACAGTTGTTTTTTAATTAGGTTAGAGACCTTGGCCTAGATACCTTTTTCAAAAAGAAAAGAAATGCAAACTTGAAAATGACCTTGAGGAAGGCAACCATGACAGAAAATATGGAAAGATATTCTGTCTATGACTAGCTACTTTTAAAACACAGCTTGTTCCAAAATCTTTTATATATTTGTGTTTTTATCAGACATTCTATTTTGTGAACACAACAATTTTTATGTGGGAATTTTTTGAGAGGAAGCAATCAAATTACAACCTTCGCAATAAGGATCTCCTACAGATACCAGGATTCCAAACGATAACTTATGGGGTAAATTCTATTACATACAGAGGCAGCTACCTTTGGAATAGCATACCTGATGTGGTAAAGAGCTGTGATAGTGTCCTCTCTTTCAAACGACAAATCAGAGAATGGAATGGAAAGACATGTACCTGCAGAGTTTGTAAATAGATATGTAAAGAGTTGGATTGTATTGTAATTTAGTTATTTTTGTATATTATGTAGATAGTTGGTATTAATTAGTGCACATCTCTTGATGTGCACTATAGACGTATATTACCAACTTTAAACAAATTGATTATTATTATTATTATTCTAATTAAAAAGATCGGTACGACTGACGTATCTTCTTACAGTGAGTTGTATCTGTTCGTAGGTATGGCGTGATGGCATGGAGAAATGGCACTAAGTTGGACCTACAGGTAATCTCATATTGATTTTAATAAGGTCGTCAGATCATCATTTAACTGTGTTATCTCTTTGCAATTTTTCAAAAACCCATTATTAAAGCAAGAATTAGAGCCAAGAAGATGTGTTGCAGGATGATGTAAAATAGCTTAAATTTTGTCAGCCAGCAATAAAGTGCAGAGAGATTTTATACCCAATCATTGGTTCAAGTTAGCAACAAATTGAACAGATTTTTAAGCTCTGTATCAACTGGTACATGTTCACAGATCTTCGTGCTTTCATCACACCTCTTCTATCTAAAACAATCGTCCTCCATCGATTTATCCTCCTACAACCATCAAGGGAGACTTCAGTAGAAAAAATGAATCAAGTCCCGATATGACAAAGCGATTTACGGTGTTAAAGAATAGATTTCACACCTGAGTTCACTGAATCAACTCAAAGTAAATAAATTGATAAATAAAGAGAGCAAAGCTTTATGGCCGGCTGCCTGAGGCTCTCGAATCGCTTTTTCGGCATCAGGTCTATATCTTTGTCTTACAAAATTGACCCTCAACTCCTACAACCTGCCCGCTTTCAAAGTTCTGTTAACAAAGTCAAACAGTCTTCTTCATTCCTTTTCACATCCGCTGTTTTGGTTCTTTATAACAGAAGCAACAGGCCCTTGTCAACATAGTTCAAATGAACTGATTTTCTTTCTAGATGAGCAAAAAGATGATGAAATTAGGAACATTTGGTGCTTTTACATTGGTTTTAATGAGACAGGTGAACACCCGAGGTGATGACAAGGTAAGGCTCATTACAACAAACTTCCTTGTTATCTGTCAGTACCGGCTAACAATGCCGTGATTTGAGACATTTTTTACCTCGTCGACACTCTACGATAGGTTGTCGGAGAGTGTGTGTGAGGAGTAGGGAAAGCAGGTTGTCACAAGCTGTTGCACGAGTTGTTCCTACAATACCCTGTGACACTCTGCGACTGGATTGAAGCAAAGCTTGAAATGAATGGCTTGAGTTAAAAGATGCGATCTCACAGGTCTAGAAAAAAGCAATTGTATTCCATAATCTCGGCGCATGCATGAAGAATGCAAATCCAAAGAAACAATGGCGTGTGTGTTGGTCTACTCTTTGTCCTATTTATAGCAGACCACCCCTTTTAGCTCAGGTCATTTACTTTGCTCCCATAAAATTTGTAACTATAATCCAACTGATTCAGAACCAGAGGGTCTTTGTAAATGTTTCAGCCAGAACTGAAGGTTCCTGGTTGTTTTTGTTATTGTACATTCTTTCACTTGTAGGAATGAAGAATTTATCAGCTCTGGAATTTATTCAATCATTTGCACAGCCATTTAAAAATAAATTTTATTTTAATAATTTTTCAAACATTGGACGTTTTTCTGGCCACCAGAAATAAAACGGCTTATCATCTCAGCTTTGGGAGTTCAACTAATAGTATCCTTCAGTGATAATTTGCACAAAGCCGAAATATAAGTCTAAAGCTCCTTTTCCATAAATAAAAACCGTCACAGGAGATTTATTCGCTTTCACCATTTCCTACCATACCTTTTTAGCTTTATGGCACATTCTTCGAAGATGTGAAAAGTACTTCAGTACATCGAATCTGGCAGTTGCCACAATACGTTATCATTACAGCTGGAGAAGTTATGTTTTCTGTCACAGGCCTCGAATTTGCATACTCACAGGTAATTCTTAAAACTTGGACCGAACATTTTTCGTCTGCTTTTTGGAGTTGGCCTGGACCCGGTCGATCCGGTCAATGTAATGCAGTTACTGATGCAATATTTTAGCCATCAGAATGAGGAGGAGTAGAGTCCAGCAAGAACTGTGAAGCACATTTCCAATTGGCGAATGTATTATTTCATCTTTTTCAACGTGACAGCAACTTGCCACAAATTCACAACTTGAATCGTATAATTTTTCCAGCCACACTTAAGCTGTCACAATTCAGCATCGACGACGTACTGTCTCAAGAGAGACAAAAGCTTTTCGATTTAACAAGGAGGAGTTCAAATTATTCGAAGTTATGGCAGAAATTTGACTATGGAAAGGGGGAATGTTGCTATTTTTGAGATATCTAACTTTTTTGCCTCCACTTGTTAACATCAAAGTCTAAACATTAGCGCTTACTGTATTTAATTCGATTGTTATTCGTTATGGTTCTTCTCAAATAGAGGCCAGTGCAGTTATCTGCTAGAATATGTGAGGAAATCTAACTTATAAAACCTGTCTCGAATCGAACTGCTTCAGCACCAAAGCAATGAATCAATACAAAATCTATGACCCCTTGAATTTATTTCTTTTCAAACTAATTTTCAGCAAAATTAATGCCATCCTGTTTTTATTTCTAGGCCCCAAACAGCATGAAATCTGTGTTGCAAGCATGCTGGCTGTTGACCGTTGCCTTTGGTGATTTGCTTGTCGTGATATTATCTGAAATAAAACCAGTCAAAGGAGTTGTAAGTTTGAAATATCTTTCAAGTTTCTGCTTCAGAATTCAATTTAATCATATCTGTATCCTACGTAGCCTGCGTCACAGACCATAACAGGCTACATCCTACGTTCTTGTATCACACAATTGACAGTATGACTAGGATTGCTGGACGCGCCTTTGACGCATCCCTGAATCTGTTTCCAAACAGTCCAATATAATCTCTTTTAGCCAAGTGCAAACAGCAAACGAAAGGGGCAACAAGATTAAAATATCTCTCTTTTCAACGGATTTATCATTAAGCATAAGTTGAGCTGACACAGTGAAATAATATTTCTAACATTTCAGATTATCTTCAGTTTTTAAAGATTCTTGCGACTTATCTTCTGCCCCACTCAACACAACAGAATAATGAAAGAAATCTGGGGTCTATCATATATTTGCCCTTCGCCACGTGCAGGAGCCATCAACTGACACAATGAAATAATACGACACGTTGACACGGACAATGAGATGTTATAACCTGCACTTGTATTTGAATTATGATGACTTTTCAATGTAATATTTCTCTTTTTTCTTCCAGGAAAAAGAAATGTTCTTATATGGAGGTCTAATGGTCGTAATTGTCATCGTTTTTGCCGTGATGTCCTCTTTCTACAAATATTCGGATTTCAGTGGCAAGGAGCTAAAGAAACCAGTCCCATTAGACGATAAAGAGATTTTAGGTGAAAATGGAAATGGCGTTACCCCAAGTTCTTCGACTACGACCTTGTAAAAAGTGGCCTCTGATGTTTGACTTCTGAAATATGGACTATGACCTATGCACTGAACTCAGTAAGCTGTATGCTGTATATGCATTTGCTTCATATTAGTATTTACACTCCCTGTAACTCGTAGATTAGGCTGACCCGAGTCGATGCGACCGTCGCTTTAAACTATTGATGACTTGAGCTTTAGCCTTATTTACATTTTTGATATCCGTATCCATGCATAAAACACCAAAAAGGCTAAATAGCTTCTGCTCGAGTCAGCCGATAAAGACACTTCAGAATTGTTGTGAAAATTCTGTTGATCGTGCTCTGGTACCTTGGTCTGTCATCTGGTGGGGATGTTCCATTTTGCATGAGAAAATGGCACCCATAATTCCGCAAATTTTCTAAGCAAAATACTGCTGAAAATGGCCCGTCCCCGTACCACCATCATCTCAAGATCGATGCACAGAAAAACTTTAGAAATACTAATTTCAAACGGTATTTTATTTTTTGGAGCTTTATTATCAATGCATTATCTTGGAGTTTGCACGAACGCACAATTTCAGCAAACCCTCATCTAGTTTTGAAGCCACCGTTTGTAGAGAATTATCCGCAGTTGGCTAGAATGGAGCGAACATTCTAACATAAAATAGGTATTAAAGTATGCAGTCCAGCAGCCTTGCAAATCTTGCAACATACAATAATTCAAGCGCAAGACATCTGAAGTCTGTCTGAAACCGAAAATTGCGAAGCAAGACCGACCTTTTTGCGATCACTTGATGCTGAATTTGGAAAAGTTTGTAGCTTATCAGATTAACTAGGATGCAATTTTTGTGACTCAAAATTAATGCATCAAGAAGTGACTATGATCAATACTATTAATTTTACTAAACTTCAAGATAAACCAAGGAAAATTTAAAGTTCCAGAATACCTCATTGTACGACATTTTATTCTAGTTTCAGCTCAAATTTGAACCTTTGATTTGAATCATTGATGAAATATATCATTAAAATTAACCATATTACGACGATCGATCTCATTAGTTTTTGCTTTTACCGTAAGTAACTGTAAGTATCCTTTTCAGTAGTAACTTTGCTGGATATTAATTAGAGTTTATGATGATGGAAGTGACACTCCCGTTTGCTCGATGCTTTCATTTTCACTAACCTTATTTTTTCAATAAATCGAAACTCCTTACGAATACATAAAAAATTCTATAACAACAATAGATTTATTTGTTTTTGATACAAAGCAAATACCTTAAACACCCTTGTATAGGACGCAGGCTTTCCGAAAAATCTCTGTCCAATTAGAGGTGCGTCCTATACGTGAGTCTTTGTAATAGCATACCAACTAGGCCAGTCTTCAAAATATTTGTAGCAAGTGATCAAAACTTTGCCTTGTATCAGTTCATTTGAAGACCTCTATCACAGTGATTTCTCAAGAAATTTGAGCCTAAAAGTATGGGTCTTCTTATAAAAGAGCGGCTTCTTAGACATGGGCATTTACGATATCTGATCTGATAACAAATAGTGTTCAAGGCTCAGTGGAAAACTCCCGTCTGTGTCACAAACTCCCTCATCGGGTAACGAGTCATATTATGTTGTTTATTAGTTCTTGTAACAGTATTATTGTATTGTAAAGAAATATTATGGGCATCTCATTTAGATATGATTGTTATCATGACAGTATAAAGAATATTTTGAAACTGATTTGTACAAATTGAACGACTACAATCATTTTTAATCAAACGCTGAGCGTTATTATACGTGAGTTTTCTTTCAACAGTGTGATTCTCGTCTCTGCGCTTCCAGGTTTTTTAACTAAGAGTTTCTTAATTTCGCATGGAAATGTCTACCTTTTAGTACTAAAAGTTTCTTGATTTGATTCTTAATTCTTGGGAGCAAGAATTGTGTTGTTTTTTCTAATACTGCTATAGATATGTTTCTTGATATATGAAACAACATTAGGCAAGGATAAGAGTTCCATTGGGTTCGAAACATAAATTGCAGTGATTATTACACAAGACTTTTTTGAAATATATTTGTTTTGTTCATTCTTTTTAGATATATTTGTTTACTCGAATCGAAAGAAGAATTCAACGCTGCTCTAGTTAAACCAGAAAACGTTTCTTTGACAAGCTTTCAAATATTTGAGGTCTGCTTTTCAAGCAAAATTTCCCCTTTTGACAATGATAATTCAGCCAAATTTGTTGGGTAATTTTTGTGAAAGTTTTGCTTGTCACAGAGCAAATTTTGTTGAACAAACTTTAAAGCTCACAAGTAAAACTGGTTTTCAAGGAATGTAGCTTTAAAGTTTGCTAAATAAATTTTGCTCGTTTCACAAATCTAGAAATTTTTTAATCCCAATTTCCGAGGGGCAAATTACCCCCTAGAAATCTTGTTCTCTTTTTTATGGAAATCCATTTGTTTTCCCGAGAAATCCCCGAAATCGAGAAGTCCTTTTGTCCTGTAAATATCTTGAACGCTTTTCGAGAGAGTGATAGAGTGATACATCATCCCTCGCCCTTTTCCTCTTTGAAAACCAGGTGCTGGCAGTTTGTATACGTAGATCATATGGCGCAGCAATACGCAATATACATAGTAAAAGTTTAGCATCATAGAAATTTAGACAAACTTTGGAGGTTGACGAAATTCTACAAGATGGAAAACAAAAGCTCGCACTTTCATTTTCATTGGGAGGACTTCCCCTTCTTTGAAATAAAGAAACTGAAACTTTCTCCGTCCCAAAACCCGCGCGCTATACTAGACAGCAACAACAACGTTTAGGCAGTTCAACAGTGCACATCTGCTGGAAAGGAAGGCGAAGTTAGTGTCAGTCGCAGCTCGACGAAAGAATAAAAACAAAATAAAGATGTCTTCGCAGTGCGGCAAAGCTTTCCTCTACTTCTACAACCTTGTATATTTGGTGAGTAAATATAAGGGGCCAAGAATAGCATTCTTACTAGTGAAACCCTGCTCTCTAGACATTGTGTTTCCCTTTTGTTTTTAATTAGGCCCACTTCACTTCTGAACATAACTGCTGGAATAGTGAGCCTTTCCAACTTTATAGAATGCAGCACGATTGTGTCTGGGAAATGCAAAGAACTCTTAAGTCTGCCTTTAACAGCGAACAACATATTAGGGAATGAATTGTTTGCTAATTAGCAAGTGGCATAGATAGGGTACTGGCGGGATTTATCAGGCAGCGGGATATATCATCAGACAGTTTTAGCTTTCAACACCCAGTAACACCCCTCATACCATTTCGAAAACAAACGTAAACTTAGGTGAAGCTTTCATGACTCTTCCATTTTGCACCATTATCATTTTCATCGCTTTATGCTTCTTTATAATATGCTCAACGAAGTAGGGGGCCTTTGACTTTCGATTTTCATGTTTTTGGGTCATCGATGAAAGATTTTCGTGCCCGTTAACGGATTTTGTCCGTTAGGGGAGGGGGGAGGGGGTCTCACCTGAATCCGTTAAGATTGTCATTTTGGGGACGAAAATCCTGAAAGACATAAGTTTGTCCGTTAAGAAGGGGGGTTCGGATTGTTTAGAAGGGTGTCACTTTGACACATTCTCTGGTGTGCACAACTATTGTTGTTTTTATATCTCTCCCAGATTGGAATCTTTGTACTGTGTGCCAAGTGTATTAAGGGCACAATCAAAATCTCTTATATGCAAATTAAAAACAGTAGTGCTTGGTGTGCAAAGTTGATGTGATAGGAATTTTGCAAATTTCTGCTTAAAATGCGTAAAAACTTAGATCGGAAAGTAGCTTTTTCCTTTTTAAGCACAACATTTTATCAGTCTCTACCGTACAGGAAAGTTTGCTAACTGCGCGCCAAATGTAACAAGGCTGCTAAAATTTCGCGCACCAAAAATTTGCATCAAGATCGCACAGACGCCAATTTCTGATAAGTTTTTAAGCGTTTTAACCAAAACTGTTAGAAATTCCCATCAATTTTTTGCACTGGGCATCAAATTCTTTTAAGTTTGTGCATCAGAGATTTCAGAACAAAGATCCAACCTGGAGTCTCTACACATTCAGTACGTAGGTAACAAACTTTTCAATGTGGTCTATCCAGCCACCAGATAGGAAATTTTCCTTGCGCTGCCAATTTCTCTGTCTGCACTTTACATTCCAACCACGATTCTAGCTGCAAGATTCTCATGAAACAGCACAAAGCAAAAAGTAGGCCTTTTGTACCGGGTGAGTCAGAAAAATGTATCCACTATTTGAAAAATGATTCTGTAAAAATTATGCAACCAATTAATAAAATTTTTAATTCTTCGTTTTAATCAGGCTTTAACGTAATTTTTGGTATTTTTCTCATTGTCTTCAACTATTTGCTTTCTCAAAGGTCAGTTATTTGCCAATGATCTCTTTACTCAAATTTTGAAACAAAGTTTTCTTTTCTGTCCCTTTGATAGACGATTACGGAAAAGATGGCGTCGGGCGCATTTGACCAAGATGCATTGCGTTCTATAATGGAATCAACAGTGATTCTATAGAAATTTGATCACTAAACGCAATGCATCTTGGTCAAATGCCCCCCGACGCCATCTTTTCCGTAATCGTCTATTGGAGAGAATGTTTACATTTTATCAGCTTCCTTGTCATCATAGAGCAATGCCTTACGCAAAAAAAACACTTTTTTCCATTATAATAAGAGGAAAGCAAATTAAATAGAGCTAACCATGTCCAGGGAAACCCGTTTCTTGGGAAATTATTCAGTTGAGTGTAAACAATGGATTTTAAATTATTAATACAATCTCAAAATTAAGTTAATCTCTCAATTGTTCAATGGCGTTAAAATTTTTCAAATAGATTCAATGACTTTTGGAATACAATTTTTCAAAAAGTGGATAAATTTTTTTCATCCACCTGGTATAGTGATACAAAAGCAGCTAGCTAGTTTAATCAAGAAGGAATCCTCAACAAACTTTACAAACTTTCCAATCTGGTCCAGACAGACTTTTCCCAAACATCCAATGGACTTTGCGTGTGAAAGAACTTATATATATATATATTAGCCATTCCCCCACAACGCGGAACCTAGCCATTCCACAACTTGTTGGAGGCTCAAGCAAGTTTATTGGACAGTTATTCGAAAAACGACAATGCCATGGGATTTGAAATCATGACCTTTCAGACAGTAGGTCAGAGGTCAGAGTTCTAGCGATCAAAACACCAATCAAATTTATTGTTAAACAAACACAATCATCCAAAATCAACATGAGAGTATTTTTATATTCTAAAGTCCAGAGCCTTAATCATCATCAAGCTTATCTGAAATGAGAGATTTGAATAAATGTCTGAACATTTGTTTGCAGAAAAGTAAGTTAATATGACTAAATTTGTACTTTTCATCCTGCAGGGATTTTCTGCTGTGCTGATATACCTTGCAGTGTTCTTTGTGAGAAACTGGAGTAGTTACACTCGCATTGCTGCAGATACCTATGCCATTGTTCCTGCTGCCATTATCCTTGGAGTGTCAATTATTTTCCTTGTTGCTGCAGTGATTGGTTGCTATGGAACTGGCAGAAATAACAGATGCTGTCTTGGAGTGGTATGTAGCAAGACTTACTGCCGAATTCCCTATGGTTCGCTTTGTTTTTTATAAGACTGCAGTGGCGGATTTAGGGGGCAAGTGGGGTCAACTGCCCCCCCCCTTCACGATGAAAACAACTCAGCTTGGCACCTTCTTCTTCAACTGTTTCAATCAGAATATTGGGAAAAACATACATATCAAGGCATTTGAAAATACTGTCAGCAAAATGACTTTTAGTATTTAAAATGATAAACCCATTGCATAATTTTGATTTCTGTTCTGTTAATTTCAAATATCTTATTTTCAGTTTTTTGGTTTCCTCTTGCTGGTGTTCATCCTTGAGATTGTTGTTGGAAGCCTTGGTTATGTGTACAGAAAGAAGGTAGGACATCTTCTAAAGATTCATTGGAGTTTATTTTGATTTATATTTTGTTAAATCGCTTTCTACACAGACTGAAGAGAGCATTTAGCCAACCATCACTTCAAATACAACGAGCATAGAATCCACCAATATAGGGGCCATACGATTGTAGGGAGGGCAGGATTAGGGAAAAATAAGTAATTATTAATTATTGATTATTAAAATAATAATTATAATATTGTCGTTCCTACCTCCAATTCAAAATCACCCCAAAAATGATATTGTATGTACCTAATACTAGACTTATACTGGGTGAGCCAGAAAAAAGTTCCTACTTTTCAAAATTCTTTCCACCAAGAGTACTCGATATATTGGAATGAATCGTATTCTGCTTGATAGCTGAGAGATTGAAGTAGTTTTGCAATTTTTCTCGCGTTTTTTTAGCACTGAAAATATGTTATCAATCATTGATATTTGAGTACACGGGTTCCCATTTGATCACTGAAGTTACGCATGTGGGCCAGATCATTACCAGGATGGGTGACCTCCTGGAAAAACCTGGTATTGTAGGTACAACACCTCACTAAGGTGTAAAATTGGCACCTCGGTGATGAAGGCAATAAAAACAGGATCGCCAACTGTAAGGCTGCACGCTGTGTCAATAATGCTCCTCAAAGGAGAACAAATATGCCTGAGCTGAGCGGGTAATAGAATTGTACAGTGCCTGAATATTGAATTATAGTAAAGGCGCTATATAAATAAAAATAACTTTACTTCACTTTTTATTTCTAACAATACCAATGAAATGTTCTATTGAAGCTAGATATTATGATTTTTTGTCAACAGATTTCTTCAAATGTAGAGAGGGATCTAAACAAAGCATTGCAAAAATATCCAATCAAGGAAGAGCATGTGATCAGAGATGCTTTCAATAAAATGCAAGCCCAGGTATGTTACATGTCTCAAAGGCTTTTAATGGGTTACTGATGTGATTAGGTTATCAATTTGGTTCCTCTGCTCTGACTTTTTTAATATCAGGCACATCGATAAAGGTTTGAGCTGTAATACGTTTAATTTAATTTAGTTGATTAGTTTCGTTTAATTGTGTTAATGTTATGTCTTGCTACCATACATTTGTGAACCTTGCACCTGCAGATTGTATAAATGCTTGTCCTTAATTTAGGATTTATGTAGATAACTTTTACATATTTAAATAAAGTATACCGGGTGTCCCAAATAAAAGGTAACAGATTTGATCAAGGCTAGCAATGCCAATTTTGTTCCAATCAATCTGCAATAAATTTTAAACTAATCCTGAAAAGTTATGTTGAACATAGATACCTTACTGAGTGATATTTGTGCTTCCAAAGTTGAAATGTTGATCTTGACAGTTTAAATTTGCCTTCACCTCCAAACCAGAGCTTTGACGCTTTGGCCTAAGCAAATTCTTGATGCACAGCGACTAAATCAATAATAACCTTGATAAAATTTGAACAAAAAAATTAGATTCTATTATACGGTATTTGCTAGAACTCGCCTATTATGCAGTTCTTAATTTTTCTTTAATTTTGAATCTTAATTTCGCTGTGCTTCAGGAATTTGCTTATGCCAAAACCCCAAAGCTCTGGTTTGGAGGTGGAGTCAAATTTGAACTTTAAAGAATAATTTTTCAACTTTGGAAGCACCAATATCAATAAACAAGGCACCTGTGTTCAAGTTAACTTTTCAGGATTGGTTAAAAACTTATTGCGAATTGATCGGAGCTAAATTGGCATCGCTGGCCCTGATCAAATCTGTTACCTTTTATTTGGAACACTCGGTATATTTATTTTATTATCATAAATAGTTGGCCTTGATTAACACATCTTTGGTATTGTATTTTTAGCCAACTTTAAATAAATTTATCATTATCATAGCTTTGTGACTTGTAAAAGCCTTTGATTTGTTTTAAATTAACTACAGACCTGTAATTTACAATTTACAAAGATGCAAGGCTTGATTGTTGCCAAACATTTTCCTAATTTCAATCGTTTTCCTATTAGAATAGCAAGCATTTTACAGAGCAAGTGAGCCACAATAAGCCATCGACAACATGTGTCATTTTCTTCATCAAACGTTGTAATTTTTAACATGCCTGTGTGTTAAAAAGAGAAGATGTTTTCTTGGCCCAAAAGACGAAGTTTCATAAATATTCAACCAATTTGAGTCAGTTTATCTAAGGGTGTGTTTGATTGGTAATTCCAACCTTACCAAATTCTGAAAACAGTAGACTTCGCAGAGACGGAAATATATTTTCCAACCAAACACAAAAATCTTAAAGCGGTATGTTTCGGATTCACCACCAGGAATCTCTCCAAAGTCTGCCAATGAAAATGGGAATCTCTCCAAAGTCTGCCAAGCCTTCTGCCTTTTGGAGCAGAAGGTTCAGAAGGCCTCCCAAACCTACCTAGCCTACCGTTTTGAGAATTTTGGAATCAATCAAACACAAATTCTGAGTGTACCAAGTCTACCGTTTACAGAATTGGTACCAATCAAACACACCCTAACTTGATGATCAATCTTATACCTCATTCACACTGAAGCAGTTAAACCAGCTTTGTCTAACCCAGGTTAAATTTTAACCAATCAAATGCCTTCGATTTGTTGGATCGACCAATTAGAACGCAGCATTCAATAACCTAGTTTATTTTAAGCTCGTTTAACTGGCCAGTGTGAATGGAGTATTAGTTGATAAGAGCTCCTTGTTTCTGACAGGCAGCACTGTGGGTCCTCTGATTTGGAAGTTATTACTTGTCAAAATTTCTAACTCGCATTCTTTTTGTCTTCGTTTGTAGTTGAAATGTTGTGGTGTTAGTGGCCCAAATGATTGGAAAAATGTCACAAAAACAGGAGATATCCCAAAATCATGTTGTCGTCATCCGGAGTCAGAATGTGGATACAAATTCAGTGTGAATGTTTACCAAGAGGTAAGATATGTCTTGACGTTGCTATAGTCTGTCTCAAAATTAGATGTCACGTGAAAATTTCTGAGAAAATAAAAAATTGAAGTGTTTTGCATGGTTAATTTAGCGTTATCGCAAATCTCACNAAGCCGCGACTAGTTGTGACTATGTTCTCAACCCGTTCTCAAGTACTTTGGCACAACTTAATGTTATAAAACGTTTGAATGAAGAGCCATGCTTTGCTGCATACAATTACTGCAACTGAAATCAGTAGATAGTAGCAGTCACTGTATGACAAATCTTACCTTTCCACTAACATTAAATCATCTAACTTTTCACAAAAATTGTTTTTTTCCGGAAAACATAAAGCTAATAATCTACAGCATGAGAGTATACTGATTCATCTCTCCAGTCTAAGGATGTCCAGTGAACACATGAAAATAATGGTGAGAAGCAGGGTGTTCAATGTGACTTATGGTTGTCAATGCAGTTTCTAATTGTCTCTAGTTCATTTGTGTCAAAAGTATACTGGCGTGCTGTAACGGTTGACAATGATGGTGCTTGTGTACTACAAACTATGTGCAAATTTGGGACCCAGCAAACATCATCTCGAATTGGCCATCTAAAGGATCTTGCAGGAAAATGTGGATGCATAAACTTAACCAGAATATCTTCATTTTCTTTATCAACCTCACTGACCATACCCAACCAATATTGCTCATCATAGACACAAATCAAGAACTGAGCAGGCCTTAGGTCGAGTTTTTCTTTGTTTGGAAGATTGACAAAATTGAAAGTAAGTGTGTAATCTGCCTCCTCTGAAACTCGTTTTGCAGCTATTGAGCACACTGAAAGTGGTGTGAACTGATGAAAGCCACGTGTACCAGGAATGGTTTTTGCTACAAGAAATCGCTCAGCCAACTTCTGTCTCACATCAGTTATTTCTGCTCCTGCCAAATACATAAATTTGATGCCATGAATTGCCTTCTCGCAAAATTGAAACATCGCCTCTGCTGTCAAAATTTGGTTGTCCACTGGCCGCTGTAAACTAGCCTTGGCAGCTAATCGTTTCACTGTGCCCCCTAATCCATCGCAGGGTGATTTACCATGGCTTGTTGCAAAGAAATTCCATATGCATCGCATTGAAAAGTCTTCTTGGTGGTAACAAAGATTTAAAAAGTGTTTGCAGTTTTTGTATTGGCCTGCACAACCATCTGAAAAGTAATGAATCATGTGTATATCCTTTGAAATAGTGGCTTTGATGTAAGAGGCAGTATCACTCATAACTTTGTAAACCATGTTGACATCATGATCAAGATCGTCTGAAATGAAGCAAAGGGATGTTGCCGTTAATGCTCCTTCTAATCTATGGTATACGACAATTGGGTGCAGGGTGCATTGCTGCTTATTCCAATGATACCCTTGGATTTCATCTTGAACAATAAATTTATAATTTTCAGCGAAATCTCCTAAAACTATAACTTCATCTGATGGCAATTCTTCCTTGAGCTTCTTCAGGTAAGCTGCTTGGGCACGTGATATGTAGGAATGTGAAGTGATCTTGTTTAGTTTCTCAGCTAACTGTGCAATGAACTCCTCAATGCTTACGGTTTGGGAAATTAAATCTGCTCGATCGGTTGTTGTCCATTGTTTGAATGTTATTGTCTCGTCATCTTCATCATCTTCAACTTCATCTTCGCTTGATTCATCCTCAGTCTCATTCTCCGCACTGTTGCTCGAAAGCTTTCCTCTCAGGAATCCAACGAGGTTATCCACACCAGGACAGGAAGGGCAACGATGAACCATGCATTCTTTGGAATCTCTGTCGCAAACTATCATCTCCAAGAGCTCATGATAATCCTTCTCTAAATTGATGGCACTTAACATTAACTTGA
The DNA here is from genome assembly GCA_004194415.1 of Aurelia aurita. Classification (NCBI taxonomy): domain Eukaryota; kingdom Metazoa; phylum Cnidaria; class Scyphozoa; order Semaeostomeae; family Ulmaridae; genus Aurelia; species Aurelia aurita. The sequence continues at coordinate 1,174,491 of REGM01000003.1, forward strand.
CATTTTGGTGAATGCTGCAAACACAAACTGAGTGTGTGCCTTTTGGTCCAACGCTTATGCACCATTTTGGACGCAGACTTGCAAATTTTGAAAAGCTGATCTTCATTTCTGGGTTCTTCTCCTTGAATGCAGCATATAACTCCTTAAGATCACATAGAATCAGCCGTTTTGACATGTATTGCTTTTTTCCGATGCTAACACAATCTCTTTTACCAGGGAGCTGCCTCGTGAATTCATCATCGTTGTAAAACGCTATGACTGAATCAACAGTGTCCTGTTGCAAAGTCCTTCCCTTGACAGACACCGGCATTTCCAAAATCCCTTTGTCAGCTTTAAGACGCCTTGCTTTCTGGATAGTGCTCTTGGAAACTTTAAATATATCTGCAGCTTTTCTTAATGACCATGTATTAGGTGTCAATGTCAGAATCTGAATCTTTCTTCGTCTGTTTGACGTTTTCAATTTCTCTTTCATCAAGAACACCAAGTGATCTAAATCATCTGCTTTATCTTGGATCTCGTTTAACAAAGGTCCTTCTTGAGGCTCCGTCACCATGAGGTCACCTTCCTGAACATCTAAAACAGCAGCAACCTTTCGAGACAATGCTTCATTTGCTTGTTTCAACTTTCGTTTCCCATGACTAATCTTTGAGCTTCCTGCAATTCCATGCAACTTAAAAGGTGACAGGTCCAACTCAGTTAAGGTTGCATTCACAGAGTCTTTGCTAGAACCGACTGAGATTTCATGTTCCATTTCCATTGATAGCTGGTCTCCCTCATCTGATGACAAAGCTGCTTCCATTGGATTTATTTTCATCTCACTGATCTTGACACGGCACGAAGGGCAAAGCTTGTATCCCGGAACTACATTGATACCAAGTGAAACCATATCTTTTGCCAGTTGCAGACTTATCATTCTCAGGCCGCCTGTATAAGGTCAAACAATTCTTTGTACAAAAGATGTGAGCACTTGCTAAACTTCATTCATAACAA
>REGM01000003.1:1175540-1190486 GCA_004194415.1 Aurelia aurita
TGGACATCCTTAGACTGGAGAGATGAATCAGTATACTCTCATGCTGTAGATTATTAGCTTTATGTTTTCCGGAAAAAAACAATTTTTGTGAAAAGTTAGATGATTTAATGTTAGTGGAAAGGTAAGATTTGTCATACAGTGACTGCTATTATCTACTGATTTCAGTTGCAGTAATTGTATGCAGCAAAGCATGGCTCTTCATTCAAACGTTTTAAAACATTAAGTTGTACCAAAGTACTTGAGAACGGGTTGAGAACATAGTCACAACTAGTCGCGGCTTGCATGAATTTTGATAAAATTTAAATTTTGATATTTTCTCAAGTGTGCAACTAACCCTCTTGAGTTTTGGTCACAAGATAGCTTGATACCTCTACTTTCAACATACAAAATATCTGCATAAAAAAATTTGATACACATGGTCAAAGTTTGATCCAAATGTGAATAGGTCTTTTCCATATTTGGACAAGGGACATATTTTCAAATGCCTTCAAAGGTATTTTGCCATGTATTTATGCCCATTTAGATGTCATTTTTGACTTCCTCACCCCAAAATTGTATAGAATACATATTTTGATGATGAAATTCTACAATTTTCATGAAAATTTATGAATTTTTACTTTGACGCGCAAATTCAAAATGGCGGATAGTTGAACAAATTTGCCGTAATTAGTGAAACTTTAATTGGCCGTAATTTTAAAACGGTAAAAGCTATTGACCTAAAATTTAAAAAGTTTTGTTATTCTAATCAAGATGAAATTACAAACCAAATTACATCAGATTCTGAGACTTTGGTGAAATGAGTGTCCCTCATTGGCAAAGAATGGCCATTACTTGTCAAAATTTCTAACTCGCATTCTTTTTGTCTTCGTTTGTAGTTGAAATGTTGTGGTGTTAGTGGCCCAAATGATTGGAAAAATGTCACAAAAACAGGAGATATCCCAAAATCATGTTGTCGTCATCCGGAGTCAGAATGTGGATACAAATTCAGTGTGAATGTTTACCAAGAGGTAAGATATGTCTTGACGTTGCTATAGTCTGTCTCAAAATTAGATGTCACGTGAAAATTTCTGAGAAAATAAAAAATTGAAGTGTTTTGCATGGTTAATTTAGCGTTATCGCAAATCTCACGTGACATCTAATTTGAGACAGACTTTAATTCATCTCATCAAAATCAAATCGTTCATTGCCAATTTAAGGACATGTTTCTTTGGGCATCTGAAGTCTCAATCAGATCTATGGAAAGTGGTAGACGTCGGAAAGAAATAGGCAGAACAACGTATTCTAAAAATTAAGAATCATTAGTTCCCTTTGATAACTACTGGATAAGCAAAAAATATCAATTTTTGAAAGGCCACGATAAATCGTACGCAAGGCCGATTTTGACGATTGATGATTATGATTGATGATTGACGATTGATGATTTAATCTTTAGTCAAAATCCCAAATAATACTTCGCGATGTTTTGTTGATTTTCTGGCGGCCTACTTCCCGACTAGCAAGCGATTCTTTAAAATGATTGGCTTGGAACAGCCTAAATCGATCGCAAAACATCGATCAAATTTCTTATGTAGGGAACTTGAAAGGACAACGATGAAACAAGTTTTATTTTTATCAGCACAAAAACTTTATTGACATTTTTATAAGTGAAGGTTTTTGAACTGATAAAGCAACACTAAAAGATCGTGCATGGTTAGAGCGACCGCTGGTGCAACTGATCACAACTAATCCACTTCTTAATACTCAGTCCGTTTCCAAGAGTTTCCCTATTGTCTCATATAGCTCAGGCTAAATTTGATCTTTGTTTTTTGATCGATTTAGGGCGCTTCCAGACTAAGAATTTCCATGAAATCACTTATTGATGCAGACGACGGCATGACGTCACAGCAGCATATAAAAAACGACGCCATCTTGTTTTGGGGTAAATCTTCAGAAAATGTCTATAGGTTTCTATAGGAAATTTGCAAAAAGTTGCATAAAATTACTCCTCCATTCTACCTCGCGGTAGTGAGTAGGGAAAGGATAGGTAGCAATTGTCAGTCAGACCAAAACCTATGAAATAAACATGCGAACATGCTGTTTTTAAAAGCAAAACAAAAATTTTGGCCAAGAAAGCTGTGAAAAACTTGCCTTTGCGTCGATAATTTCGTAGTTAGCACCACAAACTCTGTCGGCTGTGAGTTGCTCGTCGCTTCTTCAAAGTCAACCTTCCTTTTAGACATTCGCCTATCTATCTGCTAAAGTCTTGGAATGATTTGAACAGCTTCCAAGTTTTTTGAATTTATTTATTGCGATAAATAAACGAGACAGTCTCGAAATCCCAGTGCGACGCTATACTTTGTAATGGCTTCATTTACCCAAAGTCTGATTTTCGAGCGCGAATTGATCAAGTCACGTGACATGTCGTCTGTATGAATAATGCGAGAAGTAGGCCGCCGAATAATCGAAAAAAAGCTGCCGAGCATAATTTGGGATTTTGGCTAGAGATTAAAGGGTGATTTCCATTGTCTCCAAATTTCGGTTGAAACGGTGATTTTGCAGTTTTTTGATAGGCAATATTAAAATCATAATATCATTTTATGAGCAACTCGAAAATGATGTGATGAGCAACAGCTATAATCAAGAGTTTTTTGATAGGCAATATCATTTGATATTGTGTTTACAGATTTGTTTACACTTTGGAGACGTAGCCCCTTAAAATCATCGATCTTCAAAATCGGTCCAGTGTATGATTGATCATGGCCTGTCGAAAGAGGATAGTTTTTTCGGGCGCACCCGGTATATGAATTTAATACGATAAATTATATGATGAAGTAATGAATTTAATTCAATAAAAAATTTCAAAAACATTTAAAACTTGTGTGAAGGTTTCGCTTTCACTTCATCTGAAAAAGTATGATGAAATAAAAGCGCAGTGTTAAAACGAGGCTGTTTGCGAATTGGATGATCAGTGGTCTGTCCGACACGGATTGATTTCTTAAATTATAGTGAAAAAGTCAAGTCCCATATGTATTCAAACAGCCGAAAAGCAGACTCTGGTCAGCTGATATTTTGGCCTTAGTTAACAAAAACAATTCCGTGTCGGATAGACATCAACCATTTCGCAAACAGCCTCAAGCATATGTTCTATATGTTAAAAAATCCGTCTTCTGAAAATGATGGACGCTCTTGAGTTCAGAGATTCTAAAGCCAAAAGAAGAAGTATTCTGGAGATAGAAGAGCTTTTGACCCATCAAATTGAAGAATTGAAGCTATGATATATTGTATCTTTTTGTTGTTACAGATACCACAGATAAGAACTAAACGAAATGAATTAAATGGGAAAATGAAAGATTTTACAAAAAGATGGAGGGGCTTTTACCCCCTCCCCCACTCACTAAAGCTCCGCGGTCCCGCCAATTTGACCTTGTCATTTGTGTATGCAGAAAAGTAGCATAAATTTGATTGAGGTTTGAGCCATTTTGCGCGTTCATAGAAACGACTTTGCAGAGAAAATCAACCTTGATTTCAGAAGGAGAGGTGCGATTTTAATCAGATGAATTCTCAAATCTAAGTTCGCACTTAGCTATTCAGCAATGAATCTCTAAGCATTTGATTAAAAAGATGCTCACGAAATTATAGCTCGTTAAACGAGGATTTTGACTCAACCTGCAATTTAAATATTTCAAACATCGAAGTCTTTATTTTAATTTTGTTATGTTTCTCTTGTGAAGGGTTGCTACCAGAAGCTGTCCGACTTTCTCAAAGGCAGCGTGAATTCTATCATCGGTGTTGGTATTGGATTTGCGATATTTCAAGTGAGTTTTTTATTCTTATTTGTTGATTTTTGAACAATTTGTTTATTAGGTCTAACGAGCTTGGATTTTTACCTTGTTGTTAGTTTAGGAATGACTCGCCAATACAGTAGACGATTACGTTGAATATGGCGGTAATGAATTTTTATCAAGATGAATTGCGTTCCACTCTCGAGTCCGACAGAAACGTCTCCCTCCGCTTGTCAATTTTTTGAAAAAGATTCACCCTTGACATCCTTATTCCAGTTTATTGATTTCAAGCTTCTCGAAATGTGAAACATGTGAAATCATCTTTCCTAAAATGTGACTCGAACTATATTTTCATTGTTGATAGTTTCAATGATTTTAACTTGTTTTACAGTCAAAACAACTTGTGCATTTTGTCCCATTACAAAACTGCAGATTGAATTTTCAACCCACCCCGTTTATTGCAGACCTCCCCCCCCCCGTTGATTAGGATTCGGGGAATTTTCCACCCACCCCGTTTATTCCAGACTCGAGACTATCGAATGCGTACAGCATCGTCAAAGATGTGTAGCTGGAACGCAATGCGTTTGTTGAAAAGTCCCTTGGCGCCGTCTTTAGCGTAATCGTCTATTAGAGTGCTGAAACGTTGCTTTTTAGTGAGGAAGATAAAGTAATTAATCAGTCAAAGTTTATTTGATGTCATTGAACTGGATCATACTTTTGTCTATAGTTAGTGATTTCATTAAGTAGCTGTCTCTGAAAAAGCTGAAATATGCTCTTGAAGACTTCCAGTCTGGCGACATTGTTTGCTTCAGATTTTGAGAACAATTCAGACTTCCAGTTTCGCGACCTTATTTGCGTGTGAACAATTCAAAGTGAATATTTCAGTCGCTTGAGAGACGAAAAGAGCAACGTAGCTAGTATTTATAGTTCAAAGTGCATATTTTGGTTTTTTAGGAGACGAAAAGATCAACTTAGCTTGTCTTTATAATTCAAAGTGCATATTTCAGTCTTTTGAGAGACGAAAAGAGCAACGTAGCTTGTCTTTATAGTTCAAAGTGCATATTTTGGTTTTTTAGGAGACGAAAAGATCAACGTAGCTTGTCTTTATAATTCAAAGTGCATATTTCAGTCTTTTGAGAGACGAAAAGATCAATGTAGCTTGTCTTTATAATTCAAAGTGCATGTTTCAGTCTTTTGAGAGACGAAAAGAGCAACGTAGCTTGTCTTTATAATTCAAAGTGGATATTTCAGTCTTTTGAGAGACGAAAAGATTAACGTAGCTTGTCTTGATGATTGTAAACTTATACGTTTCCTAATAATGTTAGATCTATTTTGAAAGGTCATCACAGATTCAATGTAATTAAATTCGTTGTTTTCCCAACCGCATTGCTTCTTCGGCGTTGCAAATAAATAAAGGATGCTTAATGCTTCGAAAAAGAGTGAAACATCTTTCCTTGACACAATAATGTCTTTATAGAACTCAAAAGTTAAAATATCCTCCAATTTCATTCAATTTTACTGGATGAGTCAAAAAATGTATAGACGGTTGAAAACCTGTAACTCTCAAACCATTTTTCAGATTCCTATAAACTGATAATACTTGTTTAGCCAACATGTCTGTCAACTTAATTTAGTTTGTCAAAATCGGTTGTATCGTTCTCAAATTAGAAGCAATTTTATAAAAATGCTTCATCCCAAAATCCTTCAAAACAGATCTAAAATCCTTGGTCAAATTTGCTAGCAATTCAGCCTGATGATAATAGAAAATATACAAAACAGGCTCATTGACAGTCCCAAGAGCATACGATTTTGCAGCAGCCTTTTTATATACCTAGTAAATATTAGAGTGACAAGATAGACAGATAGAATTTGATTATGGTAGCTGTGGGGCTAAATTGCTAGCAAATTTAATCAAGGATTTTAGGCCTGTTTTGAAGGATTTTGGGATGAAACATTGTTATAAAACTGCTTCTAATTTGAGTATGATACAACCGATTTTGACAAACTAAATTAAGTTGACAAGTTGGCTAGAGATGAAGCATTTTGATATAATCACTTGTAACTTGAGAACGATTGTGGGGTGAGTGGCCGAGCGGCTTATACAGTTTTCATCAGGTGACTGAAGTTAAGCTTGGTCGAGTGAGGTCAAACTACGGATGGGTGACCTCGGAGGCCTGACCCGGGGACTGACCTCGCAACTCACTTCGCCGTCCTTCGGAAGGGACGTTAAACTAGGGGTCCCATGCCTTGATGCGGCATGCATAGTGGGCCTAAATTAGCTTTAAGTAGCTAGAAAATCCTGACAGCCCACTTAAAACAAATAACTGACTGACTGACAACTTATCTTCACAAAGTAAATTTTCTGATCTAAGTTGATATGTTAGCTACACTGGTATTATCAGTTTATAGGGATCTGAACAATGTTTTGAGAGCTACAGGCTTTCAAACGTCTATAACTTTTTTGACTGGCCCGGTATGGAAATCAAAAGTTAAAAAAACCCTCCAATTTCATTCAGTCCTATCGATTTCTGTACGATATGGTTGATTGTTTGCAGTTTATTCTAAGAATCATTCATGATTTATTCTGCCATTAGAAGGCCTTCAATTTTTTACTTTTCAGCACATCTATGAGCAAATAAAGCTAATGAATATCGTGTATTTTCCCGATTTTTCGGCCTCCTACTTCTCGTGTTATAAGCGATTTCGTGAAAATTTTTGGTCTGGAAACATCCTAAATCGATCGAAAAATATCGATCAAATGTCTAAAGACTGAGGTAAGCAAGACAATAAGAAACTCTTGGAAATGATTAGGACTTAAGAATTTAATTAGTTATGATTAGTTATGATTAGTTATGATCAGTTGCACGAGCAGTTACCCCATCGTTGCACAATCTTTTATTATCACTTTTATCAACTCAAAACCCTCTTCTTTTTTCATAACTTCAATAAAGTCTTTGTTTTGATAAAAATCTTCTTTTCTATTTGTCCCTTCAAGCTTAGTCTCAACGAAATTTGATCGTGTTTGTCGATCGATTTTGGCTGTTTCCAAGCCATTAATTTTCAAGGAATCACTTTTTACTCCGGAAGTAGGCCGCTGAAAATCAACAAAAATTGCCAAGTGTTATTTGGGAGTTTGACGAAAGATTAAGTCAAAAATCTTAGAAACTGGCCAGTGTTCAACGTATCGTGGCCAGTCAAAAGTGGTTAGTTCTTTTTGGCGCACCCCATATAGTTTGCAGGGTTCAACGTTACCATTTTATGTTCGTGCATCCTCCGCTTTTATGCTGAAGATTTTATGTTTCATTTTCATATCTTGGATCTTTTTCTTTCGTTAGGTTATTGGCATGATTTCGACCTGCTACCTGATATTCACGTTTGGCAAGCTCGGATACCTTAGAATTCCTGAGCCACAGAGGCTGTGAAATCCATTAGTTGACTGAGTTATTACAAGAACCTCAAGTTCACAGGGCTGCAAGGAGCCGCGTGCACAAGGTACAATTAGAACATATTCTATTTATTGGGTATTTGAGAAACAGTACAGTAAGAACCCGCCAATAAGAAACTGACTTATGAGAAGCAAAAGGCTGATTTTGTTATGAAGTTTCCTGCAAAAGGCTAAAAAATATTCAGAAACGTATTTGAAATTGTTCATTAAAATCAGCAAGTTCATTTCTGAAGAAGCACTGACAGGATCTAACCTTTCTACGATGTTGTTGTTATTTGCAAAGGAATTTGCCAAAATGTAAAGAAATCAAACAGCCTGATTTTGAACAAATGGTTCCTTAGAGGCGGGTTCTTACTTTGATCAAACGCAGAATTTTGTATTTAATTTCATAATTAATTGGACATTTTTTGTTTAGTAAAGACTTCGATTTCGGACGCTTCAATTTTGGCCTAGCCTGGTTTGAATTGAAGAAAATCTTGAAAGAAACCACCCCTGGCCTTGAAATTCGAAACAGAGCATTCATGACGTATTATTGGCCGTTTGAAATATCAACTAATGTAAATACAAAAGTTTGAGTTAAATATTTAATTTTGATTTGTTTATATTGAAAGATGATCTTTTCTTGGTGATTTATGAAGTCCATTTTGTCTTGCTCATTGACTTGTTCAAACCAATCTTCGGACAAAACATTTTTGCGCGCGGCGGAGGAGCTTTAAAAGCTTTAAGAAACCAGCCAAACTTGTTTCCAAACCTCAAACCTGTTATTTACTCCCCGTGGCCTCATGATAAAGTAGTGTTTCTTTTGGATCAGACGTCTAAACAAGCTCAATTGCAAAGTAAAGGGAAATGTCCCAGTGCTCAGCATTCCATGTCAAGCTGGTCGCGGTTCGAAACCATTCTAATCAAACTTCCACAAGCAGTAACATATTGTCAATGAGTGCTTTATCGAAGCCGGACCAAAGCACAATTCCTTGTATTTGGTGTTCAGTTTCTAGCTTTAATTCAAGTGATTTCCCTATTTCACTCAGAGCATCGAACAGGATATGAAATATTAGTTTTTCAAATCATTAGAAAATCTAGGTACGTGCAAAGAAAGCAACAAGTATTTGTGCGAAATTTTAAGAATTTCCTACCGGTGCCACTATAAGTGAACATTACTTTACACCTTTACGTCTTTGTGTCCCAGTTGAGGTCCCACCAAAAAAAATTGACCAAAAATTGAAATAGCTTGGAATTGTCTCAAAATTGGCACAGAGCCTATTTCAAATGTGCTGATTATGAATATGAACATAAATTTTGAAAATATTGTCCCCAAAGTGGTCCAAATGGCACATAAAGTGGCACAAGAAAGATACTGGGAAAATTGCTATTCAAATTTGATTCAATAAAATGGGAAGGGCTATGAATTGGATAAAGTATTAATTTTAAGATTAAGAATTCCTTGCTGTTTTCGTTGTCTGGCAAGAAGAGTTCAAATACGGGAAAGGTTGAAGTGGTTAGCCATACTTTATTAGATAGAGTATTAATTTTAAGATTAAAAATTCCTTGTTATTTTCGTTGTCTGGCAAAAAGAGTTCAAATACGGGAAAGGTTGAAGTGGTTAGCCATACTTTATTAGATAGAGTATTAATTTTAAGATTAAAAATTCCTTGTTATTTTCGTTGTCTGCTGATATCACCTAAATTTACCATCCAAAATTTAGGCATCTTTTACAACAGGCTACATCCAAGAAAATAGAGAAAGACTTCACTCATCTGTGAAGAACTGCNAAGAGTTCAAATACGGGAAAGGTTGAAGTGGTTAGCCATACTTTATTAGATAGAGTATTAATTTTAAGATTAAAAATTCCTTGTTATTTTCGTTGTCTGGCAAAAAGAGTTCAAATACGGGAAAGGTTGAAGTGGTTAGCCATACTTTATTAGATAGAGTATTAATTTTAAGATTAAAAATTCCTTGTTATTTTCGTTGTCTGGCAAAAAGAGTTCAAATACGGGAAAGGTTGAAGTGGTTAGCCATACTTTATTAGATAGAGTATTAATTTTAAGATTAAAAATTCCTTGTTATTTTCGTTGTCTGCTGATATCACCTAAATTTACCATCCAAAATTTAGGCATCTTTTACAACAGGCTACATCCAAGAAAATAGAGAAAGACTTCACTCATCTGTGAAGAACTGCAGGGACACAAGGACAGAAAGGGTTAAGTCGCAATATAATAAATAAATGGTTAAATTACCATAAAATAGCGTAGATGTAAAAAACACGACGTTTCGAGCATGTACTCGTTATCAAGACAACGAGTTCACTTGATAACGAATGTATGCTCGAAAGGTCGTGTTTTTTACATCTACGCTATTTTATAGTACTTTAATCATTTATTTATTATATTGTCGTTTAATTTTGATGGTACCAAACACAACAAACATTTTTATTGAATTACTTTAAATCACCCGAAACTTGCATTAGTGAGTTGTCGAAAAATGGTGTGGTTTTTACTAATAAGGGCATGCCCTCATATGCGGGCACTGGCGTTCGAATTAGAACAATGACTCGTTAAGAGATCTAGAACACAATAAAGAAGTTGTGCAGAAAAAACAACAAACTCTTCTGAAGCAAACAATTTAACAAGATTTACGTTTCTCGTACTCTTTGAGCGTTCTTGTCTTCCAGTTATATTAGCATTCACGTTCATGCTGCACCTCGATAACCTTGTTTTTCACACACGCCTCCAACTTCAGTAGACAGAGATTGTCATATGTTTTCCCATCTGTTCCACAAACAGGCCAGTATAAGAATGGGCATGCTCTGTTACATTTGCGTGGTTCAGACTCAGCAATTGCTACAATATAGAGAGGGAGGAATATATACTAAAATAAACATTTTTAAAACTAAAACATCCAAGGAAGACACTTTCCTGTTTATCCTGTCATCAAAACGTTTTGGAGAAATTTAAGTCAGTTAAATATCATTAGAATTATAGTAGAAAGGCTGATCTTAAAACTGGTCTGTTTTGATCAAATATTTTGAAAGAATTTGTTAATGTATAATGCTTAAAGGCAGGATTGACAATGCCTCTTAAATGGCATGTCTTAGAATCAAGTTGTTCAAGACTTATGTGAGAAAGAACTGTTTTCCCCTAAACGTAATGATGTTCCTGTCTCAGGCAAGCAGTTATTGATATCAAAATCAACTCTTCATGAATTTTCAAACTCGAAACAATTTTTTGCGTGGCACACCCGTTGCAAAAACACCTACCCTCTTTGTCATCCTTTTCCTCGTCACCTCCTAGTTTTTGTCTCTTCAAGTTCTTTGAACAAGGCCCATCATGTTTCATCTTGATAACCTTATCTTGCAAACACGCCTCCGACTTCAGAAGACAGCGATTGGCATACGTCTTCCCATCTGTACCACAAACTGGCCAGTATATAAATGGGCATGCTGTCACGCATTTGCGTCCTTTAGTCTCAGCGTTGGCTGCGAAATAGATATATAGAAGATATTGTAAACAATTACTCTACCGGATGAGTCACAAAATATATAGACGTTTGAACAAATCATTTATCCAGATTTCTATAAACTGAGGGACAGTGAAAAATTTATTTTATTACATGGCTGGTGCAAAATGCAACAGGGCTACTACTGTTTTTGAGCCTATATAGAACTGGTCAACACTTTTATTGGCAAATATAAATAGGGCAGTAACTTTTTTATGAGCTAAAGATGAATTTTGAAAAATAAAATGATTTATTTCAAATCATGCACGATGAGAAGGGCTGAAAGAGATCTGTTTCAAAATGATATACAATCTAAATGACTTTGTTCCAAAATGTCAAAATTTTCCAACTTGACGAAAACATCATCATTAGCTTATTAATCTGTAGCATAACATTTAATGTAGGGAAAGGATTGACGGGGCAGTTTGTTTTTTTAAATAAAATTATACAGGGTGAGGAGATTTTGTTGCAAGAATTTTTTTTCTCCACCGGCCATGTAGTAAAAGAAATTTTGCACTGTCCCTGATAATACCTATATAGCTAGGATATCAACTTCGATAAGAAAATCTAGTTTATCAAAATCGATCCTATCGTTCTCAAATTAAAAGCGATTTTATAAAAATGCTTCATCTCACAATCCTTCAAAACAGGCCTAAAATCCTTGATTAAACTTCCTAGCAATTTATCCCCACAGCTATCATTTTTTTAGAAATAAAGGGTAATACCAACCGACTGTGACAATGCCTAAATTTACGAAAATGTCTGTTAATACCTAGAAATGCAATACAGTAAACAAGTGTAAATATGCTTTTAATTTATTTCCAAGAATGAGTGAAACTGTTCGTGCTCATATTTTCCTACATTTTTGGTAATTAGAGAGTTTATATTTCTTATGAAAGTAAAGATGGGAGTTTCTTATATAATTTCATGCGTTTACTATTTCGACTTACCTCTAGATACAAGTATGAACGCCAGAAGGGCAACAGCAGAAACAGAAGCTTTCATTTCTGTCGATTTCGTTTCGTCTGTTATTCTTTAAGAAAACCTGCTTGATATAAGAAAACCCTTCTGCTTGTCAGTGATGTCCTCAGCTGGCTGGATCCAAATTTTCTCAATCAATCCTTGTCCTGTCCAATCTTTATATATTCTGTCACCACGCTGTAAGGTCACGTCTATTTGACAATCGTAAACAAAGGTAGGATGTGAAAATATTCCCGGTAAACCATGTTGTCTGTATCGTGTTACTACTATTTGATTGCGTCAGAGACGTGTTGTTTTCGTCCCGTTGATTCTCGAACGAGACTAATTCCCGGAAATGTGTTGCAGGCTAGACTTGCTCCAAATTCATTTCTAGTTTGGTGAGTGTCAATAATAAAAACAGTAATTTCATGTTACGTCTGCGAGGGATAACAGACTTCCAAGTCGAGTCTATGAGGAGCTGGCTGACTAGCGTATTACTGGACCTGTTCAGAATCCATTATTCTCGGTCCCAGAACCCTAAAACAGGCTATGAAAACTTGAGTAAGAATTGCAGTGCATATCATTCCTGAGGGTGCACAATAGGTTTGGCGGGACGGCGGGATCGGCCTTTTTTGACGGGCGGGATACGGGATATACGATTCCTGACTGGCGGGATACGGGATGGCCAAGGGCAGCGGGATCGGGATTTGAGCATTTAGCTTTACGGGATACGGGATTGAGTATTTTCCTTTACGGGATACGGGATTTAGAAAATTCTTATCACAGCTGCTGGCTGTATGTAACGTGGTTGTTAGAGACTTTTTAACTCCAGGCTAAAAGTCTAGTATGTCTTACTCCAGGCTCGTAAGAGCTGGGGAGCCGTGGGGCCTGGGCCCCCCAATAATTTCCAAAGTTGCAATTGTTCTTTATTTTGTTAAGTATAGACAGGTATAGATGACTAAAGGAGATAAAGGAGATGCGAAAATAGTCTCAAACCGTGTTTCGAAAGGGTTCAGCCCTCTTGATAAAAAAGGTTTATCAGGTGCAGCTAAAAGTAAAAAGGCTTAGCCAATGTGATGTGGAATGCGAGAACTAGTAATTGCTTTTTATCTATCTAGCTTTTATATATCTAGCAGTTACAAAAAGCTATCAAGTATAACCAAAGCAATGCATTTAAAAAAAGTGTTTCTTGTCTTACTAGTTGTAGTTGGTCTGGTTTAGTTGCAGCTAGCATTTTCCTCCCTCAATTTCTTGAGACTCTTTCAGAAATGAGGAGAAAGATGAGAAAATGGGTGAGCATACATTTGGTGGGTAAGAATTTTCAAAATTGTCCCAGTTTCTATTTTAGCAATGGCAAACATTGGATCAAAAGAGGCGTTGTAAGCCAAAGTAAATAGTGTGCCCCCAAAAATTTTCCTATAGGTTCTGATTCACAAAAATTTTTCTCCAAAGTTGCTTAAACCTCCGTCTTAGCACTGGCAAACATGGGATCAGGAGAGGTTTTTGATGCCAAAGTAAGGGCCTGGTCTTAAATTTTTCTGGGGGCTTCGCCCCTACACCCCTATATCTTTCGCGACTTTGGCGCAAGCCAGTGCTCCTACGGGCCTGCTTAGTTGTTTTATTCTTTACTCAATCAAAGTATCAAGCCACTCTTGTTCCTAAGAGCTTCACCAGCCCAAAAACGCAAACATCGTTGAAAATATTGGAAATTACCATGCTGCTCCTACCAAAACAATGTACGACCATGCATGATAAGGTCTGCGTTTCCCCTTCGCAGTTTGCGGTGTTTCTCAGGGGTCATCCTAGGGCCTTCCATTTTCCAAAATGGGCAGTTCTAAAATCTCACTTTTTGGGCTCAAAAGTCGGCTATCCTCGGAAAATTTCGAAAAAAGAATATTCCTAAATTATCAAGAAAGCCGATATCTCGATCGTTTTGGACAATTTCCAATATAAAAAGTCTGATGTTTCTAGATGCTAAGAATACAATTTTAAAGGCATTTCAAACAGTGCAATAGCTCTACCAAATCCGTTGAGAAAATTGAAGCAAAGGCCAGGGACGCTGGACGGGGCACATTTAAAAAAAAAAGGGGGGCAAAACTGCAAATTTGAGGGCAAAACAATGGGAAATTAACATATTTATGCCATTTTCGAGAGGGCAGGATGACATCAGGCCAAAAATTGTCTCTGATAGTAGCTGTCGGGGAATTACTTTAGGATTGATCAGGGGAAATACCCATGGTCCCCTTGAAAGCAGCCCCTTAATATTTTTTATGGAAAAGGAGTAAGGTCATTGCTACTTAAATCAATACTTTATTTCCCAGCATTTCCTCCCTGTATTCAACCATGACAAGGTAAAATACGATTGCTAAAACTGTTTAAAACGTCAATCAGGGACGTAGCCAGCCCAAAAAAGGGGCGTGCGTTTACTAAGGAACTGGAACTGAGTCCTTAAAGGTCTACCCAGCCATTTTTACATAGTTTTTGCTTATGAATAAATGCCATCATGAGAAAACAGGAGTAGACAAGTCCAAGAATATTTATTAAAATTGTTAAATTTCCATTAATCTTGTCCTGTTCCCTATGATATTCAAAGAGCAGGACCTGTTTCAAGCTGGATAAACAATTAAAGAGGTAACTAGATAAACCGAGATCATTTCTTTGTAAATGCTTTGTTCAGCTGTCACATCTCTTTGTGGCAGTTATGTTAGCAAATAAATCTCATTCATCATCAAGGAAAAACTCCTTTTCAAATCATTTATTTACAGCAGAAAACAAAGTGCTCATTTTCGCAATGAACCCTTTCAAAATCAGCCGATTTTAGCGAAGAAGGTAAGCCTATAGCCTTACTTTTTAGTGAAAATAAGGATCTTCAAAATCGGCGTATTTTAGCGAAAAACCAAAGCCTATAGCCTAACTTTTCGGCCAAAAATAAGGATTGTCGAAAGTGGCGTATTTTACCGAGAAACCAAAGCCTATAGCCTTACTATTTAATCAAAAATAAGGATCTTCAAAATCGGCGTATTTTACCGAAAAACCAAAGCCTATAGCCTTACTTTTTGGCCAAAAATCAGGATTTCCAATTTTTGCAAAAAAGCGAAGGGTATAGCCTTACTTTTTGCCCAAAAATCAGGATTTCCAATTTCTGCAAAAAAGCAAAGGGTTACTTTTTGCCCAAAAATCAGGATTTCCAATTTCTGCAAAAAAGCGAAGGGTATAGCCTTACTTTTTGTCCAAAAATAAGGATTTCCAATTTTTGCAAAAAAGCAAAGGGTATAGCCTTACTTTTTG
>REGM01000003.1:1201669-1231300 GCA_004194415.1 Aurelia aurita
TAAACGTTTATAAAGAGGCAAAGTTTCCAATGGATAATTGGTGCGTTTATAGCCTGTGTTGTAGGCCATAACAAGGGGGAGTTATGGTCTGTGTGATGGACTCACTTTTGTTGTCCCAACTAATTCAGCATAAATTAAACAAACAAAGAGCTAGACAAGTTAATATCATTATTTGAATAACAGATTTCACAAGATCTCTGTGAAACTGGAACAACAAAACTGAGTCCATCACACAGACCATAACTCCCCCTTGTCATGGTCTGTGATGCAGGCTAGTGTGTCTACTGCGAGGTTAAGTTATTCTGATGAGCTGCAGTTTACTAATAGACCCCTTCAGCTATTCTACGAATTCTGGATCAAGCAATATTTTAATAAAATTATTGATTAAGCAGCGTTATAGCTTCCGTCACTGTTGTGCACATTTGCATATTCGGTCAGATTTTTGCAAAATGTATAAAATATCACTCAATCTAAACACTTTTGTAGAGTGGTTAAAAAGTCTATGGCTTACTTCAAATTGTTACTAGTTAGCTGAAGATGAAGTGCTGCCAAAAGGACAAAGTTACTAAATACTGTTTTCTGACAGCAAATTTTTGGATGATATCTTAAAAAGATAATCAAAGAAATAATATAACAAGGAATGTATGATCTTACAAGAATTCCTGTTGCTAGATCAAATTGTATGTTGTCTATTTTCTATGAAGGTTTATTAAAGGGAAGTTTTATAAATATGCAGCAAAGATAAGTATCTAATACAGTACGGGCTTTGCGCACATTAACACTATTTCTTGCATAAGAATGCTAAGAATTCTTGAGAAAATGTTTTGAGTTCTTAGGAATTCTTGTTTAAAAATTCTGCAGTCTTTCATACCCCTCAAGAATCCTTATCAAAATGTGAAGAATTCTTAAAAATTCTTAAAGAGTTTTTGTCGTGTTAAATGTGTGCTAGGCCTGCACTGTATGTGACATGAAATTGCACTGATATGTTTTGGCATACCTGCATCAGTTAGACGTTTGACAAGTTGTGCAACTGTACTCCTCTTTTGGCCAATGGCAACATAAATACAGTACAGCTTTAGCTCTAAAATGGAAGAAAATTGACAAAATTAAACAACTTATAAAACCTGACTGTAGCTTGCAAAAAGAGATGCAGTAACTGCCCAGTATACTAGTTTTATTGCTTCTAAAAATATCTGAAAATTTCACAACACTGAAAATGGCATGTTTGCTGGATCTCTCAGAAGAAAAACAACAAATTTCAATTTCCAATACATGTTTCAAATATACATCGTCCATTAAGAATTAAAATCTGTTATTTTTTCTTTTTAAATGCGAAAATTCCATAAAAATAAAGGACCATGTTTTGCTTTAATTTTAAATAGTAAAAAGTAGTTGGATCCTTACTTGAAGGTACTTAAACATTCATAAACTTATAAAATGCTGTATCATGAATCAGAGACCTAAAGCTCTGAATGCCTTTTATATTCTATGGCAATGTTATACACCCTACTATTATTGCTTTTGAGCCTATTATACACCAGGCAAAATCCAGATTTCAGGATGATGTCATTATGATGTTGCTACGCTACGGACAGTGTATAATGAATTTTGTTGACATCATCCTTCTTTATTTAATTGGTGGAAAACATGACATGGATTTTCCGCCATAGAAAAGTTAAAATGGTTTCTTCTACTTTTCTGCCATGGAAATATCCTGCTAAAATGCATCTTCAAAATTTTTCTGCACATGCGCTTCCACCAAAGATTCTGCCTTGTGTAAAATAGGCCTTATACACTACTATTATTAATTACTGTGGGATACATACTTTCATCTGTGGCATCATTGAATCTCTTCTGGTTGATAATTGTGTCAATAGCAATAGCTGTCTTGCTGAAACATAATCAGAAAGCAAAATGTAAGTCTAAGAACTTATTCAAATTATTTACTATGCCAAGAGGTTGCAGAGGAGTGACAGAATCCTATTAAAAGACAAAGTGACAAAGAACACAGAGGGCACAAACGTATTTCTATTCTACAAAGAGAATTTTTGAGAAATTGCTTAACTCATTCGTGCCCAGAGCGACTACAGTCGTCACAGGGTGTCAAGCCCTAAACTCCCGGAATGACTACAGTCGTCGTAGGGAGTTTCAGTTCAGTTCAGTTCATATCATTTTAAATTCCATTACATACAATTTAATAATGCTAACTATACATACAAATAACTAAACTACAAGGATATAATAATAACATTACAGAAAATTAATACTCTGATACAGAAAATTAATACAATATACAAATACAAACAGAGAAACAAAATAAATTGCATGCAGGGAATTACTTAATGGAGGAGCTCTCTCAATAGGTAAACTAATCGAGGAGAGAGCCCCCCTCCCTATCCTAAGATAATATTGAATGAATTTAGATGAATATAAATAATTCAGAGAAATTGACGCATTTTCTTTTCATATAATATAAGGGCCATTCAAATAATTCGAAAAGAGGCACGCCAGGCCATGCCCGAGAAACACCCCCAAATTCCCCCCATGCAGCTGCCACCCCGAGAAAAGAGAAGTTTCATTGTTCTAGCCATCCTTTTGAGGTTGTGGGAGATGATTGGCTAGAATATGACAATAGAGCAATACAGCTACATAATAGAGCTTTATCATTCCGGAAAGAAAACAATAGGGTGCCGTACTAAAATCGTTGACAAAACTCGGATAAAGTTTTGTGTGCTTGAAATCGTTCTTTGGGCGCCATTTTGTTTCGTTGAATTTGCAGTCCTTTGGACTTCATAGCTTTTTTCTCTCACAACAAGCATGTTTATATGGCTGTTTAGAGATGTAGATTGCAAAGAAACGGTTTAGTAATGAACCAAATAAAGATTTATTGGACTGGAAGGGAAAAGAAACAAGAAACTGTTGAGGGAAAGTAGCGAAATGAAGACAGAGATGCCGCTTAGGCCCATATAGACAGCGTGGAAGGAGATGTGGCGAAGAACAAGCTCGAAAATGGAATGCAGCTATTACGAAGTTTCGCCGTACATTTAAAACTCTTGTTTAGACATGCCTATAATAATTTAGGAAACCTTGGCTCATCTATTGACTTCCTTTTGGAGCATTACGAAAGCTTTTTTGCCAAATGTACAATGGGCCTAATTTCTGGTCTTGTGATGAAGGTAAAGAAACGCTGCAGAAAATGTTTTTCATATCGCACAGAAGCTCAATAAAGATACACTTAAAGACTATATGGACAGGAGGTGCAAAAGAAATGAAAAACTAAAGATTCTTCTATCATGAATTGTATGAATATTGAAGAAATTATTGGACAAAACGATGAAAAGATTTCATCCAAAAGTTTGTACTCGCCGCGGACGTTGATTTCTGTTTATGCGCTTCATTTTATTGAACGTTCAAAAAGATGAACTCTTAATCTGAACTTTGTTTTTAGAATATTTCTTAAAACTAGCAACAACAATAGTCAGAGAGTGCTGCGAAGGGTTTACTCACAAAAATGTTCGTCAAAATGTTTAAGATTGTGGTCAATAGCAACTTGTGCAGGAAATGTCCTCATGTAAGAATCCTCTAAAGTCCTGAAATCATGAAACTCCAAAAATAGATACAAGTTGCATGCCAAATTGGTTGGTATATTGCCCTTTGATTAGGTCAATTGACCATGTCTATAATGCGGTATTTGCTATGCAACAATAAGATGTTAATATCATACTTTCAATACTGCGCAAATGCGCTAATTTCTGTGTTGACCCGCAGTGATATCATTCGACAGCCACAATTTGGTCTCGAAAAAATTGTTGAAAACTTATTTATTATGACAGTAAGTTCGCAATCGGTCGCAAGATTTCAATTCAACTCGAATAGATATGCGGCTTCGCCGCAATAATGTGCCATTTATCCATAGTTTCATGATATTTTGGGACTACTCTGTGAGAGTGTTTGCTGCCATTTTGCTCTGGGAGTTTAGCGGTTTTGGCGCCTAAATCTTCTGGGCATGAATGAGTTAACTCAGCATAGGTTGCAAAACTTTAAAATCAATGATGTGAAATGTTCTCGCCCTTGTCTAAATTGATTGAGGAAAATTAATGCAATATTCAAGGAAAACGAAGGTAATGTCTACAATATGGTAAGCGAGTGCAGCTTTCATGGTTTATGATTTAGCAATTTGTTTTATGATGTCACGATTTCAAAAGTAGCAGAAACGCAAAAATTGCTGTAATTTTTTAAAACAATCATAATATCAAAAAGAACAACTCTTGAATTATGGCGAATTACTCAAATGTTACACAATTATTTTTAAAGTTTCAGAAAGATTTGCTGTATGTGGTTTAAGTCAAGGATTTTACGGCAAAAAATTGCACAGAACAATATAGTTCATCATATATTATTTACGGCCAATATGATGTTTTGGTGGTTCCGCGTGTGCAAAGGATCATGGGGAGCACAGGGTCCCTAAACAGATATCATGTTAAAGTTGCTTAATACTGTAGTATACAGTATTACTAAATTTGCTTGCGTTGCATGGGTCTTCTCAGGCATAAGAGCAAGTTTGGCATCATTGTAATCAGCCAATACGACAGTAATGTAACATCATTGAAGACCGACTTTTCTGGCTCAGATTGACTTTCATTCAGTTCCGAACCCTCATGTCTTAATCTCTTCAGAAAATAAATTATGGTGCAACAACAGACCAAATATGGAGTAAAAAGCAGCAATGTTAAATATCTTAAAGTAGAGAGCCAATACGACAGTGAATATAATATATATGCACAGAACAATATATGTCCACCAAAGTTAAACTTGGCAATCTCCAAAATCAGTCTGATGTATAATTTAATAGCCTGCCTTAATTGGCTACTCTTTTGGCATACCTGATATACAAAAGGAAGTTTAGAACTTACCCAGTTTGCCTGTCACCAATAATCAATTCTCTCTGACCTCTTCCAATTGGTACTAAACTGTCTACAGCTTTGATTCCTGTCAACATAGGCTCTTTGACAGATGTTCTTGGAATGATACCAGGAGCTTTCAGTCCAACACGGGCTCTCTTGCCAGAGTCAATTGGGCCTTTACCATCAATGGGGTTACCTAAGGCATCTACAACTCTTCCTAACAATTCTTCTCCAATTGGCACATCTACAATAGCACCTGTTCTCTTGACAACATCACCTTCTTTGATCAGCTTGTCGTTACCAAAGACGACAACACCAACATTGTCAGGCTCCAAATTCAAGGCCATACCCTAGTTGCAAAGAAAAGAATTTTGTAACTGACCATATCAATAAGTAAAGACTTGGCTACATACCGGGTGTCCCAAAAAATATTCCCCTTTGAAAAATGACCAAAATGTGAGTACAAGGCTGATTTTCAAATTTCCTTTTTTGGCAAGTAGATCAAGGACCAAATTATTTTCCTAGGTATAGCTGATCTTGTAATTGGTTTAATAATTAGCAACTTTTAGCTCTGTTTAGGATTGCCTGGGTTTGAATCATGCTGCAAAAAGCACTGATGATTACCAGATAATTTCTTTGTGCATATTAAGCTTTTAATTTGATCATAAATGACAGAAAGAAACGCACACTATCAATGGAGACTTCAAGGATAATAGAAAATTTGGAAAAATGTTGACGCTTAGGCAAGATTGATTATTTCTTTTGAAAATTATAGCTCAAAATAAAGTTTTCAACATGTGAGTTTTTAACTTTTAAGTATTGAAAACAAAATTTTTATCATCTTTAAATATTTTTGGGTCATTGATAAAACAGATCAAAAAGAAATTTTTATCACAGGTTTGACAATCGAGTATTGGGACACCCGGTAGTTTACAGAGGAATCTGCCTCTCAAAAGTGTATTGCGTTACTAAATTTGCTTGTGTTGAATCGGTCTTCTCAGGCATAAGAGCAAGTTTGGCATCATTGTAATCAGCCAATACGACAGTAATGTAACATCATTGAAGACCGACTTTTTTGATTCATAATCGAATACAAGGAAATAATCGATTTTCATAGACCATCGACTATTGCAAAAAGAAACCACAAGAATTAGTCAGTTCAACGGCATTACAGATAGTGATGGACTATTCCACTATTCTGTCTATAATGGACCCTTTATTACTGGAATTCTATTGCTATCATTGTTTGTTCCTTCTTATGAGGTAATTGTTACATTCTAGGCCACTTGATTAATCGATTAATCAGCAATTTTGTGTATACGATTAATTGAATAGTAAAATCATGGTCGATGGAGAGGCCTATTTATGATACACTATCAAATGTCAGCAAAATGAGGGTATGCCCAAACTTTAAATTGTCAGTTAAAATTACGCATAACAGTCAATGCCACCTCCCCACATAAATATTTGCACTTTAATGATGCGATTCGGTCAAATATTTCTGATATTTCTAATTTCTTTTTCTTCAACAATAATTTCAATCCAAAATGTCCAGATCCAAGGTACATTGCTTGAATTATTTGATATATTTTCAATCAAATAAAACAGCCCAGGACTGCCACCCATCCATTTAACTTATTGTAATAGACCATACCAAAGAAAGCTGTTTATTGAGGGGTAATCAATAATGAAACAACAGAAACATGGAATATTTGAATGTTTCTTAAGTCACCTGGTACATGCCACCTAATCTAAAAAGAAGGAAACCATTGAAGCTAACTGAACAATCTCATAAAAAATTTCTGCTGATGTGTTTTCTCTCTAGCAACTTTTTCTACTGGTTTCAACATGTTATTCACCACAGTTTTGTAATTAAAAGTAATCATATATAAATAATCATACAGCGGTTAACAAAAAGGGAAAAGTATAAAAGTGGTTCTATCTGCCATAAGGGACCATGTTCACGCCACTGGGTATCCCGCATCCTTAGAAGACATTTCAATCTTGGACAAAGCTGCAAATGAGTTTGACCTGTGTATCCACGAAAGTTTGTTAATACTGAGAGATCGCCCGTCATTAAACTTTCAGAATTTTTCGATTCCACTCTCTTTGTTTTGATTCTTTTGGGNTATAATGGACCCTTTATTACTGGAATTCTATTGCTATCATTGTTTGTTCCTTCTTATGAGGTAATTGTTACATTCTAGGCCACTTGATTAATCGATTAATCAGCAATTTTGTGTACGGTACGATTAATTGAATAGTAAAATCATGGTCGATGGAGAGGCCTATTTATGATACACTATCAAATGTCAGCAAAATGAGGGTATGCCCAAACTTTAAATTGTCAGTTAAAATTACGCATAACAGTCAATGCCACCTCCCCACATAAATATTTGCACTTTAATGATGCGATTCGGTCAAATATTTCTGATATTTCTAATTTCTTTTTCTTCAACAATAATTTCAATCCAAAATGTCCAGATCCAAGGTACATTGCTTGAATTATTTGATATATTTTCAATCAAATAAAACAGCCCAGGACTGCCACCCATCCATTTAACTTATTGTAATAGACCATACCAAAGAAAGCTGTTTATTGAGGGGTAATCAATAATGAAACAACAGAAACATGGAATATTTGAATGTTTCTTAAGTCACCTGGTACATGCCACCTAATCTAAAAAGAAGGAAACCATTGAAGCTAACTGAACAATCTCATAAAAAATTTCTGCTGATGGGTTTTCTCTCTAGCAACTTTTTCTACTGGTTTCAACATGTTATTCACCACAGTTTTGTAATTAAAAGTAATCATATATAAATAATCATACAGCGGTTAACAAAAAGGGAAAAGTATAAAAGTGGTTCCATCTGCCATTAGGGACCATGTTCACGCCACTGGGTATCCCGCATCCTTAGAAGACATTTCAATCTTGGACAAAGCTGCAAATGAGTTTGACCTGTGTATCCACGAAAGTTTGTTAATAATGAGAGATCGCCCGTCATTAAACTTTCAGAATTTTTCGATTCCACTCTCTTTGTTTTGATTCTTTTGGGATTTTCTAGCTCCATGTTTTCATCGGAACTTTCCTTATTTCCTTGACTACGCATGACATCTGAATAACTAAGGATTTAAAAACAAATTTGCAGGTGTAGTTTCTTAGCTGAGGATGATAGGAGGACCTGGAGCTGCATAATCATATATAAATCTGCAGTTTTAA
Organism: Aurelia aurita; assembly: GCA_004194415.1. Lineage (NCBI taxonomy): Eukaryota > Metazoa > Cnidaria > Scyphozoa > Semaeostomeae > Ulmaridae > Aurelia > Aurelia aurita. Next base: position 1,209,795 of record REGM01000003.1, read on the forward strand.
ACTATGTCTCATTGGATGATTGCACTAAAGATGGCATGAGGTGTATTTTGCGAAGAGCCCGACAACAAATATCATGATGGTATTGCCTCTCACATATCATAAGCTGACATCTGATGTGAAACATACTTCGGTATTTAATTGTTTGTAATAATTATATGTATCTGTATTTGGCATTCTTTCCTTTCTTTGTTTCACCTTTTTTCAAGTAATGGCCATGGGGTAGTCATCCTTGTAGTATTGTAATGTAGATTGTAATGAGTGTAATCAGTAATTTTTAATGTTTTGTAAGTTTTCTAACAAAATACACAAAAATATCATACCAATCTTCAAGAGAGTTCTTACAAACCTTGAGGCCACTGGAGAATTCTACCATTTCTTCTGCCTGCACATTTTTTAATCCATAAACACGGGCAATACCATCCCCAATTGACAACACTCTACCAGTTTCTTCTAATTCAGCTTTGCTGGATGTTCCTAAGATTCTCTCTTCTAGAATTGACGCAACCTCTGCAGTGGCTACAAATTATTGAAAAACAGAATTAGATTAATTAACATGCAAGCAAATTTGTGACTTTGTAGAAAGCAAACTAAAATTTGTTACTGAATATTGTTATTGCTACCTATTGAGGACAATCTATAACATATCCACTGTTTTCAAACTAGACGTGTCCATCAGTTGTTGGAAGAAACCCTGGAACTTCATTTGTTTGCCTGAATCAAAGCAATTATCAATCTTTCTCTGGGTGCAGGCCTGGCCACATCACTCCCTTCCAAGCTCCCCCCAAATATCAACTGTTCATATACTAGTAAATTGCTCGCCACAAAATCTCTTTTGTCTTTGTTTTCTATTTATTTCATTTAGGAACAGCTTGCCTGAACATCACTAGCCCTTTGAGCCCTGCAGTCGCAAATCTGCGACAACAAAGCGCCCACGCGTATGCCTGCAGTCGCAGATTTGCGACGAGCGTAGTACCTCGCGCTCTCACGCGTTTTCAACGCAGTAAAGCAGTCATTTTTATTCATACGGGACCTTTTTGGATAGATGATGGTAATGTGCTTCACAATGATGTGAAATACCGGCAGTCATTACAGTGAAATATTTTGAACTACGGAGAGTTCAAAATTTCGAGAAATATATGTTATTAATGCGTGCGAATCAGCTGATTTGAATTATGGAGCCGTTTGTTTTGAATGCAGAGTAGTACAGAGAGATGTTTGGTGATTCAGACAGCAATGACAAAAGTTTTTATGGGTTTGAGATGTCGAAAGCGCATCAAGCAGTGCCGAAGAAGGCCTTTTTTAGGCCCAGAAAAAAACATGGAAGCATCGCTATGATAGCTCAAAGAATTTACTGAAGAGACTGGCGTCAAGAGAATGCCGAGGAAAGATTATTTTTACTGTTATTATTTATTAGTTGTATTAGCTAGCAAGCAGGAAATGCAAGGTAATGCTGAGGAGAGATTATTTTTACTGTTATTGCTTATTAGCTAGCAGAGAGTAATGCCGAGGAGAGACTATTTTTACTGTTATTACTTATTAGCTATGCTGTAAGGTAATGCTAAGGAAATCTTGATATACGTATTTCAATCATATTGAATTTATTGACCACGTTGGAGTGTTTATTTGGGAATTTATCTTACACTCACTGGGCTTACACTGTGATCTGCTTGAGAGTGGTAGCTTCAAACGGGCACAAAACTATGAACAATTATATACATCAAAGTTAGTTGATATTTTTGTTGAACTGTTCTGTTTCACACAATGTTTCCTGCAATTCTACTGCTACCAAGCGAGAAACGGGAAGAAAACTAACAGAACATTTTAAGGTCAAAGGTTAGGTCCATTGAAATTTTGGTTTATGTGTGATGCGTCTAAAGCAGGTTTGATCAGAAGAGATACGCAGAGGGGCAATTCTTTGGTAACGGAATTACATTCAGAGGCAAAACTGGCACTAATAACCATCAAATATTCTCACATTTTGTTGTTACAAACCAAGTAAAAGTGAATATGTAATGTCCTTGTGATGAAATATGTTCAAGGCAAAAGCTGGATCTTTTATTTATCAACTGGNCAAATATCAACTGTTCATATACTAGTAAATTGCTCGCCACAAAATCTCTTTTGTCTTTGTTTTCTATTTATTTCATTTAGGAATAGCTTGCCTGAACATCACTAGCCCTTTGAGCCCTGCAGTCGCAAATCTGCGACAACAAAGCGCCCACGCGTATGCCTGCAGTCGCAGATTTGCGACGAGCGTAGTACCTCGCGCTCTCACGCGTTTTCAACGCAGTAAAGCAGTCATTTTTATTCATACGGGACCTTTTTGGATAGATGATGTAATGTGCTTCACAATGATGTGAAATACCGGCAGTCATTACAGTGAAATATTTTGAACTACGGAGAGTTCAAAATTTCGAGAAATATATATTATTAATGCGTGCGAATCAGCTGATTTGAATTATGGAGCCGTTTGTTTTGAATGCAGAGTAGTACAGAGAGATGTTTGGTGATTCAGACAGCAATGACAAAAGTTTTTATGGGTTTTAGATGTCGAAAGCGCATCAAGCAGTGCCGAAGAAGGCCTTTTTTAGGCCCAGAAAAAAAACATGGAAGCATCGCTATGATAGCTCAAAGAATTTACTGAAGAGACTGGCGTCAAGAGAATGCCGAGGAAAGATTATTTTTACTGTTATTATTTATTAGTTGTATTAGCTAGCAAGCAGGAAATGCAAGGTAATGCTTAGGAGAGATTATTTTTACTGTTATTGCTTATTAGCTATGCTGTAAGGTAATGCTAAGGAAATCTTGATATACGTATTTCAATCATATTGAATTTATTGACCACGTTGGAGTGTTTACTTGGGAATTTATCTTACACTCACTGGGCTTACACTGTGATCTGCTTGAGAGTGGTAGCTTCAAACGGGCACAAAACTATGAACAATTATATACATCAAAGTTAGTTGATATTTTTGTTGAACTGTCCTGTTTCACACAATGTTTCCTGCAATTCTACTGCTACCAAGCGAGAAACGGGAAGAAAACTAACGGAACATTTTAAGGTCAAAGGTTAGGTCCATTGAAATGTTGGTTTATGTGTCATGCGTCTAAAGCAGGTTTGATCAGAAGAGATACGCAGAGAGAGATGGAGAGGTAAAAACATGTTTGTTTCATGCACTGAAGCAGGGCTTATGACATTTAACACTATAAATTACACATTGAGAGGGAACACGATGGCCTACTCGAACCTTTCGCTTTGGTTTGAGATCGTCTTCATCGGCAAATCTTGTCATTTTTGGTGCTCTTGAGAAGCTGGAAGCTAAAATGCTGAGAAAATCACCTGCAACTCGAAGGAAGATGCCTAAAGAAAGGTTTTGTACAATAAACAACAAATTTAAACAATTTGGAACAAATTTGCAATACTTCATTTTGTGATTTGATGAATTTTTCGCGCCAAATTTTATATTTCGAAATAACAAATCCATTTTGATGATGAGTTGCAAAACAATCCAGGTGCGCAGCGAACGGATGCAAAAACAATATAGGGCTCAAAGGGCTAGGAGAGACATCAACTGCTCCTCTGCATAAAATCTTATGGCCAGGCCTGTGTGGGTTACAACAATTACAATACATACGGCAAAAGTCAAAAGGGGTCTTCAGACTTAAAACATGCCATCAAGGAATTAAACTATATTTTGAGGCCATCTCTTTCAGAACAAATAAAGAAAGAACACACAAGCTCCTCAACAGCAACTTACACAAGAAAAGATAGAAGATTTTTGAACAAGTTGCACAAGATATTACAATGTAGTGCAGAATACTACGTACCTCTTTGAGTTGGTGTTGTGTGATAGTGCTTTGTGGCAGCAATTGCTGCAGCTCCAATACCACCTTGACATCCCTACAGTTGCAAGAAAAGGAATTTTGAAATTTTCTACAGCTATAAACTTTTTCAGAAAATAAATAATTTCAGTAGAAGGCTATGGGGTGGACTAAGGTGGAAAAGTCACCCTACAATTCTCCTCGTAAGGAAATGTGCAGAAAAGATGGCTGGGTAAACCTTTTTCCACCCAATTTTACTCAAAGTTGGCTAGTGCTGATGGCAAACATTTGGAATGTAAAGGAGGGTGCCTTATGCATTATCCCTGTAGACCATGTCTGCTAACTGTTAATTCCTACCAAATAATGTAATTCCCACTCTTCGTGGCTCATGCAAACCTTGTCTAATTTGAAAAGGAGCCTTCCCCAATGACCACTAAGAAAAGTTTAGGGGGCTCCTTCATAAGAAAATATGCTCATTTTTCCATGACATTTTGTCCAATGAATGTTTAGGGGACAGACAAGCATTTCAAAACTGTTTTCTAATCAGATATTCCCTTCTTGATATAATGTTGACATTTTTTATAAACTGTTGTGTTTCTATATCTTCCATTTTCTTGACCTTTCATTAGTAAAAGAGAATTCTAACTGCAAGTGNGCTAATAAACCTAAACATTTAAAGATATAAACCTATGTACAATGATTTCTTATAAAACTAAACGTGTCAAAGAAAAATAAAGATAAAGATGCAGATCAGCTTTCCTTGAATATTCTCAATTCAAAGTTTTTAGTTTCGTTTTGAATGACTGAATCGAAGGGGCTAATTTCATTTCCGAGTCGAGTTTATTCCATGCGTTGGCTCCACGAAACGAAAACGATTTTTGGCCATAAGCTGTTTTCATTTTTGGTACAGCAAGATTGCATTTGGTATTCCGTAAAACCCTGGCGTGAACATCAGACAATCTGTCGAAGATATTACCTAGGTTTTCAGGTGCAAGGTCATTTAAGGATTTATATACCATTGTACATGTTTCTCGATTAATCAGTTTATCAATTGACGGCCAGCCAAGCCGCTGCAATAGAGGAGCAGCTGGAGTGTCAAAAGGGCTACTTGTAACAATTCTAGCAGCTCTGTTCTGTAATTTCTGCAAGGTTTTCAATTTAGTTGCCCCGCAACATCCCCAAACAGAGCAACAATAACTGAAATACCATCTGATCCAAAGCCAAACGAAGTCTTCATTTTAATGAATATTACCGAAACAGCAAAAAGGAGTCTCAAATCTCAGCACACTAAGATTAATTTTACAAATTGTTGGAAATTTAGGGGGCCAAGGCCCCCCAGGCCCAGTGGCGGATTTAGGGGGGCAAGTGGGGGCAACTTCCCCCTTCACGATGAAAACTCAGCTTGGCGCCCCCTTTTGGCGAGAAATGCGCCCCTCATCATGACCCTACCGCACTCTTTTTTAGCTGTTTTGATTAGAATATGGGGTGAAACATACAAATCAAGGCATTATTTAGAAGAAAAACCAAAGAATCTCCTCAACCTGGAGTCCAAAAATTTTCGCGCGCCTCAGGCGCGCTTTCGCTCTATTGTATTTTTGACGCCCTCTATGTAGGTTGCCCCCCCTTCAACTTCGGTCTGGATCCGCCCCTGCCCAGGCCCCATTTTACTTTAGCCTTGAATAGAACAAATTGCAATTTGATTTTGGCGAACATATGAGATGAAATTGGTGGAAAGGGACATTTTCTGGAAAAAGTGATCTTGCAGGCCAAAATGTTTTCCCGCCAACAATGTAGTACTTTGCGTAGGCAATCGTATTTTACGTCATTTGTTGGCTCCTTTGAAAACTTCAAACTGTGATGGTCAATTATAAACTAGACTTGCCCCAAGTCTATTTCATGAAGTCCTTCCGACCGATCCCTTTCCCATAGTTCCCGGATCCGCCATTCCTTTGTAACGGAATGGCGGATCTGGGAACTATGGGAAAGGGATCTGTCGGAAGGACTTCATGAAATAGACTTGGGGCAAGCCTAATTATAAACTTCCAAGGCCCTTTACACTGTCATATTTCGTCCTGGTCTTGAGCTTGAGTTCAACCCAAATATCGTTATCATGCACAGTCAATCCCAGTTGTTAGAAGTATGGGTTTTCAGGGTTTCATCTACTAGCCAAGTTAAATCGATAGTTTCAGAAAATCAGATTTCAAGCCATTTCAAGGCATTTACTTTTATGATTTCAAAACACATTAATAAATCTTTGGTTCGATGTGGCCCCCCTGAAATTGACGAAGCAACTGTCTCAACAGGCTTCGATGAATGCACAATAGGAACGCGTCGATTTCAATAGCCATGGACAAAGGACGTTTTCAATAGCCTCAATATTGTTTGACGTACCCCACGAGAGATGACATTAACGCTGTGAAAAAAGCTGCGTGAGGACATGACACCAAGTCGTGTCGCGCTAATCTATACAAGATATGGGCACGAAAGTTCAGAATTGACTTAATTCTGAGGAAAGTCCATGCTGCCATTTGAAATTTTCTCATAGCTTATCTAGTTTCCCCCCTATTCCACGTTTTTATAAGTTTTAATCTGCCCGATGGTGAAATCCAAGTTGAAAATACGAACGAGTTAAGTTGTTAAAAAATTTGGAAGTTTAATAGGCCAAGAGCAATCGAATGATATTCTTCTAACCTCTGTAAAGCTTTTTGTTTCCATATTCTCTATTTTAGTAATTGTTCACATTCTCTTGAGTTTTGTGCATTAGACTTGTATACAGTAGTGGTTGAAGAAACCATAACCCTATTCCTCGATTCCCTTATTCCCCAATTCGCCGTTCCCCGGTTCCCTATTATAGTAATAGCCGTGAAATCCCTAGCCTGCGTCACAGACCATAACGAGGGGGAGTTATAACTCCCTCTTCTGGTTATGGTCTGTGACGCAGGCTATGAAGTCCCGCTATGAAGTCCATGCCAAATTCAATGCGCTCTGATTTTCTCACACATAAGGATCNCTTCTAACCTCTGTAAAGCTTTTTGTTTCCATATTCTCTATTTTAGTAATTGTTCACATTCTCTTGAGTTTTGTGCATTAGACTTGTATACAGTAGTGGTTGAAGAAACCATAACCCTATTCCTCGATTCCCTTATTCCCCAATTCGCCGTTCCCCGGTTCCCTATTATAGTAATAGCCGTGAAATCCCTAGCCTGCGTCACAGACCATAACGAGGGGGAGTTATAACTCCCTCTTCTGGTTATGGTCTGTGACGCAGGCTATGAAGTCCCGCTATGAAGTCCATGCCAAATTCAATGCGCTCTGATTTTCTCACACATAAGGATCAAATGCTGCGGATTGCGCTGAACTCCCAAATCGGAAAAGCAAAATCCCTGAATGACCTCAAAATCCCCTGGCGATCGCTGAAAAGTTCAAGCAACTTGGAACTTCAGAGATCGTCCGTAGGTGTGATAAAATAAACTACGCATGTTCAATCTGTATTGGGCGATTTACAAGAGATATAACAATGAGACTCACCCCTATTGTTCTTTGGACAATTGGCTTTTCAAATATAACAATGGTAATTGATTAGACACGTGATTCGTTGCTAGGCAACCAAAATTAAGGAAATTTGGCAAATTTATGGCTTCTTGACAAGAAAAATTCTATTTAATTAATTACTACACCGATTTTCTCCAAAATTGTTGCAAATAGTAGGAAACATATCGTAGATTCAAAATACGCACTTTGTCGCATTTTTCAGTTTCTGTTTTTAGCATAATTAGCTTTAAATTATCCTTTTGTTTCATGCACTGATTATCTTCGCAGTTTTTGTCCCTTTTCCTAGTAAATGTGGACTGAAAATGACTCAAGTAATGAAGATGAACCAAATTAGATGCAATTTATTTATATTTTGCATTTCTTAATTACAACAATGACTACAACAACGTGAATGACGTCATAGATTTTAAACTTTGCTGATATAAGCAAATATAAAAAATTAGATATCAAATGAAAGTACTCATCAAAAGCAATCGAATGATGCATGTTTGAGATCATTCGGACAAATATGGTGTTACTGTGGTCACATGATCAAATTCAGAACAATGAAATGTAAAATTATGGTTGCGTATTAAATTTGACTGAAAGTCACCAAGGCTGATTGTCATATCTTGTGTCATTTTAGCCCAGTGTAGCAAAGTTTGGTAGTGAGGGGGGGGGGGCGAAAAACGCCCCCCAGTACAAATAGGGTTAAAGCCTGGTTCGCATTAGGTCATTACAGTCGCTGGAGTAGCTGGGGTCGTAGGGAACGAACGACTCAAAAAACCCAAAAGACTGAGTGTGAACTAGATTTATGACCTTTCGTCCCTTGTTTCACGCAGGGAAACAAGGGACGAAAGGTCATAAGTCTAAGTGTGAACGGTGATTCAACGACCCTGACGACCCAAACGACTGAGTCGTTGGGATAGAAACTGGTTCTGTCCCAATAATTGATTCTGAATTAATTGAAAATGGTAATTTTGAAATATGAAATAATGGCAAAATTTCAGAATGAAATAGGAAATAATGTTACCCTCCTAACAGGGCCTGATCGATCAAGAAAAAAGTACTATTTGTACCGGGTGAGTCAGAAAAAACAATCCCCGTTTGAAAGGCCAATGCTCTCTGGATATCAAAATGATCATATTTGCAAATTCATTATTTAATGGTTGATATTTTATAAAATTTACCCGACTGAAATCGGCCACACCCTTCTGAAATTATGAGCGATTTTCTGCAGAAAGCCCCTTCAAGAAACCTTCAAAACAGGCCCAAAATCACGAGCAAATTTTCCAAATATTTCTGCTTACAGTAATGACTTCAACAAGTTTTAGCGCGTGAATCATCCGGAATAATATTGTTATGCTTCCAGGGTGACACATTCATTCTCCCAAAGGGATAGCATGTGCAAAAGCATGTAAAAGCCATTGCTGTAGAGGCAGAAATATGAGGGAAATTTGGTCGTGATTTTATGCCGTTTTTGAAGGTTTCTTGGAGTGACTTTCTTGAGAAAATCCTTCATAATTTCAGAACGGAGTAGCCGATTTCAGTCAGGTAAAACTAAAAATTTATTTGAACATGTCCACTATTAAATAATATATTTACCAATATTATTGCCTCGATATCCAGGCAGCAATGGCCTTTCAAACGGGGATTGTTTTTTCTGACTCACCCGGTAGGTTATGGGTCGGCTCACTCCACAGGCTTTCAAGTAACAAGAAATGACAAGAAAATAACAAATTTTCGATTGGGAAAACGATTTATCTGCTTCTAAAATGCGCAACAGCAATTTCCTGAATCCCCAAATGACGAAGTCCCGTTTCAGAATTCCGCATAATTCTCTGTATTCCACACTGAAACTTGAGGGGAAACCTTGATTTCCTGCAAGAAGAAACAGTAGATATGTAGATTGCAACAACAAAATTTCACAGCCAAGCTGCAGATGTAGATAAACAGCAAAATAGGATGTCTCGAAGCAGGGGTGGCGCCAGGAATCTTCCGACGGAGGGGCTGGAACTTCCGACAGGGGGCTAAAATGGCAAAAAATGCTGTTTTCGTACGTCATTTTGCCAAATTTCCTCCCACAATAACCCAAAATTTCCTCTGACGGGGGGGCTAGATGCTTCTGACGGGGGGCTGTAGCCCCCCGCTAGCCCTCCCCTGGCGCCACCCCTGTCTCGAAGCCTGGGTGGGCTACTCACTCATGTTACATGCGAAAGGGGAACCTTGGAGGAGATATGACTTATAAGGATATACAGAGTGGACGGAAAGTTTCTGACTCCTCGAAAACAATAAATAGTCGTAGTAAATGCACTTTTTAGGTTGTGACGTCATCAAATTTCTAAATCGCAAACCAGAAAAGCGACAGATTTCCAACCTCATTCCAATGAAATTTTTAGAACTCAAAGGAATCTTAATCCAAGTTTCATGAACCAAATCTTTGTTGAGAAAGATATGCCATATACCCTTCGTAGTGGCAGAAATATGTGGGCACCAAAACCAAACTATATGGTATTGAAAATGCACGTTTTCTTGGATCCAGGATATGGCATGCGATGCCATCTCCACAACAGAGTCCCAGACATTGAACAAATTCAAAGAAAAAATTAAAAACTACGATTTTGATTGCAACTGTAGATTATGTAAGCTGTATAATGATAATTTAGGGTTTTTATAGTCGTAGACTTATATTTAATTTTATACTGTCGTTGTAAGCTATTTAATTAGCTAGCAACTAATAGCCTCTTTGCGAATTTGCTTCATTGCTCATGTGACCAGATTGATAAGATTCGTTGATCCAACCATGATCTAACCATGGTGGTTAATTGAACCATAATAGAGGGCCCTTACATGAGGAAACTCAGCCCGGAATGACTTTCAGCACGGGCTGAGTTTGATATTGGTTAGCATGACGAAATCGTCGTGGGATTAATTTTCATTCTTTGGTGCTAATCTGTTCATTGTTCCTTTGTTTTGTTATCTCCGGCTGCATCTTTGTGTTGTTAATATCGCGCATCCGCCCATCTGTGGAGCTGAACCACTTGGCAATCTCAACACAGGATGAAACGACATGTAAACGCGAAGAAAAGATCTTGACTCTGGTAAAGGCCGGTAAAGGGCCTTATTTTTCGATGGCAAACAATATAAAGCTCCTCTGCTATCGCTTGACCCGTGAGACCGGACCCTAAGACCGGGGACCCTTGGTCATCCCCTTTTAATGTCATGCTGTTCTCCCCATCAAGCATCTTTTTCTCAGGGGGTCTGTCTGTTCTTGTGGATTGTTTTATTTATCTTAATCTAATCAAGGCCACGACAGTCGGCGATTGCGAAACATTTTCACAGAGATTTCACTTTCTTGTGTGATCATGGCTAAAGGTTGCTGCAAATCCACACGAAAATGTGGTTCAGAGCCATTTATCTTTCTCTATGTGATGTGTTTCGGAGCAAATATCAGCCTGTTTCCTCAACTGGTCATATCAAAGGTGTGTCATCAACGATATAACAGTACTGTATGCAAGAATCTTGGATCAAAACAGTTCAAGGCCGAAGAAGATGTGGTTTACGATCATGCTGCAACTTGGGATACAATCATCTTTTTGTCTGTTAACATTCCAGCCATCTTCACAGTTCTCCCGCTTTGTGCCTTTGCCGGCATGATCTCTAAAAGAAAGATTTTGTATCTACCTCCAGTTCTGGTTATTCTGCAGTCGATATTGTACATGTTCTGTGCGAGATACCAATCAATGAATGTCGTCTTCATGGCACTGGCGGCGGGATTGACGAGCATTTTCGGTGATCTCAGCGGAGCTATCATGTTTGCTTCCAGCCATATGGCAAGTGTAACTAATAGCGACCACGTTCGTACACTTCGGTTATCCATTCTCGAAGGTTCCTTGGCCCTTGGAAAAGGTTTTGGCACTCTCATCGCTGGGTACTTATTGAAACATTTAGGCTTTCAAGTGGCGTTCTCTTTCAGCGTTGCAGCTAGCATCATAAATATTCTTTTTGTCGCATTCTTGGTTGAAGAACCACCAGAATTAAACCAGAATGAATTGAAAGGAGAGGAATCAGTCACAACTGAAACCAGCTTAAATATTTGTAGTCAATTCCTAAACAACATGAAAGAAAGCTGTATAAATATTGCTCGATTCGCCCGGAAATATTTCTATTTAGATGCAGGGAAATCAATCGGCCTCATGCTCTTAGCTGTATTCTTTGAGATCTGTGCCCTATTTGGCGAAGATATCATGCTTACACTTTACATCAAGCACAGCCCTTTGAACTTGTCACCAAGCGAAATTGGTTTATATTCATTTACCCTGCACACAATTCGATGTGCTGGCCCATTATTACTTGCATACATTACAGCTAAATTATTCCGTCCGTCTGACTTAACTGTAATCATCATTGGCAGTGTAAGCATACTTGCTACACATATATCAATGTCACTCTCAACAACAAAAATAATGCTGTTTGGATTCGCTGCCTTTACTCTTACTTTTTCATGTACAATGGGAGGCATTTTGTCACACCTTACGAAACTCGTTGCAGAAGATGAGCATGGAACTGTCTTGTCATACGTGGCATTTACCAGCTTAATTAGTGTCAATGTAATGTCATTTAGTGCAAACAAAGTGTTCATGGTAACAGCTCCAGTGTTCCCTGGAGCCACTATATTACTTTTTGCATTTTTAAGTTTCATAGCGTTCATGATAGTCATTTTTGTATTTTGTGTTGTGGAAAAGTCGGAAGCATACACCCAAATAAAGGAGCAGGGCTCACAGGAGGAAAAAGAGCGACTGCCATTGGTAAAACAAATGCCGACAAACCAAACCAAGATGTGAACTATAGGGGATTGAATAATTATTAGCAGGCCTTCTTATTTACTGCTTATTGCTTGAAACGTCGTGTTTATTTGATTAATGACCGTGAGTCCCTTGTTTTCCTGCGTTCTCTGATTTGTTGCAATAGGGACTCATAAGATTACTTGGGATGGGCCAAACCTGCAGCTGTTTTGTTTGTAGCTAGCAACCGAAATATGTATGTCCTAAAATTTCTTTTCAATCATGCATAAAAGGTTGCTTTGGGACAGCTATAGAAATCTAGCAAACAGACATTCCACAAAACAAGGAATTTATTCCCACTGCTGGTAACGTTTCATCATTTTGTGATCAGGAAAGGTTGCTTACAGCAATTTTCTCTAGTCACGTGATCAGTTTCTATATCAACCAATCATTTGCCAAGTATTTAATGGATGTTGACAGGTTGGGTATACGCTGGCCTTATATATGGAAACATTACCTTTAAAATTGGGCTCCTGTTTTACCTGTGGAGCCTCGTCAAATTCGTTTTTGCGGCGGAGCCACGACAATTTTCGAGTTGAATCAGATCTTGAGCTAGACCATGCGGGGGTCAAAGGTCAAACGGATCGGAAGACAGAGGTAACTTGTAACTTGAGGGATTTAGGAAGGATGCCCCTCAAGCTATTCTGTTACAAACAACTGCTGCTTTATTTCCATAGATTACTGAACGTTAGTGAAAACAGCCTTGTTAAACAAGCTTTTAATGAAAGCAACTTGTTGAGAATAAATGGTCACTTTAGTTGGGTGGCTTCTGTACAGCAACTATTCCTAGCTTTAGGACTTCACTTTGACTTGGAAAAATTAAGAAATATGAGAACAAGTTCTTTTCAAAAACTCGTGGAAAAGAAACTGCAACAAAAGTATCACACATATTGGCTAGAAGCCAATAGTAAAACGACAGGACAGTCCAAAAAAGGTTTGAATAAGCTGCGGACGTATCGCCTTTTCAAATCCCATTTGCAAAAAGAACCTTATTGCTTATTGCAGGATAAGGATCTTCGCCGAAACATGGCAAAATTACGTTGCAGTGATCACAATTTACGAATTGAAACGGGCCGAAGAGAAAACATCCCAGCAGAGCAGCGATTATGCCGCCTGTGTTCCCTAAACAAAGTTGAAAACGAAGAACATTTCCTTCTGGAATGTCCAGTGTATCAACCACTGCGAGCTAAACTCTTCCTCGTGTTTGAAAAAGAAATACGAACCTTTCACTGTTTCGACAATCGACAAAAGTTCATTTACTTGCTGTCTAGCGAAGACCAGAAGCTAGTAATAGAGGTCGCAAAATATGTAAGAGATGCCTTCAAACTACGCCCTAATATCCCTGCGGTAAAGCCATAGAATCTCACCGTAATTAGTAGCCACCGTATAGCTTTAGTTTTCTTGTTAGTTGTTCTTAATTATAGTTCTAGTTGTAGTTTTTGAGGTAATTCTTTCTGTATTCATGTTTTGTTAAATAAATAGTTTGTTTTTAGTTCAGTAGACAGTAGACGACGCTCCTGTATATAGTGTAGCAAGTCTGTATGATGATGATGATGATGTAACAAAGCGTTCTTAATCTGTCTCTTGTTTTGTGGAATGTTTATTTGTCTGATGTCAGTTGTGGTGACAAAACAACTTTCAAGGGTGATTGAAATTTTTAATTCCAAATCAACAATGATACGGGATGTCCCAAAAAAAGTATACAGATTTGGTCGACCTTAGCGATGAGAATTTAGCGCGAATCAATCCGAAATCAATTTTAAAACATACCTCGATAGTCAACTTGAACATAGATACCTTGTTTGTTGATATTGATGCTTTGAGAGTTGAAATATTAATTTTCAAAGGACAAATTTGCCTCCACCATAGCCTCCACCTCCAAACCAGAGCTTTGGCGTTTTGGCCTAAGCAAATATTTGAAGCACAGCGAATAAGTCAACGATAGCCTTGAAAACATTTGAAACAAGAGGAGAAAAATTAAAAACTGCACAACAAAAGGGGTTTTACAAAATATAATTTACGTGACACTTATCATCAAGGGAGCTCCAAAGTAAACTCGTGAAATAAATTGTTGATATTGGAATGAATGAAGTTTACTTCGGAGCTCCCTTGATGATAAGTGTCACGTAAATTATACTTTTTAAAACGTATCTGTTGTGCAATTTTTAATTTTTCTCCTCCTGTTTCAATTTGCTAAAGTCTATTGTTGACTTATTCGCTGTGCTTCAAGAATTTGCTTAGGCCAAAACGCCAAAGCTCTGGTTTAGAGGTCGAGCCGTCGAGGCAAATTTGTCCTTTGAAAATTAAAGGAATTGAGTCCATATAAATACATGAGCGTATACGCTATCCTGAATTTCTGCTGACAAACTGCTGATGGCCTTTTGTTATCGCACAATAGCGGTAACGTCAATAGCAGCGAGGAACAAACACTTCTTAATCCTTCCATTATTCTCGGGAATTTCTTTGGTTTAATTTCAATAGCGATAAAATGACAACTTTTGTTTGACGATTGAAAAGAAGTTGATATTGGTCATGAGTGGGCTATTTATGCGGACTCAATGCCTTTAATATTTCAACTCTCAAAGCATCAATTTCAACAAACAAGGTATCTATGTTCAAGTTGACTATCGAGGTATGTTTTAAAAATGTTTTCGGATTGATTTGCGCTAAATCCTCATCACTAGGGTCGACTAAATCTGTATGCTTTTTTTGGGACACCCGGTAGACCGGTAGAAGTAGTAGCTGAAGGACCTTTGCATGGGGATCTTTTTATGTCAACAGAACTGACTGCACCAAGAACGAGCGGGTTGCAAGACAGGCATCGACCTTGTAATGCCAATATAACTAGAAAGGCCTGTTGTTAAAGGCAGTCTGTCACGCATCTGATTGGGTGATCAGGACAATACAAAGAATAGGAGAACTGAATGGCTGCTGATCCTAATCACTTTCTACGGCCGTAGAAAGTGATACAGATCAGCCCTCCTTTGTTCCCAATGCACAGATTCACAAAGATATTCGTTGTGTTGAGCTCTGACTTTACTTCAGCCAATCAGACGCGTGACAGACTGCCTTTAACTGCTGTTCCATAATTTGCTTCTGTTTGTTTCCAATGCTCAAAACGCTTATTTCTAGTTTATTTGATTATCACGTACCTCGACTGGGGCCCGGGGGGTACTTGACTTACCAAAGACAAACATTTTTACCCGGCTCCAGAATTTTTCCCTCCGAACGATAGCCGATTCTAGATAAAATCGGCGAAAAGTACACTCCAAAACATAAAAATCTGGCCAAGCAACAACCTGTTTTAAGAAAATACACCCTTTTGACAACCGGCTCTCGAAAAATTGCCTTCTTTCGATACCCGGCGCTAGAAAAAAGAGGGGAAAACGATACCCTGAAAAACGGCACGTCCCCGTTGGACAAATATACTAAGTACCCCCCCCCCCGGGACTGGGGGTATGTTGTTAGATTTAATTCAATGATGATGATGACAATGATGGTCATCCCCTTTTGATTTCATCATAGTTGACTGTTGTAATCAGCAGGCTGTTTCCTAATGAGCTTGCTGTGCGTAGTAGTCATTTGCTGTGAGAACATCAAGCATACATTTATGTAACATGTCTGTATTAGCTGTGTCGTTTTTTTTACAAGAAACTAAGACTACCCTCACATGAGCAAACTCAGACCGGTCTGAGTTTCAGATCGGGGTAGTGTCTGCTAAATGAAAATTTTCAAACCGGTTTGAGTTCAGCTCACTTACTCTGCACATGCGCATTTCATAAAATCTTTCCTGAACATAATGGTTTGAGAATTCATTTCGCCCCGAAACGAAAAAAATTTCTGCTCACATGAAAATTTCAGGTCGACCTGAAAACTCAGACCGACCTGAGAGACCGAAACGAATTTCAGGTCGACCTGAGTTTCATTTCGCCTTCGTCATGTGAGCACTCCAAGGGCTTTGACCGTAGACCGAAACGAATTTCAAACCGATCTGAAACTCAGACCGGTCTGAGTTTGCTCATGTGAGGGTATCTGGGATACATCACATAGATTATCGTATTTCTCATTTTAGTTTACAAACATGTTGTATATTATATATATATATAGTTGCTTCTTTTTCGTTGTTGCTGTTATGTTAGTTGGTATTAATTAGCTGATTGTATTTATTTATGATTAAAGCTAGAATATGTATCCAACGTTAAATAAGTATCAAAAAAAACCCCCACATATAACCCCAAGGGGTAGGATCTCATGTGCCTTCATGAACACTTCAATCATAGTCCGTTTTATGAAACCAAGCTATACTCATTACATAAGTCTCAGTATCGCTCATTGAATTGGATGGTAAAATAAAAAAATCAGATTATAAATATTGAACGAATACAAGGAATCACGTCGTAAGTCTAAAACCAATCATCAATTTATACATCACGCAAGTGGTACCACGTAGTAAAGTTTCATCTTTTCATTTTATAAAAAACATGATACAATATTACATCGTATCAGGGGCGTCACCAGCAGGGGTGGCGCCAGGGGAGGGCTAGGGGGGCTACAGCCCCCCGTCGGAAGCATCTAGCCCCCCCGTCGGAGGAAATTTTGGGTTATTGTCGGAGGAAATTTGGCAAAATGACGTACGAAAACAGCATTTTTTGCCATTTTAGCCCCCCTGTCGGAAGTTCCAGCCCCTCCGTCGGAAGATTTCTGGCGCCACCCCTGGTCGCCAGCCCTGGAAAAGTGGGGTGGATTTACTATCGAACTAAGTTCTGAAAGGTATACCAAGGCTTTTTTACACCGTTCTTGCTTTTGAATAAATACCGCCTTGAGAAAACCGGGGTGGACATGTCCACCCCCTGGTGACGCTCTTGCATCGTATAAGGCCTAAACAGAACAAAATACAAGAATAAATTTGAACTAAGATAGAATGTTACAGCGAAAAAAAGTAAAGTACAACAAACAAGCCAAAAATGCTTCAGGCGAAAAGAGTTTCGTAAGTCATTCTTTCCACTGCCCGAAAGTTGAATTTCTTATGAAGAGTTTGTTATAAAAAAGCCCTTCTCTTATTTTCTGTGAGTGATAAAGAACGGAGATATATATGAAATAATTTCGTCGTGACTTTATTGTAGTTTATCAGCACCTCTTGAATTCTTTACGTTATGAAAGATAAAATTAAAGTATTTTGAAAATGTCGCAGAAAAACCTGTAGACTGTGAACAAGTATCTGTGACGCAGGCTAGTGAACAGGTAGCCTGCGTCACAGACCATATCTGTGAGTGAACAGGGGTCTCTTGAAAAGCCGCAAAATCAGAACGCGAAGAGAGAGTCTGCTATAGCCCATGACCAAGGCCCATGACTAGCTGGAGAGAATACGCAGAGCGAATTCATTGGCAGCATGAAATCAAAAGGGGAGACCAAGGTCCTGGGTCTTAGGGTTCGGTCACGTGGGTCATGCGGTCCTGTTTTTATAATATGCCCACTGTCGTGCCTTTGATTTTTTTACTGCTANGAACAAGTTCCTGTGGCGCAGGCTAGTGAACAGGTAGCCTGCGTCACAGACCATATCTGTGAGTGAACAGGGGTCTCTTGAAAAGCCGCAAAATCAGAACGCGAAGAGAGAGTCTGCTATAGCCCATGACCAAGGCCCATGACTAGCTGGAGAGAATACGCAGAGCGAATTCATTGGCAGCATGAAATCAAAAGGGGAGACCAAGGTCCTGGGTCTTAGGGTTCGGTCACGTGGGTCATGCGGTCCTGTTTTTATAATATGCCCACTGTCGTGCCTTTGATTTTTTTACTGCTATAAAATCTCTTTACAGCGCATTTTTATGACAATCTATTTGCCTTTAATGATAATAATAATAATAATAATAATAATAATACGATCCTAATTTATTCTGCACCCAAGCAAATGGAAAAACTTACTGCTTAGTTAGAATACAGAATGTTTGTTGGTTTCACAGTTACCGTCAATAAACGCTATGGCACGTGGGGTAAATAAATATATATCACTGAATATTGCAGAACAGAATAATACTTGATATAGGCTTAAAAAGCCCAGATTATCATCAGCAGTCATAATTCGCTCCAATAATATTAGAAATTGAGCACCAAGCAGTGGCGAAGCTAGCGGTCATGCTGGTCATGCTCAGCATGACCAACAATTTTCAGAGATATGAATATTTTTCGTAACAAAAACAAGATTTTTTACAAAAAATTTCTCAAAAATCGTCAATGTCGATATCATAGAACCATCATCGAACAACACATAACCTACCACTTCTCGTCAGTTTGATACCCTGGTCCCCTTTGTTAACTCCTGCTCGTTTCTGAGAGCATGACCTATCACAGGGTTCCATAAGTACATTTTCGGTGTTTTCCTTACTGGTTCCCTATGTTAGGTCATGTTCATCTGAGATAGCATGACCTGGGTCATCATAATAATAAACCTAGCATGATTTGATTGACTGAATCCGATCTTACGCATGCCTATTGCGCCAGTTTTCAACCCTAGGTCATGCTCATTTTCGATAGCATGAGTAAAATTGAAACAATAGAAATGGTGACGAAAGAGACTTTGCCTTGTGATTTCATTTCGTGATTTCACTGCGACTACAGGCCCAGGCACAAAGGAATATGTACGGTGGCCCATAAGTGCAAATCAATTCTTTCTTTTCAAAACGCAATCTTTCTTTCCAAAACGACATCTTTCTTTTCAAAACGAAATCTTTCTTTTTAAAAACCAAAACTTTCTTTTCAAAACCAAATCTTCTATTTCTAACCAACTCTTTCTTTCTAAAACCGTTATCCAAATCCTCGAAATGAATTAAGTCCTCTGCTGACGATGCTCCTCGTGTGTCTGCGTGTGTTTAGAGTATACCATGTTTTGCGAGCATTGCGATGAAGGCATTGGGCTTCAATACAAATTTCGTGAGAATTGTGGTGCCGAAATTGACCAAGAAGAGCTTCTCATTACCCACTATTTTCAGTAAGGAATAGAATATGAGAAGATCCTTGCTTTTCTTGCCTAGCAGCATGACAAGTCAATGTCACTACGAACACTGAAAACGAATCTGAAAGAATATGGTTTGCAGAGAAAAAAATTCAATATCAATAATATCGACCTTGTTAGGAGACGAATACAGCAAGAGCTGGAAGGTCCAGGATGCCTATCAGGCTATTGATCAATGTGGCACACTTTAAAGCTAGAAGGAAGTCACGTTACTAGAGAAACNAGGCATTGGGCTTCAATACAAATTTCGTGAGAATTGTGGTGCCGAAATTGACCAAGAAGAGCTTCTCATTGCCCACTATTTTCAGCAAGGAATAGAATATGAGAAGATCCTTGCTTTTCTTGCCTAGCAGCATGACAAGTCAATGTCACTACGAACACTGAAAACGAATCTGAAAGAATATGGTTTGCAGAGAAAAAAATTCAATATCAATAATATCGACCTTGTTAGAAGACGAATACAGCAAGAGCTGGAAGGTCCAGGATGCCTATCAGGCTATTGATCAATGTGGCACACTTTAAAGCTAGAAGGAAGTCACGTTACTAGAGAAACAGTGGCGAGATTGCTGAGGGAAATGGATCCAGAGAGCTGCTTAATTAGAAGAGCAAGACGGCTACAGCGGAGAAGCTACGTATCGGCCGGGCTCAATGATACTTGGCACATAGACGGTTATGACAAACTAAAGCCATACGGTTTTCCTCTTCGTGGTTTGCCTTGATGGCTACAGTAGGAAAATCGTGCGGCTAAAAGTGTCACACACCAACAATGATCCACGCATAGTTGCGAGTTTTTACCTTGATGCAGTGCATGAATTGTCTGGTTGCCCAGTAAACGTAAGAAGCGATCGTGGGTCGGAAATGTAATCGTTGCTGGGATCCAATGCTTTTTAGTAATGATATCGAAGCGCATATATATGGTACATCGACTCTCAACCAACGTATAGAAGCTTGGTGGTCCTTCTTTCGTCGTAGCAGGTCTTCGTGGTGGATTAACGTTTTGTAAGACTTAGTGAGCAGGGGTCAATACAATCCAGGTAACGAACTAGAAGCAGAGTGTATGCGGTACTGCTTTTCAAATACCTTGCAAAAGGATCTTGACCAAGTAAAGCTTCATTGGAACACGCACCATATCAGAAGGTCAGGGTTTAGCACCATGGTCGGCCAGATGAGCTGTATTATTTAGCTGAGCTGTATTGTCAGTATTATTTACCTGAATATTATGGCACAAACGATTGCATTAATTCAATTCCGGAGTTTCAATTCATTCAATTCATTTACGAAGAAGCAGCAGCTGAATACGCTGTTGAGGAAAATCTTGAAAATATTTATCAGGAGTATTTTCAATATTTGATGGATGATAACAATTTACCGCAACCATCACATTGGAGAGAGGCTCTAGAACTCTATCGCACCCTTTTAAATCTCGCAGTCCATTGATATGTCCTTCATCCAGTTATGAAGGAAAAACAATTTTCTTAATATGCAGCATGTTTATCTCAAATCTAGGAATGTTAGGCATAGTCTACAAATGGCAAAGATGCAAGCAAAGCTAACTGTATGATTAAATATTATAGTTTAATGACAGCTCCCTAAGCAACGTTTGTCGCTTTTTCACAAATGTGGTTTTCCTTCTTTAATAAATTGAACATAACTTACAAAACAAAAACAAATCTCACTTTTGATAAGAAAACGGCCTCCCGAATTTCTAGAGCAGTGTTAGTTTAAATTTGAAACACGCAGCCTTGAAATTGCCAGTTTTTGATAATAAACAAGATAACAAAGTTTGGAATTTCCTTAAATTCAGACTGATGTTCTAAGAAAATTTGGGCTGGAAATGGTCAAATTTTGTCCCACAGAAACTACAAAACCTTGTGGCACAGGACGCCATGTTTGCAGAGGAGCAAGACACGGCCTCGATATGAGACTCATATTCAAAACGAGATTTGGTTTTTGAAAAAAGATTTGGTTTTTATAAGAAAGATTTGGTTTTTGAAAAAAGATTTGGTTTTTGAAAAATATTTGGTTTTTGAAAAAAGATTTGGTTTTTAGAAGAAAGATTTGGTTTTTGAAAAGAAAGATTTGGTTTGCACTTGTGGGCCACCGTGCAATAACGTACAATGGTGGAAATGGTGGTGGCCATGATTGCTTGGTCGCCAAGTCGCCAGTTCTTCCCGCCAATTTCCATGTCACATGTCTCTGGCTAGAAACGAGGCTACCAAAACTTTTGTATTGGAAAATATTTTTGTAGTGGAAATTATTTTTGCAGCGGAGAATAGTTTTGCAGTGAAAAATATTTTTGTAGT
>REGM01000003.1:1250952-1263618 GCA_004194415.1 Aurelia aurita
CAAATCTCAAAATAGTCTCTTTATTGTCTATTTGCAAGCATAGTACAAGAGGTTCTTAAATTTTCGGCCATCATAGTACTAGTTTGTCATGAATGAGTTTGTTATACATATGAAAACGTGTACTCATAAGGGATTCCTTCAAGCTTGAAGAAATACCCCTCAGATACACATTCAAATAATTTTGCATTGATAAATCTCGTACACTTTTTCAAGAAGAAAATATTCACTTCATTCTATTTTACGATGTAACAAAACCTTTAAAAACGGATTTGAAATATAAGTGCTTAGTATCGCTAGATTACAAGACTGTAAGTCTGTTAGATATCTTTATGAACATTTTTAGTTTTCGTTGTTGTCGCCTAACACTTTTTTGGACGAATCTCGAAAACTTTTGCTATTGGTAAATCCGGTTCCGGCCGGATTCTGAAAATCCTGATCCGGTACACCCCTATAAATTACCCAAATAGTATGACTAGAAAGTGTATTAAAACAGCTCCTTTTATTAGAGCTTCAAGCAAATTTTCCTTAAAAAAGAACTCCCAGAGTGATTACAGTACAGGCCTTGTGTACATTAATACCAAGCAAAGAATTATCAAGGAATCCTTATGAATTCTCTAAATGCAGATAAGAATTCTTGTGTGGTGTGAGAGTATGCAAGACTTTTTGATCAAGACTTTTTGATATTTCTAAGAATTCTTAGGGAAGAAAAAAGTGTTAGTATACAGTACCTAAGGCCTGTATTTAGGTCCTTTGCGTAAAACAGTTATCAAGTAATATGGGTAATAAATAAACATACCTTGTTGGAGGTGGTTTTTCATTCATCTGTACAGCCAGAAATTATTTAATCTGATTTCATCTAATGATACAAAAGATAAAATATTTTTATACCGGGTGCACCAAAAATCTATCCACTTTTGACACTGCCACGATAAATTGTTCACACTGGACAGTGGATACCATTACTTAAGCTATAACGTAAGCGAGTTTCCTAAAATTTTCGGTCTCAAGAACACTGAAAACGATAAAAAAAGTTGATCAAATTTTCTAAAGACTCAACATGAATGGACAAAGCGAAAGCCAAAGCTCTTTTATCTGTTAATATTATTATAGGTTTTCTGCCATACCATATAGACACAGATATCAGGGCATACCCTTTAACCAAAACTATTAAAAAATGATGTTTTTTAGTTTTCCAAATATACTCGCATATAAGGCGGCTTCTGTAAGATGCAGGTCCCATAAAATGCAGGTCCCACTGCGAGATTAGTGGCAGGTCTGTTCATGTAAGGTATATTACAGTGGCTGATGATGGATATTTCCAAGGCCAGTGCCCACTTCCTGTTTTCATCCTCTATCCCCAGTACTGCGTAGATCTGGTTTGTTTACTTGAGGATATTTTGTCAATAGTGTTGATGATTGTTTGAAATAAACATCAGCAAGCGACATGAGAATAGACTTTCAACAACAGACGATTATTTGGTAAGAGCGCAGAGAAGAGAGTATGAAGAAGCTCCACATTATCTTCAATGAATTTATGGATAAATTCGAGATGAAACAGAACAATAAATGGGAAGTATTTGAAAAGTATCGAACGATATAAGGGGATGCCCCCATGTGAGGGGATCCCCTCTGAAAGTACAAATTCCTTGTATGGAACTTCCACAACAACTATCCATATTTGTATATTGGCATTAAAATCCTTTGCAATTTGTTACTCACACAAAGAGAATCTTTTCATCGAGCAGGCATTCAAGTGTTTTTGACATTCTCAGAAGGTAATTTTCTTTTTGCGACCTTTGTGATGACCCTGCATCATTACACAAATCCCACACACACAGGTAACTGCTCACATTTCAAATGCTGAAATTCCTCACTTCGCAATGATGTTACTTGATGAATCAAAGTGAAAGATGAGACGTCACAGCAGGAAAACTCATGGAAACTGATGATTGTCACTTTGTTCTGTACAAATGGCTCCTTGCCCCATACAATTGCCGTTTGTATTTGACCACGGGACATGCATTCAAATAGACCTGCAGACCTGCATTTTATGGACCTGCATTTTACAGAAGCCGCATATAAGGGCAAGTCCTTATATAAGTTTTATCCCCGTTTTTGCTTATTGAGAATATGAGAAAACAAAGGAGGAAATGGACTTGAAGTGCCATGTGCATATTTTGTTAAGGGACCAAAGGGAAGTACGCAAAAAGGAGAACTGTTGATACAAGGCTATTAGCAAAAATTAAGAAAAATCAGTTTAAATAATCCATAATCTTTCATTTTTATGATTTTCTCTACGCTAGAAAACCAAAGTAACGCTGGCAAGCTCAATAAAAATTTTTGTTTCTTTGTGCTTGAAGTAAGAAATGGAAGAACTCATTCAAAATTGCCTTGCTGTACAGAAAACGTTCTTCAAAAATGTTGTGCGTGAGAAATTAGCAGTTGAAAACAATGTCAATAGAAAAATGACGTAATATTTTTTAAAGCTAATAATGCGCGGCCAAGATCAACAAATTCAAACGTTTTTGAGCGTGGAAGTAATTGCGAGTGCACAACCAAAACAATTAGGCCCATAATATTCTTTGCCTTTCTGGTTTTATAGGCCAGTCTTCATTAAAAACTCAATTTTTAGGCCGTTTGGATTCTTCAGTTTTCATTTGGCGCTTTTCAAAAGAGAAAGCGATAAAATTTGTTGCAGAAGAAGATTTTAAACTATTCTCACCAAGCTTAACTCAACAGTTTCCGTCATTAGCTTTCTGTCACCACAATCGTTCTGCTATCTCTGTTTTTCAACTTCCTCTTCTTGCAAGTGCATTTGATTTTGATTTGAAATAACCTTACCGAGCTGCCATTTCGTTGTTGTTGCTGCTCATTCTCTATTTTCGTTTTGTTGTTGAGGTTGTTAGTCTTCGGTTATTCTACAGAACAATGGAACGCTTTTTTGGAACATGTGAACAAGAGGATCCAACGAGAGAACGGCAGGGCCGTTTGTAGCAACCAGGCCCGAAGGAAGGGGGGTGGCAGGGAGTGGTGCTACGTCACAAGTATAAATTAGATGTATTGTTTTCTATTGTTTTGAGAACAAAAGCCCCCAATCGGCAGCTGCTTCCTACGGCCCTGTAGCAACTACTGATTGAGGAGAGGGCTGTTTTCTTAAAGCAATAAAGAACAATACATCTAATTTATGCTTATAAAGTAGCACCATTGTTTTCAAAATTATTGCGGGGCTCGAGCCCCCCTGCCCCCCGCTTCCTATGGGCCTGGAGAACAAAACACTTCGTGTGACACCTCTCCAAATGATTATGTAATCTTAAAGTACTGGCAAATTTTGTTTAAACTGGATGATTATCTGGCAAGGGTTCCAACAAACCAATTTGAAATATATGGAAGTGTACACGTTGATATAAAAGAAACTTGGAAACTTGGATCAGCCCATAGTCCTAAAACTTTCTTAATTTTGCATGGAAAGTTCAACTTCTTAGAACTAGAGTCTCTTAATTTGTTTCTTAACTTTTGGGTGCAAGAATTATGATGTTCTTTCCACGACTGCTACAGAAATGTTTCCTGAAATCTGTTTCTTTCAGTCGTCAGGTTTGGGAATGTCCAATGGCAGGTTTGGGAATGTCTCATGGGAGGAAGAATTTCTTCTGAAATTTAATGTATGAAACTGAAACTGAAACTGAAGTCAAAGAAGAGTCCACAGAAAACACTAATTTCTGTAATCAATGCTTTAATATAATCAGATCAACCAGAGTTTTACAACTTTTATTGTTAAATCTTCATCATGCATTGATTAAAATCATTCTTTTCTTTAAAAAATTTTTTAAAAACTTAACTACCACGCAACCCCACAAAACTTTATATCACATTCTCAAAACTAAATAGTCTTTTACTTTTTAACAGTTGAAAGTAATCTTTCGATATCCACTCCTATATCTTTGTTTTCAAAATACCTACTGTAGAGGGTGCACAATAGGGTACCTTCATCCCGCCATCCCGCACCTTTTTTGAAGCATATCCCGTATCCCGCCACTATACTTTTTCAAATCCCGATCCCGCTGAACCAAAAGCTTGGAATAGTGCCTACATTAAAGGGGCCCATCTTCAACGGATGAAGAATGCCGGTGCGAAAGAAATTTCAACATATCTTGTGGAGAAACACCAGGGGTCATCCTAAGGAAAATTTAGAACTGCCCATTTTGCATCGATAAGAACAAGGCGTGTCCAAAATTTTTTTAAGCTCCCCCTAAACCACCCTTCATCCATATAGATTGCTGGTTGGGTTTGCAATCATACAATCAATTTGAAGAAGCGCCCACTCGATAATAAGAGCAAAATGCGAGCGAAGCGAGCAGAACATTTTTTGCATCTAATACTCAGATTTGCTTAAAATGGATAAGATGTCATCAATATCTGCTAGAAGTTTCCATTACTTTACTCGTATTGCAGTCTTCTTTGCCTTGCTCAGGAACGCCGGAGAAGGAGGGGGGGGGGGGACCGCCCCTCCTGCCCTCTCGAAAATGGCCTAAATGTTATTCTCCCATTGTTTTGCCCTTAAATTTGCAGTTTTGCCCCCCTAAAAATGTGCCCCGTCCGGCGTCCCTGGCCTTGCTTCAATTTTCTCAACGGATTTGGTAGAGCTATTGCACTGTTTGAAATGCCTTTAAAATTGTATTCTTAGCATCTAGAAACGCAGACCTTTTTATATTGGAAATTTTCCAAAACGATCGAGATATCGGCTTTCTTGATAATTTACGAAAAAAATATTCTTTTTGGAAATTTTCCGAGGATAGCCGACTTTTCAGCCCAAAAAGTGAGATTTTAGAACTGCCCATAATTAAGTTAGAACTGCCCATTTTGGACAATGAAAGGCCTTAGGATGACCCCTGAGAAACACGGCAAACTGCAAAGGGAAAACGCAGACCTTATCACGCATGGTCGTACATTGTCTTGGTTGGTAGGAGCAGCATGGTAATTTCCAATATTTTCAATGATGTTTGGGTTTTTGGGCTGGTGAAGCTCTTAGGAACAAGAGTGGTTTGATACTTTGATTGAGTAAAGAATAAAACAACTAAGCAGGCCCGTAGGAGCGCTGGCTCGCGCCGAAGTCGCGAAAGATATAGGGGTGTAGGGGCGAAGCCCCCAGAAAAAAATTTAAGACCAGGCCCTTACTTTGGCATCGAAAACCTCTCCTGATCCCATGTTTGCCAGTGCTAAGACGGAGATTTAAGCAACTTTGTAGAAAAATTTTTGTGGATCAGAACCTATAGGAAAATTTTTGGGGGCACACTATTTACTTTGGCTTACAACGCCTCTTTTGATCCAATGTTTGCCATTGCTAAAATAGAAACTGGGACAATTTTGCAAAATTCTTACCCCACCAAATGTATGCTCACCCATTTTCTCATCTTTCTCCTTATTTCTGAAAGAGTCTCAAGAAATTGAGGGAGGCAAATGCTAGCTGCAACTAAACCAGACCAACAACAACTAGTAAGATAAGAAACACTTTTTTAAATGCATTGCTTTGGTTTTACTTGATAGCTTTTTGTAACTGCTATTTTATCAAGAGGGCTGAACCCTTTCGAAACACTGTTTGAGACTATTTTCGTATCTCCTTTATCTCCTTTAGTCATCTATACTTAACAAAATAAAGAACAAATGCAACTTTTGGAAATTATTGGGGGGCCCAGGCCCCACGGCTCCCCAGCTCTTTCGAGCCTGGAGTAAGACATACTAGACTTTTAGCCTGGAGTTTCTAAACCTAAAGTCTCTAACATCTCTAACAACCACGTTACATACAGCCAGCAGCAACTTTGACAAGAATCTTCTAAATCCCGTATCCCGTAAAGGAAAATACTCAATCCCGTATCCCGTAAAGCTAAATGTTTAAATCCCGATCCCGCTGCCCTTGGCTATCCCGTATCCCGCCAGTCAGGAATCGTATATCCCGCATCCCGCCCGTCAAAAAAGGCCGATCCCGCCGTCCCGCCAAACCTATTGTGCACCCTCTCTGTAGCGCTTGACTGGGTTTCCGTCAGGACCAATTAGAAACTTCTCGAAGTTCCAGCCAACATCAGTTCGAAGGATTGGACTCCAAATTGCAAAACGGCAATCTTTTAAAAGGGTTTCGCTGTCATCTGATGGAAATGGGAGTTGCTTTTTCAAGTATTTGAACAATGAATGTGTATCGCTACCATTGACCTTTGAAAGGAAGATTTTAAAATCAGACGGTAGTCTTTCAACAAAATGTCAATGTCATCTCTATGTAGATCTGTTAGACGTAACATCAAATACCAATTTGCTTGAAATAAAAGAAGAACGACCAGGAGTTGTTTCCAACAGCGCATTCCTTAAAATTTCTTGAAACCGTAGAATTTGTCGAACAGGAATGTGCACTCGTTTAAAACAAAAAAAGAGATCCGCGTTATTTTGTCATTCTGTTCTTAGTAACTTCTGAGAGATTTTTGTTCTGTACTTTTGAGCTCTTCTGAAAACTGCAGATTTCTGAGGCATCTGAAACCTTCTGCTCTAAAGTCACGAGATTTCCAACAAGGAGCAATTATTCTTCTGGGATTCGAATAACACTAGCAAGACGCAATGTAATTGCTGCAAAGGTCGCAAAGAGTGGTCGAAAGTATTTCTGGGTTTAGAAAGTGCGTTCTTTAGAGGGATACTTTATATACGCGAGAGACATCATCTCTTTAGCTACCTTAAAGGGAATAGGCATAGCTATATTGAGTGGTCGCTATAAATAGGCTACGAAAACGCCCACGTTTCTTCAGCTACACAATGAAACGGCACGTGCCAACAGTATCAAATACAATAGACTATATTTTTAACTTGGCCCGGGCCAGCTTTTAACTATGTCGATTCCCTTTAATGTTATGCTGATTCCTGCAAAAATCAACGGTTGAAAAGAAGAATCTATGATGCAAAAGAAGAAACTCTACTGACCTGTACTTTGCCGAATAGATCAATCTTTGGAACAAAACCATTTCCAGGTCTAACATTGGCCAAAAACGGGAGAATCTCCTCATTGGTACAGTTTTCCTGGTGTCCAAATTGGTTGCAGGGAAATCCTAGAATTGACAAGCCTTGAGATTCGTACTTCTCAATCAGCTCGTTCATCTTGAAGAGAGAAAAACTACATTAGAAATATTTGAAGTGGGAAGCTGAAGTCAATAAGCAAAGTAGGTACAAATAGTGCCATAAACAACCCGTAGAACGTCTGTGCAGTAGTCCGGAGGCTATTCAGTGAGGCGGAGGTTGTTCAGTGCGATTGAGGGATAGCATATTGTCGTTGGAGGGATAGCATGCAGTAAGGCGGCGGCTATTCAGTTAGTCGGAGGGATAGCATACAGTAAGGCGGAGGGATTAAATCTTGTCGTTTTCCCAATCGAAGAGTTATTGATGAAGAAATTCAAAAACGTCTGAATTACATATACTCTGTTTGAAAAATCATACAGGAAAAGCAATGCAACCAATTTGTAAAATTTTTAATCCATCATCTTACTGCGGCTACAACTTAATTTTCAAGATTTTTCTCATAATTTTAGGTGCAGTATTTCCTTCCAAAATTAGCAATTAGCCTGTTATATTTAGTCATATTTCTCAATATGCCAAAAAACAACTAAAAATGTCCTGTTAATTTAGAATTCCGCCTCGGGATTGAACAGATTTAAATCATAAATCACACGGCATGTTTCCACTCACAGTGGCCATGATTCTCACGGTCTCGGTTATCAACAACAACAACAACAACAACCACACGGGGCCTAGTGTTTAATGTCTCAATAGGGCCCCCAAATACACTAAACACACTATTAATGCTATTCCTTCATATTCTTCCAATCATAATCGATCACTTTCAAGCAATGTTCTCATACTTACTTTTCAAGGTTTATTTACCCGCAATTTTTTTTATTGCCCCAAAATGCCCAAAAGTTGCAACTACAAACAAACATGAAAGCCTTTTCAATATCTTTATAACAGAGGTGTTAGACTAATCGTAAAACAACAGGACAATTTATGTTATGATTGTACGAAGCGGTGCTTTTAGGAGTATTCTCTACGGTCGCCATTCTATTCATTACAATTGAATCGTACATTGTTTGAAGCATGAATCAACTTTCGATCTCGCAAATAACCGTCGGTGATTGGCTTATAAACAATAACCTTTCAAAAAGTTGTGCTGCCCGCTCTTCAGCGGGCTGTTAACAGCCCGTTGTCCTGATTATAAAGTTACTGTCCTCATTATAAAGATATTCTGTTGACTTTAAATTAATAACACAAATACTACAGTTAATATGATGAAGATTTTGACTTTTCGATGCCCACCAGCATTGATGGGAAGCATAATTACATTTCAACAGTTCCTGTATCAATAGAAAGCAATGCCTGAGCTAAGAAAAACTTTTCAGTAAGTTAAACCCTCAGTTAGGCAACGGCGTTGTAATTTTCAAATCGATGAGTTATAGTTTTTTTTATTACGATTTTTCAAAGACTGGATTCATTTTCCTGACTCACCTGACTCACCTAGTATATAATCAGGAGTATTGGTTCTTGAATCATCAGTTCATTCACTATCTAAAGATGTTCCTCTATCTAAATATTGCTCCCTGTAATTTTTCATTTTTTCTCTCAGGCATCCAACTCGGACCGTTGCTGTTTTGTCCCTAACAATATTGTCAACAATTTTTGCTTGTATGTTTGTGGGTCTACAATATTTTGGAGCTGTTAACACAATAGCATTTATATAATTATAACAGTCTTCTTTCTTCTGTCCATATATTAAATGCGTTGGCAGGGGCGGATCCAGACCGAAGTTGAAGGGGGGCAACCTGCAGAGAGGGCGCCAAAAATACAATAGAACGAAAGAGCGCCGGAGGCGCGCGAAAATTTTTGGACTCCAGGTTAAGAAGATTCTTTGATTTTTCTTCTAAATAATGCATTGATTTGTATGTTTCACCCCATATTCTAATCAAAACAGTTAAAAAAGAGTGCGGTAGGGTCATGATGAGGGGAGCATTCCTTGCCAAAAGGGGGCGCCAAGCTGAGTTTTCATTGTGAAGGGGGGGCAGTTGCCCCCACTTGCCCCCTAAATCCGCCACTGTGTGTTGGAGGAGTTCAGTCCTAACAGACCGTAAGTAAAGTCCTGATTTGTACAAAAGTAAACTAGGCCTAAATAAAAAAAATACCTGGGTAAAATCCCTGACAGTTGTTCCTCATAAAGTGGCTGTATTTTCAATTAATACAACCCTCCCTTTGTACTTTGCCATTTCCACTTTTTCACCTTTCAAATTATCTGCTGAGAAGCCATAAAAAGAAGCCATATTCCTTGCAAAGGGTGCCACGTAGCCTCCAGTTCCTTTGCACAGAAAGGCTGCAGTGCTTCTGAGCATGCTAAAATTCAAGATGTAATGTTTAACTATACTATTGTGCAACAAATTTCTACAAAACCAAAATCAACAAGTATTACAAATATTCAAATCACTCATTGTGTGAAAGATTAACTTTACAACATCTATGTCCATGCCGTTTTTGTTTGACTGCAGATTATATACCTCTGTGGTGACAATGATTTCTATAATGTAACATAACACTAATTTTGCTTGTACTTTGTCTCAGTCATTCTTCATTATCAGCAAGAAATCCTACATTGCAAAAGGAAGGTAACAGAAGAGTGGGTTGCAAATGGCAAGGACCTTTTGCCATTTACACGCTAAATAACAGGAGGACAAGTGGTTTAAATTTTTGTTCCCCTCGATGTATTCGTTTTGAAATTTACTTAAAAGGGAATTGCATACAAAACATGTGTAAACATTTTTGGACTTCTGCTTTCAATGGACTTTAGTTTTTTTACATCATTCACACACTCCTGTCTAAGTGCCCCCAATGGGCGGTCAACTCAAATGTTCGCCAAGGGTCTTGGTGATTGAAAAAAGTAGCCAAAGTTTCACTAGAAAGCTCCAATTTTGCATCAAGGACAGCATAATATTGAATTATTGGCAGGGAACTGTTTCTACGTGGAAACAATTTCTCAAATTTCTCCCCAGGGTTTACCAACTTGCAGCCAAGGTTCCACTTGCGAGGAGTTTTGTACTGGGGAGATTCACATTTTGTTCGGGGACAGATTTTGCTTCATTTTTCATCAGGGAAATCACCGGGGTAGACTGTGCCGGGCGCTTAGATGGGGGTGTATTCATAAGTTTTGAGCAAAAACTGTTCAATTTACAGGGTAAATATACCATGTAAAATGCCCACTGTTCAGTTTCTGAACTAGATAAATAAATATGCAAGGTTGCAAATGTTTACATTTATCCTTTCAAAGTGGCAGTGCAGGGGGTAAAGGGGGTTATAGCTCTCCAGTACTTTGAGTGCCCCCCAACCGCCAGCTGGCAGCAGCACAGAAAGGTTGTTTTTTTCCAAAATATGTTGGCACTTGTAGAATTTGTACCCACAAAGGTTGTTTTCATAGCTGAGACACTCTTGAAATCCACATTTTCATTGATTGTACCACTTTATCGAAGCAACTACCAATGCCACAAACGTCAGTCTTTCATTTAAAATCTTTCTGGGGGAGGAGATGCTTTTGTTCTTGGCACTTTAACAATTATTGTCAGCACTAATGAGAACTTTTGACCCCCCAGTTTTTATCAGTCTAGTGCCACTTCGCAGGGGGGTACTTAGTATATTTGTCCGACAGGGGCTTTTCTGTATAATGTTTAAATATTTTCTAGAGTTGGCTATCGTTCTGAGAGAAAAATTCTGAAGCCAGGTAAAAAAGATATTTTTTGGTGGGTACACTTTGTACAAATGAAAGTCAAGCATAGACGTAGGAGCCAGGGGGCTGGGAGGGTGGCAGCCCCCCTAACCTTGGAAAAATCTACCAAAATCAGCCTTTTTCGTGCAAAAATCCACCCTAATGTCTCGTGCAATTCCTACCCTGACCATCCCCCCCGGGCAGCCCGGGGTTCAAAGAAAATTGATTGCGCAAATGCCCGGGGGCGGGGGAAATTTTTTGGCGAATGCACTGAGAAGATGCCATGTTCCCAGTAACTGTAAAATGTGAAAGCTCCTGGTGTTGTCAAATGCCCTGGGGCCGGGGAAAAATTGACAGTCAAATGCCCGGGGGCCGGGAATATCTTTTGTGCAAATACCTGGGGGTGTCTCAGGGGGGATGGTCAGGGTAGGAATTCAACGAGACATAAGTCGGGCAAAAAATTCGGTAAGCAAAGAACTTTTTGACGGGCAGCCCCCAAGATTTTATTTTCCTGTAGGGTTATGAAGTTGAGTACCCTTCCTCCCCTCCACCCAGGCTACTCCTGTATATGCCCATGTCTGTCTTTGTTAAACAACCCCTATTATGCACAACAAGACAGTATGACCCCAGACTGCAAAATTTGCAAGTGCGCACGGAAGATGCGTGCCTCGCTATTGTTTTAAAAACAATTCCTCTATTGTTCTTCCTTTGTTATACTTAAAATTGCGCGTGGAAGATCTTCCGCGCGCGCAACATAACATGCAGTCTGGGTATGACCTACATACAGGCTTTCAATCAAGCATCTCTTGCAGCTTCAGATTAGTGGAGACTGCAAGGAGGATTTTTCTCCATTAAAATTGCTTAAACTTGAAACTTCAATCTTTTATGATCGTTCAATTTCATCTTGCGGCCTCTTTTCCATTCTTTTGTAATCGCATACGCAATTACGCAAAGACAATTTCTATGGCAAAGACGCAGTGAGTACGCAGTGGTGTCATTTAGGCCCCTTTTCAGTCTTGCTTTTTGGCGAGTATTCGCTGTTATGTTATACAATTTAGGCAGTCGCTACATTTGCAACATATTCTATCTTATTAAAACCACGAAGCAATGTATACATACCTCATCTCGTCAGTCACTTTTCTGCACACCTTCACGGCTTCAGAAGTTCTCTTCTCACTCTTTGTGCAAATGTGCTCCGCCAAATTGTTGTTGCTGTTGATCATCGGAGCCACCTGATCTCCGATGAGCAACAGCAACAGCAACAACAACAACAACGAGCGAAAGTTAGAGGGACGAGGGACGTACGAAATGTGACCCGATTTAATATGGGGGGGGGGTACATAACATGTTGAGAGTACGGGCATATATGTGGGTTTTTTTGCCCATATGGGTGGGTTTTTGGGCCCAAAATTCTCTAAACAAGGGTCATTTTTCGGCAAATTTACCTTAAACATGGGGGCATGGGTCGGTTTGGCGGAAATCGGCAAAAAATCGTTAAAAATGGGTAGTTTCCAGCCGAAATTCGTCATAAAAGCAGTTTAACTCATCAGTCATAAAAGCAAAGAAAAAAAGCAGTTTAACTCATCTTGACATGATAAGTCAAGAAAAACTTGTTAATTCTCCTAAATAATAAAATTTCTTTTTAACAAATTCTAACGGTTACAAGATATGGACAATGATTAAATTGGTCTTCTTATATTTTTTAGGTGCTAAATTTGCTATCTCTGTCTATTCCAAATATAAACTAGGCCTCGTACTTAGTTGGCCTGCCAACACATCCAAATGAGACCCGTTTAATTGCACGTTGTTCTTTGCAGTAGTTTCTATTACTGCATTAATAAGAAGCTATCTTAAACGTTGCAATATGCTAGCTAATCAAATCGGAAAGAAAAAACCAAGCAAGG
>REGM01000003.1:1264818-1293568 GCA_004194415.1 Aurelia aurita
ACAAAATCCGTCGGGGATGAAAATCTTTTGTCGATGACCCTTTATTTGCTGAAGAAATAAATAAAACTACTATTTTTAGCATGATAGCTTACAGTACATCCATATTTCAATGAAAGCTTTGCCAACGAGTCTTCAGGGTCCACATCATGATCAATAAAATGACTTTTTCTTTGCTCATCAACAGCATCATTTCTCGCAGTGCCGGTGGGCCTGAAATTATCCTTTCGGTTTCTCGATCTCATTTCAGTTAATTCGATTGCTCCATTCTCTGCATCCATTAAATCCTCATCGGCTGGCCCAAATACGAATATTTTATGTGAAGGAACGTTTTGTGTTTCAGCTGGCGGTGATCCCGGCGTGAAGTCGTGGTTTGATTCAACGCGAGTCTTCCCTTTTTGGTATTTCGTCTGCCTAGGCCCGTTGCTCGACTTGGGTCTTTGTTGTTCTCCTATCGGACTCATTTAAGATCTTCGACGGTAATATCCTTAAAGACGATCTCTATAGTTAAATATTTCATCTGGTTGTATCAATGATCACTTTATTAAACTTCTTTGCTGCTTATATCAATTACAACTCGCTACAGTTCTTCGGCCTCTTCCCGTCCGCCATGATAGAAATTTCTATATCATCATTTCTTTATCCATTGGAACCCAGTGCCATAATGGCGGATGTGGCAAGCCGCACTGTTACACGTCGACAAAAAGAGACAAAATTTCCCGTGTGCTGAATCTTTGAAAAGGTGGGTGTAAAATTCAATCACATTCTTCTTTAAATTAAATGGCTTGGATGAATTTTCCATAAAAAGTCCCAAATTTGCAGTTATTTGCAGTTCGACTTTTAGAGATTCCTTCGAGAGTTATAGGAATGTGAGAATTTTGGAGAACTCTTTGCAGGGCATTTTTTAAAGATTTTTGAGTGGATTTTTCAAAAAAAGGTTCACACTTATTTACCATCAGAAATGGTACTGGGTTCGTAAACGTTCGTCTTACCAACATTTTGGGATACCTGGTACATTTTTCTTTTGAAAGGGCCCACAGTGCCTTAGACATTTGGGGCAAATGTAGTATTTTGCTCGTTAGTGGTGGAGGCCGTAGGGCCTGGTGGGGCTATTCCCTCACCACTCAGTATGTTAAAAAATGGCCTCACTCTTTGACTTTTTGAATGGGTTGTGCCTTCTTTCTTAATTAGGTTTCCTTTTTTAAAAGACTAATATTGGAATACTCCTTTATTTTTTCCCTCTTCCGTCTACACGTTTTTTTCAAAAGTAGCTTACATCAACACTTCGTACAAAAACTTTCTTAATCTCACATGAAAAATTTCCGCCTTTTAGTACTAAAAGCTTTTAATTTGCTTCTTATTTTTCAGTTTCTAGAATTATGATGTGCTGATCTGGTGCTACTGGTGCTGATGTAGTTTCTGCTACCGCTTTTGATACGTATGCGAATCATGAGATATGAAAACAAAAGATGGTCGACTCCTTGCCATAGCATGCTTTGACTTCACAGCTTGGAAACCTTTCTTAGTGCTTCTCCTCAAATGTAGTACCAGAGTGTCACGGTAAATTTTATTTTACAGTCTTAGAATTATAGCTGTCTCAAAGCTGTAGCAATTTTAAATTCATGATAAGCAGAAAACAAATGTGACAATTTTAAAAAGAAAAATGTTTGCACTGAAACTACAATAATCAATTCTTGAATCTTCAAACTCTTGAGAGCCTATTTTCTTGGCCTTGTCGATATAGTTGCTTTGGGCCAGCTTTCAAGCCATCTTTTTCAACAAGAAATTCCCTCTAGTCGAAAAGAAACATTTTAGACATAAATTGCTGCAGGAGTATTTGCTCTGTCTCTTTCCTAGCTTCAAAATATGTAAACAACAAACATTGTGGATGATAGCCCTGTCCTAGAGTTAGTCCTTCTCTGGCATCATGGTACAAGTTTGTCTGACGTCATGGTGAAAATTTAAGAATCTTTAAGCTAGAGTGGATTTCAGCAAAACAAGAAAGTAAAAATGATACACAAATTGCTCCAGTTTCTTCATACCTGATATCGTCATTTATATCTACATTCTTAACGTTGGATGAACTTATACAAAATAACAAAGTAATACCGAATAAAAACGATGTATGGCCTTAAGAATACGTTAGTTGAATAGGGTAAATTTACAACTGAGACTCGCTTGCTGATATTCGGTGTCGAGAATTTTGGGTTCGTAAGGCTTTTACTTCAGTTACAAAGAAACAAAAATCGACTGCATAAAAGGTCAACAAACCGAAATCATTGGCTTTCCTTTAGCAATCTTGGTGTTTAACATTTTACGACATTTTTCACACTTTTCATATCTTCCACATTCAAGTACAGCTTCTCACACAGAATATCAGCTAGCGAGCTTCTGAACTCTTCAACAAAAATAAATACTATAAATCCAATTTTACAATAATTCTCAAACATCCTATTATCTTAGTGTAAAACAAACAACTATTTCTCTTAAAACAACAAAAATACAGTAATATATCACTATACAACAGTAAGAACATACTCGTCACGATTAAGCATGACTTTTTTTAAATCTCGTACCTCTTAAAGAAAACGATCCTTTACATGAAGCTTTGAAATGAAAAGCCATGAAAATAGCAAGTCCTCTGTTCCAAGAACATCATGTTTTCAAATTTGCTGGAATATAGATAATCTGGGAAGAAATTTCACCGGGACCTCAGTCCTATAAAAATAAAGCGATGAAACGGCATGGCAATCCATTGAAACTTATACGAGCAGAATTTCAATTTATTGTGGATGCAAGAACGATAAAAAACGCAGAATTAGCCAGATTGGTGTTATCTAAATAGTCTAAAGGCCTCTAAATTGGAAATTAATTTCTTCGATGTAAAAATTTCAGGTAATTTGTTTCGAAGAAGTTTGAAAGTCAAATAAGAAACAATGTATAACTGGATGACAGAGCTTCTTTTAACGCCCTGCCGTCAGGGGTGGCGCCAGCCCTGAAAAATGGGGTGGACAAGGCAAGGGATAGAACTGATTGCCAGAAGGTATACCTAACGTTTTTTGCATCGTTTTTGCTTAAGAATAAATACCGGCCTGAGAAGAGTGGGTTGGACATATCCACCCCATTCCACCCCCTAGCGCCACCCCTGCCTACCGTTAAAAGCGGAGAGCGAGAATCTGCAACAGGCTTTTAGACGAATATACGACACCTAAAACGATGTTTATACCAACCAGTTTGTGTAAAATAGTGCTACCCCAAACCCTTTTCAACCCCAATTAGAAACCACACCCAACACGATTCTGTAAAGTTTCACTTTAAAAGGTTTCAAAGCTTTGTGGAGATTTGCAGCAATACAGGTTTGTGGTTAAAATCACAAGTCAATTCCTTGGCTTTGAAGAATACATCATTATACTTTGGCTGGCTCTTTAATCCGTTCTTATCATAAGAAATTCTCCCATGCTATCTACCCTGAAAGAAAAATAAAGCATTCATCAAACATACACACATATACATACATACATAAATTGTTTATTTGTTTAAGCAGCTTTAAAAGTTGGGCAGCAATGCTGATGGGGACCTGCTATCTAATTATAAAGTAACGGAAAATTATGTAAACATTTAAAGTAATATCTAGCTAAAATGAAGTTCTAATTAAAATTATGTTGCGTGTTAAAAGTGCATAAAAGGTGTATATCTAATAATAGATATAGTTAAAGTCCTTATTATTTATGGTACTATTTTATTTCTCATATGACTTTTTTTCTATAAGTCTGGCTATCGATTTTAATTCTTTCTTGAAAACTGATGCGTTTCTATATATCATTTACAAAGCCCCTGCTCAAAGTAAAGATTTGTTGAATCTATTTTCACAACACATCAATTTGATTTTGCAGCTCCAAGAACTCGCAAGAAATATTAGAATTCTTAACTGACTCAATTAATTATAAATATAAAAAGTCATTACAAAGCTTACCTCAGGTGAATAAAAGACATTTTTATTCATTGTAATTTTTCTCTCCGATCCAATCTAAAATAAAATCGTCATGAATTAAAATGTGAATATTAAAAAGCCATAATAAACATCTGATACCTGAAATTGCAATAAAAAATCCCAAGAAAGGGTGCCGTTTGAGCAGCTCTAGAAGAAGACCCGATGTGAAAATTTGTGACCTCTTTAAATGGCACTACAGCTGATCAACTGAAATTTCTGAGAAGTAAAACTCCTGGCTTATTGTAGGGATTCAAACATGGCTGTTTGGATGTGTAAAGTTTCTACCTTTAGTTTTACTGTTGAAAAAATCGATCTTCAAACTTTCTAAGTATAACTTGCTATGAATGGACTCCAGAAATTTATAAAATCGTACCTTGTCATATCTTTCAGCAAGAGATGCAACTTGCTCTTTCAAAAATGAGTCTCTTCTTGCTTGATCTTCGTAAAGTTCTTTAAGAGAAAGGGGTGAGTTTGGTGAGCCATTCACGAGACTAACTTCCAAGTTGTTATGCCATTTTTGAAGCTCGATCAGCCTTCCCTATGAAAGAAATGAGAAGCAAAGCTTAGAAAAGGAAAATCTCTGGCATGAATTTTCATCAGCAGTTGATGCGGAAGATTTTATTGATAGGCAAGACTGCAGGGATAAATACTACAGCCGAATATCACAATTCTTTCTAGCGCTACAGGGGATGTATGTGAAAAGCTTGATCATTTGCCGTCCGACACAAATTGATTTTCCAAATTATATCGGGTGAGTCAGAAAAAAACGTGGGATGTTTGCCAATTTTTATCAATGCAGTTAAATTTGCAAATTCGTTTCTGTAAAGTTCATTGCATAGAAGAAAAGCTAACTTAGATATGAAAAATTTATTTGGCCGAAATCGGTCTTTCCGTTATAGAATTATGAGCGATTTTAGTAAAATGGAGTTTCGCAATATCTCCAATTAGATTCATATTCATGCACGCGTGACCTTCTAAAGCATGACAAACATACTGTTTCTCTACCAACAAATTGAAACAACGAATGCATTGTGTTAGAGCACAAAAGGAAAAACTAATGTTACTTATGCTGTATCCCTTGGGGACTAGTCATTTAAATTGTCATTGTTAGGAAGCTGAAAGTTCTTTTACTAGCGATGCTTTTCGCTAGAATGGCTATATCACAACGTCGCAAATAAACAAGAAAAGAAATCACCGATTTTAACAAACTAACAAACTATACATATTGCAGATAGCCAAGGGGAAAACTGAAACTGTAACACTCCTCTCTGGAAAGACTTCAATTCTAGATCAATTATGTCCTTTCTCGTTTCATAGTCTGTAGAGCGATAGCATCAATAATTATCTCTTCCTGTTGCATTGGGATTGAATAAAAGCCATTTCTAAGACTGCGTTCACACGATACCGGCACAATTTGAAAACGGTGAAAAATGTGGCGGATAGGTCTCCCGTTCACACGAAAACGGCATATTTTTTGCCGGCAGATTTTGAAAACGGTAGATTTTGGAAACGGAACTCTAACCGGCACATTTGAAAACGGCATCGTGTGAACACTTGAAAACGATGAAAACGCAACATTTGTCAACGCTTTCAAAACGAGACTGATCGATTCTTAAGGTGTACGTATATTTCTTTGGCATCAAATTCTTGGGGAGATTGCAACAAGTTTGTTACCGTCAAATTTCCTACCGTTTTCAAATTGTGCCGTTATCGTGTGAACGATAGCTAAAATTTTGCTACCGTCACATTATTCACCGTTTTCAAAATCTGCCGGCATCGTGTGAACGTAGCCTAAGCAATATGAAAACTAACAGTAAGAAGTAAAAAATAGTTATTTTTAAAGGGACCTATACATGTCTTCATGACCAGCGCGAAAGTGGTCGTTTCCAATTAATTTCCTAAGATCAGTGCTCCTCAAAAGTTAGACCCTGGTGCATATGAAAACATTTGAGAAGTTCTGGCCTAATCTACTTGTATTTTGGATTCCTCTCTTGTAGCGATCTTGCTGAGGCAAGTCTTCTTTAATGGAAAAATGATCTATATCATAGTAGTAATAAGATGAATATGTCTCACCTGCAGCTGTTTGTTCGAATCTTCCATGGACATTAACCTTTTGTGAGAAATCGCTCTGTCGTCTGAAAATTGATGCATCCTTGATTCCAGCAATTCTCTTGCCCTGAATAAGATATCGAATTGATTATTAGCAATCTAGAGAGTTATATGTAGGGCAGGGCAGGGCCGTAAATTGGGCTGAATAGGCACAACAGGGGGTATTGCACCTTAAGGCACACTTATCATTAACAGCTGAGTGTTGGAAATATAAACCAAGGAATTTGTATCGGTTGCCTGGTAGGAATTTATGGCCCTGGTATGATTTGAAATCCTGATGAACTTCGAGAGTTTTTGTTGAAATACACGAACGATATTTAGAAACCATCGTAAAGAATGTTGATATAAGCATCAAATGTCCAACCGAAGTATGGAAAGTACTGGATCGTAAGCATCCAGTGATCAGTGTAAGCATCCAGTGGTTTGTTCTTTTTATCCATAGCTTGAAGTATCTAACGACCTTTATATTTTTCACGAAAAGTCACGGGGGGGGGGGGGGATAAAAAGGCAGCATGGGGAAGCGAGCCTGAGAAAAAAAGACTATTTCCCATTTAGATAAAATATGAAGATCATATTGTCTAAAGGTAAGTACTAGACTTATAACCTTATATTTCATATTTCATATTTCATATATTTAGCTAAGGGGGAGGGTAGCCCTTCAGCACAAGTGCTGGTTTTCAAGGGGCCCTCCCATAAAATAAAACTAAATTACAAAAACTAATTAATATTAAAAACTATTCGAAAACCTATTTTACAATCTAAAAATTTATTTACAATGTTCAAAGTTTACAGTTAAAAGAAAAGAGTTCACCCTGAATCAATTGCTTAAATAGGCTTAGGGAGGATGCTTGCTTTGACTCAGCTTAGAGGCTATTCCACAACTTTGCACCTTGAGTGCCTTGTTTCCCTGAGTTCTTTGATTTGTTAATGTAACTTCGGTCAATGGGCCTATTGACCGAAGTGACATAAAAAATAAAAGAACGCAGGTAAACAAGGCACTCAAGGTCATAAGTCTAGGTAAGTACTCACAATTGACAATGTGCTCAGAGTTTTACAGTATGATTTCCATTAACAGAGATGTGCTCAGAGTACGCATCAGGTATCTAAACAGAAAAAAGTGTCAC
Organism: Aurelia aurita; assembly: GCA_004194415.1. Lineage (NCBI taxonomy): Eukaryota > Metazoa > Cnidaria > Scyphozoa > Semaeostomeae > Ulmaridae > Aurelia > Aurelia aurita. The sequence goes on from REGM01000003.1 coordinate 1,272,040, forward strand.
CACAAAATCAGGATGAAATTATTGTTACCTTTTCTCAACTTCAAAATTGATGACTTTAGTCTCCATGAGGTTCTTTAGTTGACCAATTTCCGACCTTATTCTTTCTAACTCTTTGTCTTTATGTTCCAGCTGAGTCTTTATTTTGTCTCTTTCTCTTCTGTAGCAAAAACATTTGAAACAGTCAGTCAGTGTTAAAAAAAATGAGATAAAAGATGAGATTGACACTGCTGTTAAAAAATTTCAGTTGACTAAGAGAGCACTTATGAGCCTTATTCTTCTTAGTCTAACGTAGGGAAGGAAGGAAGGAATTCTTCTTAGGGAAGGAAGGGAGAGGGGGGAAGTCAAGAGGAAAGAGTACTTATTTCAGAGTCTATCGTATGAGCTTCAAAACACAGTAACAACATAGGCCAAAGCTGACGTTGCGAGAGAGCAAATATACGATAAATCAAGACTCCAGCTAAAACATTTCACCATAAAATAAGATTCACAGTCTCGGGAAAAGTTCATTCATTTCATACAAATCATGAACCCTGTGTTCTCCTTGAGACTCCAGAAGACTTCTATACATTTCAGGAAATACTAGATGTACCAACAAGTATTGCCTATTTCGTAGCTTACAAAAGTCAACCTATTTTCAAAGTTTTTATTGTCGAATCACATCCAACGAAATATTTTGAAACAGGTATCGTATCTTTCTTTTTCTTTCACAGTAAACTGCCACTCCCTGTTTGGTATTTTTACGGCACTCTGAATTTCTCTTTGCAACAATAAGAGAGATGGAACAATATAAGGAGTATGGGCCATGAAGCTTCCAAATCGCTGAAAAAGGAAGTTGAAAGAATATCAACTCAAATAAAGGAACTAACAAAAACTTGTTACTTACTTGAGTTCTTCATAGTCTCCCCTCAGTACCCCATAATCGCTCTGTACTCTTGAGCTTTCTTGCTGATCCCTCGACAGTTTGGATTCCATTAAATCCTCAAAGGTTTTCTGAGTTCTAAATGACACCTCTCTTTGGTATTCGTATTTATCAAGAACCTCTTTTAGATGTCTCCTCGTTTCCGTGTTTTCTTGTCGTTGCAAAGCAACAGTATCTTGTAACCCAGTAACGCATTTTGCCATAGCCTCGTTATCAACTATCAACGCTTTCAAGCAGCCAAGGGCTTCCAGTTTTTCCCTTCTCTCATATTCAAGCTACAAAAAAGATAGGTTCACAATTTTAAACTCCGTCGTTTTTAGACACAAGAGCCAGCCTTCTTAAAGCACACCAATGCATAATTGCAATTTAAATAAAGGACAGACCCTGTCGGCTTAAATAAACTTTGTCACCAGCCTACCAATGATATCAGTAGTCTCGGTGTTACATAACTCTATAAAAGTTCCCTTAAATTGATCAGTGACATTTCGTTTATATTTAAAAGGCATATACTCCTACAGTATTCTACTTAGCAATATTTAGCGTCAAAATAGCTTGCTAATCCACCTTGATGTGAATGTCGACGTGGAATAAAAATTGTTTGGAGTTTCTTATGCCACAATGAAACACAGTACATCGCTTAAAATATCTAACAGATGTTTCGCTCTGTATGAATTCCTTTACAGAATGTAATACCATCGAATTTATACTGGCGATAAAACTTTGCACGTAAAGTAAACATGATTTGTGTTTCCTTTCACCAGCGGTTATCGCCAATGATCTTAATATCCCGTGTGTTATATGCTAAATTATATTTTGGTCATTTCATTTGTGTACCAATATTTTAAAACACACGTTTCATGTTATTTCTCAAAATTTTCACCGATTAAAAATAATTTACCTCTTGCTTTAATCTTTGGCTTTCCTTCTCTGTTTGTTGATAAAATTGACGTTTAACTTGAGAAGCCTAAAAAAGAACGATACAGAAAATTCATCAAGGGTCTTCATCGTAGACTCCTTAAAGCCCAGCAAAATTATTACCAAACTTCATTAATAAAATACTCTCCTCTTACCACGATGAAAGGGAACTGAAACTCACGAACAGAAATTCTGAAGGACTTTTTGAATGCCTCTGACTGTATTCAGAGAAAGATGGGACATCTTGAAATACAGTAAAAACCCGCATATAAGAACCTACCTTTTTCAAACCAAGCTGTTTTGCTTCTTATGTAAAGGATAACATTCATGAAAGCAGGCTGCAGGTTCTTAGATTATAGGTTCTTAAATTTTCCCAACAAAGTTTTTTTTACAATAATTTTTCTTTGCTTGCAGTCTTTAAATATCTCTGCTTACAATCAAAATTTTGTGATACAGAACTGAACATTAGCAATGTGGTGAAATCAGACTTGTTTAGGCCTTTAGATGATCAAAGAGCAATATCAAATTTCCCTATTTCATTCTATAATCAAACTAATGTTTCGGATCGTCACAGTTGAGAACTATATCAATGCATTTGTTCTATACAAAAATCAAGGTGAAAAGGTTCTTACATAAAAGAGTAAATATTGAAGATTTCAGGCTGTAGGTTCTTATTCGAGGAAGGCTCTTATATGCGGGTTTTTACTGTACCTCAGCTGTCATTTGTACTAACTACGTTAATCTACACAAAATCGCTTTTGGCTCAACAAGATGTCTTTGTTTAACTTAACGTAAGACATTTTGACTTAACGTAAATGTTCTTTTGCTTGTAAATTTTGTTTCGCATTAGATGTCAGGTGTATTGTTCGTGATAAAACAACAAAAGAGTTTTGCTCGCGACACCATTTCGAGTTATCGCAACCCTGACCTGACATCTAATGTTAGACAGACTCTACTCAGTATTCATTAGTTTTTAATCGTTGTAGTATTTATGTGTAATTGTATGTAGTTTACATTTTTCATGTAATGGCCATGGGGTAGTCATAGTCTTTTGCTCCTCATGGTATCGTACTTGTAGTATTGTAAAGTAATTTGTAGGTAGTGTAATCAGTAATATGTTTTCTTTAATTTTTTAATGGAATATATATAAAAAACGAGGTCTTTTATCAAACCTACCTTCTGTTGCCTCTCTAGTTCTTTTGCCGTTTCTTCTAACCGTTTCTGAATTTCACTTTTCTCTTTTTCCAGCTTTTCAACCTAAGAAAAATAAAGAATCAATACAAATCAGCCCATGGAATCATCTCATCTAGTTATATAGTTAAGCTTTGGGGCTTGAAGCTCCAAGTTTCATCTGAGACTTTCAAAACATGCTTTTGTCGACTATGTTGCCTTCATGTGGAATGACCCTTTGGAGTGCTTGTGTGGCGGGAATTTGGGCCCCGGTGCTGTTGCCTGGTTGGGGATTACTTTTGGTGGGGGTTGCGGTGGTGTCTGGGCTCTAAAGTCCTAAAATATTCATACCTATGCCAAATTCGGAGTGTTTTGAATCGTTCTATTTGTGGACCAATTACCCAAGATATTGTATTCCTAGAAATATCTCTTGTAGTGCGTCTGCCAGCCATTTGTAACATTCTTATGTAACTTCAATCACAATAAAATTGGTCAGCAAATAAAACATTTCAAATTCTTCATACTTTTCAAATTCATTCAAATCTGGTATAAGTATGAATAATTTTTGGCATATCTGTATATTCGCAAAATATTTCTTGATATGAATTTAGAATACTCTAATAGCCGTAAAGATTTCAATAAGACGCATAAACCAACAAATAATAATTCTGTAATAACTACCGTTTCTTGTGATTCAAAAGCTTCAAATCCCATGCCAGCACTTTCCACTTGCTGAACCTGTGCAATCTGACAAGCTTCTTCTCCTCCAATATTTTCTGACTCTTCGATCAATTCTTTAACTCGCTTGGTTAGCTTTGTGTTGTCTTTATTTTTCCTCTCTAATTCACGGTTTACTCGTTCCAAAGCATTCTCTTGTTGCTCAACTGCTCCTTCTAAACCATTTATCTCATTTGCAAGCTTTCTCACTTCTTCTTGGTGTTTCTTGGACATATTTTTCTTTTCTTCGTCCTTCTGTTTCAACTAAAAGCAAAAATCTCCTTTTATCTAGTATCAAATAAAACAAAACAAAATAAACAAAAATTTATCTGAAAATCATAAAAAAATCATCATAAAACAATGTAGTGTATCGAGTGTTTTAAAATAAATGGCAAACAAACCAAGAAATTATAGCATAAAAGAACCATCTACAAAATCAAAAACGTCTTTAAAAGATAAGAATGTTTTTTATGTGGCGCCTTCAATTTTTCTTACTAAGGATCACTCGTCACAGGACCTTAAAACTAGATTTGACTGAAACAACTAGTACTGTCACATTTCAGGCGAATCTAGCTTTTGCGTCGTCATTAAAACTTAGTGCTATCCTTTTCCAACATTGACTGCTTTTCACTGCCAGGTCTTAAAGTTAAAATAATCTTTAACTTTCAAAGATATTCTTAAGCTTCAAGTGCAAATGCAGGAAATAAAATTTCTACAATATTCGCATAGTTGGTTCCAACAGATCTTACTGTTGAAACAAGTTATTTCTTTATGCACGAACTTAGTCTCTTTGTCTTTGCATCATCATGTAAAATAATACAGCCAAATAAAATAAACCTGACCATGGTTATTTGAAAGCATAAAAGGCAGATTCATTACCTGCTGTTCTAAACGAGAAACTTCTTGCTCTGTATTCGATTTTTCTGCCATAATTTCTTCTTTCTCCTTTTTCAATGAAGTAACTAATTCGTCTACCTATGTGAAATTACAAATTACGCTGTCATCAAAATGTGATCGAAAACGGTATGGGAACAAGAACAAGAAAACACGAAGGTGGAGGTCGCTGAGCTATTCTGTATGGCTGAGTTTACTTACTAAGAATTCTATTCGCGTCAAAATGCAATGAATAGGACACGCTCATTATTATAAATTATGCAATATTTATGACAATACAAGGCTCACTGAGCAGTTGGATGGGTCTACGGGTAGCAGTTTTGCAACAACAGTCATTTTAGTATTTTGTGGAATTTAACATACAGGCACGGTCTCCCCTGCCTGGGGTAACTGACAAGAATTGCCGTGCCGGAAGGAGTGCTGTTTCCAATAACGCTAGTCACTTGAAGTGAGTGATATATGACGCTTCTGCGCCTAGCTTTTTTCGTACGTCTAACATTTTGTTGTCAAAACTGATTTCTTTAACAATCTACTTGAGATAGATTTCACAGTCTGGGCCATTATGCGAACAATATTCAATCATTTACACATTGAATTGCTATTGCTATACTTCTTTGGCTGCATTTTCTACCTGATCTTAGCTTGGCATTTAATTCAAGTAGGTCCTCAGCACATTTAGCAACGCAACTCTATCTGTCCCTAAAAGAAGGTATCTTACCGGGTGGGTAAAAAAAATCCCCGTTTGAAAGGGAACTGCTCCCTGGATATCAAGACAATAATATTGGCAAATATATTATTTAATGGTGGATATGTTTAAATCGATTTTCAAATTTACCTGACTAAAATCGGCCATTCCTTTCTGAAATCAACAGCGATTTTCTCGAGAAAGCGCCTTGAAGAAACCTTCAAAACAGACCTAAAATCACGACCAAATTTTCCAAATATTTCTGCCTTACAGCAATGGCTTTTACATGCTTTAGCATGTGTTATCCCTTTGGGAGGATGAAAGTGTCATCCTGGGAGCATAACAGCATTATTCCGGATGATATCATCCTCCTATGAGGATAACACGTGCAAAAACGTGTTGAAGTCATAGCTGCAAGGCAGGAAAATTTGGTCATGATTTTAGGTCTGTTTTGAAGGTTTCTTAAAGCGGCTTTCTCGAAAAAATCTCTCATAATGTCACAACGAAGTGGCCGATTTCACTCAGGTAAATTTTAAAATCGATTTGAACATGTCCACCATTAAATAATATATTGCCAAAAATTATCACCTTGATATCCAGGAAGCAGTGGCCTTGCAAACGGGGATTGTTTTTATAGACCCACCCGGTACCTATTATTGTTGATGATTCCAGAAAGCCATTGTTAAGAAATCATAATGGCGAGAATACTATTGCAGTGAAACTTATAAATGATTTAAAAAATATCAGTTGTCATTATTAAAAATAAACGTACTTGGCTCTTTTTCATAGTTTGATCATTTTCCTTCTCTGCAAGTTTCTCATTTGCTTCCTTCAATTCTTCCAATATTTGTTCTTGTTTACTCGCCAAGGATGAAGCCTAAAATCAAACAGTTAACACTTCGTTGAAGATTAATTCTGCAAAAGCATAGGGCTCAAATCTTTCAAATCTTAAAAAAGGTGGGTGTAAAATTCTATTTCACTTTTCTTTGAATTGAATGGCTTGAAGGGAACTTAGGGTACTTTGCTGTAAATCTGCCGTGGAAAATTTTTGATATCTTGATTATTTTTAAAATGGCGGCGTTTTTATTTTTGTTGAAAGAATTCATGGAAAATTTTGAAAAAATTAAAATCATCATAAATTCTACATCAATAGAGGAAACATGATACAATCTTCAAGAAAACCATAGTTCACGAAGGTCTACAATATGGTGTTAAGCAGAAATCTGTCGCTCTTCTGGTTTAGGATTTAGGAATTTGATGACGTCACAGCCTCAAATATAATAAACACTGTTATTTTGGGCACGACAGATTTACAGCGAAGTACCCTAAGTTCCTTTCAAGCCATTTAATTCAAAGAAAAATGATCTGAGGACCATAATCTAATCTAATGAATAATCTGAGGACCATACAAAGTCTACCTACATTCAAGCTTCTTTTGCTCCTATCTGAAAATAGATTATCAGATGCTATCTGAAAATGTACCTTAATCACCACAGAAAGTCTCAAAGACCCTCTGCTAACCATGTGGTTTTGCATGCCGTTGCTGTACCAGAATGCACTGCAAATGGACTTTCAGATTATCTGAAAGTCTCTGATGCTAGGCCGGTGTTGTGCTGTTTTCCCATGCGCAGCACGCAAAGCCTCGTGGTTATCAGAGGGTCTTTAACTAAACGTATCAGCCCATGCACTCGAGCACTTTTTGCTGCTGTATAGATAGAAAGCAATGTAATTTCAGAAAAATCCTTCATAGTTAAAGAGAAAAAATTTCAGTCAAACATGGTCAAAATAAATTGCGGCATTCTGAAACTTACACTCCTTTAATCCCACATCGGTATGACTACATTCAGTGTCAAACTTCATATCATTGCAGCTGAATTTCGTCCCTTCCGATAAGAATGATCAATTCAAAACATTAGGGATTCAAAAGGGATTTAAACATTACAAATAGTCACAAGCTTACTCCTGTCTACATTCAAGTGTATTTGTTTCCCTAAAAGCTGGATATAAAAGGTTGGCAAAATGATATTCTAAATCTTTACCTGTAACTCTTTTTCCAATTTAATCTTCTGTAACTCTTTTTCTTTTCCAAGTAGATTAGAATCTGTGTTTTTGATTTCCTGTTGTAAGAATTCTACGGAGTCGAGTAACTGCTCCTTTTCCCTGCTTATCATCCTAGAAAAACGATAAACAATAATAACAATTTCGTCTCTGCAGAGATTTCCTTTTAACACGCCTAGTTTCTCAAAGCATACCGAACAAACACAGTTCTATTTGATTTGGACATTTAATATGATCTCGACTTGCAACAAACAAAGCAATTTCATTAACAACAAATTATTCTATTACAAATTATTTATAATATCAAAATATTTATGTCGTATTTGTCATCAACAGTCTTTCATCTTTGGACCACATTTCGACTGGTTTTTTCAATAACTTGATCAAGATACTTTATTATATAAATTTTCAATATATCTTTGTTTAAGATATTATTAAAGTCAGTCTGAAATTAGATGCCACGTGAGATTGGCAACAGCGCAAAATTACCCATGCAAAACACTTCAATTGTTGTTATTCGCAGGCATTTTCACGTGACATCTAATTGGAGACAGACTATAGGTATACATTGATACAATTAGAAGCGTTTTAATTAACATCATATAATAATGGAGGTTAAAATTGCAAGTTGCATGCATCAGCTATCTGCCCATGACTTGAAGAATAAGAACAAAAAATAGTAAAACAATTAAATAAAATTGAATAACATTAAACAATCAAATAAGTAACAATGAAATAAAGGGAACAATGGAAACAGAAGAATCAAATATGACAACAGAAGAATGAAATATGACAACAGAAGAATGAAATATGACAACAGAAGAATCAAATATGACAACAGAAGAATCAAATATGACAACAGAAGAATGAAATATGACAACAGAAGAATGAAATATGACAACAGAAGATATACCTCAACTGTGATTCTTTTTCATTGATGAGTTGCTCCATCTGAGCAGTTCGTTTTTCGGCCTCTTCGAAGTTTGTGGATAGCTGTTGAATACACCAAAGAAGCAATCAAGCACAAACATTAAACAATGTAGAAAAACGGACCGACGAAGAGAAAAACCGTCGTAAAATGTATTAATTTCTTGGAGGTAAATGATTAGACTATGGACAAAGCACAAGTGCAGCTATTTCACTGTCTTGTAACTGCAGAAATGATCTTTGATGCAATCAGAAATTTCCTATGAGATTTTTTGACTAAGACCTGCACATCGATTGCTAAATCAAGCTAAGCTGCAGAAAATAGGACAACGTGCTTTAAATCCCATACCTTAACGATCTCATACCTTGTTTTGAATTTAAGAGGTATTTGAAAGAACCAACAAACTTAGCACCTTATAAGCAATTTGTAGTTTCTCCTGAGGGAACTGAGAATATAACAAAAAATAAACCCCACCTTTTGTATTTCTTGTTTTTGTCGATCACTCTTCAAATTCGCTTGTTTGATATCTTCATTATGTTTTCGTCTCTCCATTTCTAATTCATGACTTATATCTTCTTTCATTTTGTTTAATTCATTCGTCAATGAAAGTTTCTCATTCGACATCAAGCTCGTCATTCGATCGATCTCCGAATTCAATGACGCCATCTTCGATTTGTACTGTTCAGTTTCTCCTTTGTAGGCCTAAAAACGAGGGAATCGTGTCAGTGAAAGTAGTCGAAAATATGTCACTTAGCAATATGAGAACTCAATTCTTTGACCAATCACCTTTGTAATATTCTGCAACATTTACGGGGACGACATCGAGAGGCATATCATCCTTTTTTTATTCATTCATTTCTATGTAGCATCTGAAGGTCGCTTTAGGACACTGAGCAGCTAGGCTTATCGAAGCAGTGTCCTGATCTTTCTCTCACACATCGTATCTATGTATGTATGTATGTATGTATGTATGTATGTATCATTTGCCACAATTAAAAATATTTACAAGTTTCATAATATAAAAATAGATACAATACAATATATAAGGTTAAAAACGTAAAGAAAAACACCCCTAATTACAGTGGCAGGGATAGCATTAAAAGGTCAAGCTGACCTTATTTCCATAATGGTCCCCTTAGAGGTGTCGGTATAACGGAAAAACGTAGGTTAATGGAAAATACAGATGTATATGTGTTTTCAATACAAATCTTGATTCCTTTAACCTGGAATTACAGAGAGGTGGCGACTCTCCTCACTCTACGTAGCAGGTTAACAGCTTTGACAGGGCGGGGACTTGAACCATCAACCTTCAGATTGGTAGTCATTCGTGCTACCACTGAGCCATCCCCATTTATCACCCTTTTTTCAGACAGAGTACGAGATTTTTGAATATTTTGAATTTTTGAGATTTTTGATTTTTGATTTTTGAGTCGAGATTTTTTTAGGAATTTTAAGCGATTTGTCGGGAAAAGAAATGACTTTTTCCATCGGAGAAAGATTACTGGGAACATAAATTTTCAAGTATTCTTGGCGACCTATTCTTGGAGATCTCAAAATCTGACATCAAGAAATTTTCCTTTGCCTTAAAGTAACATACCTGACAATCCTCTTCTGACTTGTTCAATCGTTTGAAAATCCTGTTTACAGATTCTTTAATATTTCTTCCATTGTCATCTTGTTCATCACTAAAATCAGTGTATCCATTGAGGGCGCTCAGTTGCTTCCTGATCATTGCTTGAGCAGCCTTGAAAAAAATGCATAACGAAACGTTGTAATGTAACAGATTGAATTTACAACTGCAAGGAGATTTGTCAGAAAGCAAGTATAAGATATTTCATAACAATTCCCTCTCCATAAACTTTTAATCTCTAAAAATTTCTCTAAAACAATCTGGAAGATAGCATTTGTACCAAATCAATCTTAACCAAATTTCAAAACGCAAACAGGCAGATAGGCGAATTTTTTCAAGGTATTGTCTGCAGCCTAAATATCTAACGGTGGTGGAAAAAAACTCCTTTCTTCTGAAAATAAACTTGTGTTTGTGACAAGATTTCGGATACATCAATTTATTATTGCCACATTTTCCCATAAAGACTTTGATACCTACTGTTAGGTTGTCTATTATGGGCAAGTATCGGTACAAAAGACATAAAACTAAATATCTTTCGACGTGCATATTCATATTCTTGTAACTCTCATACACACAAAAACATTTTCCATCTTACCTTAATTTCTGCTCTTAATTGATCGTTATCACTTTGTATCATCATCGTCCTTTCATTATCTTTTTCTTTCTTTGATTCATAATCTTCTCGTGTCCTTTTCAATTCATCTGATAATTCACTTCTTCTTTTCGATATTTCAGTTAATTGTGATTTCAAAACTTCGATCTCTGTCAAATGTTTTCTGCTTCCTGTTTTAGTTGTGTCTAAGCTTTCATTTAAAAGTTCACTTTGTTTTATTTGGTATGTGAGTTCTTCTTGTAGCCTGTCTCGTTCTGACTCGGCCTATAAATGAAACAAACAAAGTTCTCACAAGTCTTAGAAATTAGCTGAGCTTAGGAATGCAAATTTATCGATGGCTAATAAAAATGAAGTAGATTTTGATTTCAAAATCAAACTTAAAGTAGAAAGCAAATTATGATAAACTTATGATGGGTAAAATATGTAGCATAGAATTTAAATGCTTTGAGCATAACAGTTCATCAACAGTAAGGGAATTAAAGAAGATGCACAATACCCTGCAACTTACCGAACAAATGCGAAGAACAGTAACTTTCCATTAAATCCTTCAAGAATTGTGGCAAAAACTTTGTAGAAAGGCAAAAAATGGACAGCGACTAGTCAACACTCTTTGTATTTATAAAAGTAATAGTTTTCTCTTTGTCCTTTCATGTTCAGTCACAACAACATTTGATCGATGTTTTTCTGTTTTCAAATCAACATTTTTCGAGAAATCGCTCATGAACCAGAAAGTAGCTCGCCGAAAAATCGACAAAAAATCGCGAAGTATAATTTGGGATTTTGATTAAAATTTAAATAACCCAGCTTTGAAATCGGCCAAGTGTACGATTTATCACGATCTATCGTTAGAAATTAGACCATTATGTCGTTAGACCATTATGACGCATCCGGTAGTAGAAGTATTTTGCACAGAAAAGCAATTTTGTTCAAACTCACCTCTTGAAGTTTTCTCGATTTTTCCTTCAACTGTTGCTTATGTTCCATTAATTCTTTATCGATAACTGTCAAACGTTCAGTTTTCTGTTGTAAACTTCTTTTAGTTTCTTCATAAATTTCCGTTATTCTTTGTTTTTCTCTTGTCACTTCTCTGTGTTCCATTTGCAGCAAACTAAATTCCTTTGTAAGCATTGATCTCGATGATTCATGTGATTTTAACGATGTCTCAGTTTCTGCATAGTCGAGCTTCAACAGAATGAAATTATGGTTAAGACTTCATTTTTGTTCATATCAAACTATTTATAACACAAAATCTTTATCAAGAAAAGGGCCCCTAAAGTTATCGCAGAAACTTTAGCTTGAAAACAAAGGTAGGTTTCAAATATGAACTTCACGAATGATGTACATGTTTTTCTCGACGTACATTCTAACCCTAGAGTCTAACCCTAGAGGATCCAAAGGAAATCTTTTTGATCATACGAAAACAAATATTCTGTTGAACTAAATATCACTCACTTTTTTGCAAATTATGTCAAACCTAATTTCACTATTACCAGTGAGGAAACGATAGAAACTATAAATTCAAGAAAATTGTATTCAAACTTCAAATACAGTTTTGCTCATCTGTCTGCCTGAAAACAGATGTCATCTTATATTCGCGACAAAATGAAATCCCTTGTGTTACGGTCAGGATTCGCGGACTTCTGCATATTATATCTATATTGAGACATATTTCAGCGTAGATAGTAAGCATTTTTCAGAACAATATTACCACATTATCAATTTTTTTATAAATAAAGTTAAAAAATCGTACCTGCATAGTCCCCAGTGTTGATTTTGCGTGCTCCAAATGCTCTTCTAAAACCTTTACTCTCTCCATCAATCTCTCTATCTCGTCAGTTTTCCCTGTTAGTCTGTACGTTAGCTCATCAACCTCGTCTTCAAGTTCTTTGTTCTTGTCTTCCTCGATTCCAAGCAAGTGATTCGCACCGAGGCTATCTGCTTTAGCCTTCTCTAATTCATTAGATGTTGCTGCTAGTTTATCTACTTTCTCCTTCAGTGTGTATTCAAGAGATTTTATCTGCAAGAAATTTGGAACATACCATGAGTCATAATTTCCCTCACTATTAAAGCAACATTATGTGCGACAAGGCTCTTATACAATTTTAGAAAATTCCTTGTGTCCCTGAGAAATTCGCAAATTTCTCTTCTTCCCCGATAGATTTCTACATGAACTTCCTTAACTTAAATCGGTCCCTAAAAATTCAGCTCCCTCTCCCTTAATCATTTCTTTATAAAACCTCAAATCTCTTACTACTTAAAGGACACTTCGTACAAGAATTCCAATAGTAACTTTATGTTGAGAAAAACTACGACACGAAGAAGCTATCAAACAGTTTCGAGGAATCAATAACAACATACTTAGCAATTTATTTAGATTGGGATCAGTATCAGTATCTTCTAGAACAATTAAATATCAGAGTGTAACTCTTTTACCAGTATATACCAACTCAATATAAAGATAAACTATTCTCAGGAGCTTCATAGATTCTAGGATTTGACAGTCACTTCTGTTTAAAGGCACTTCTAGGATCACACAGATATATAAACATAAAATATTCGATATTTACCTGATTTCTAAGATTGGCAACAACTGAGTTGAATTGTTTCAAGTCAGCCTCATTTGTGATCATCGTGCCTCGTAACGATTGAAGTTCTTCTTTTAACGAATCTCGTTCGGATGTAGCTCTGTTGACATGCATTTGACTCGCTTCGAGATTCTCTGTGAGTCTTTGAACCTAAAAATTCGATAATCAATTCGTGTAAAACAGCGCCAAAATTGAGTCACGGTAATATGAATCGGAACTGCAGTTTGTTTAATCTTTTACCCCTGGAGCACCATGGTAACCAAATAACATTAAATATAAAATGATACATTTCAGGTAGCTGGGGACGTTGAAGGAAAACAGGACTGGGGGAGACAAAAACTGACATTCTCCGGATTGGTTGCAAAAATTTCCCAGAGAAGAATAGAATGAACATCGTCAAAGAAGCTATGAATAGAAAGTTGTGACCGCCTACGTCAGCCTCCCGACACGGCACCCAGAAGAAAAAGAAGGTAAACTGTAAACTGACGACGTGATTCCTTGTACAGTAAAACCCCGCGTATAAGAACCTAGTGGATTAAGAACCTGCAGGCTGAAATTGTCCAATTAGACTGCCATTTTATAAGAACCAATCCATTGTATTCATTGTTTAAGAACCCAGGCTGACTTGCAAAATTGTAGGTTCTTATACGCGGGTTTTTACTGTATTCGTTTGATGTTTTTAATCTGATTTCTTTATTTTCTCTCATACAATTTATATCTCAGTTTGAAGCCATAACTATCATTCAATTCAAGACTGAAAACTGAGACTCGTGTAGTCAGTCTAGGTAAACTGAAGGGCACGAGAGCAAACCAAACTTTTACAGCCAATATCATATTAGATGTAGATCGTGTCGGTTACAACCGACCAATCATATTTGTACATTTAAATCCATTTAAGGTTTCTTACTTATCTAGATGTCTTTCAAATTGTAGTTCTATATAAGGCCCTTTTTAAAAAACGATGAACTGACTACCCTCCTGAAAAACATTTAGCAACAGAATGAAATGAAAGTTACCTTTGACTCCAGTTCAGCAATAACTTTTTCACTTTCTTTGATAATCTTCTTTTTATTTTCCACATCTGATGAAAGCCTTGCACTGTTCTTCCTCTCCTGTTGTATCTTTTCTGTCTCTAATGCAATATCTCTTTTTATCCTTTCCAATTCCGCGGTTTTGATGGATAAATCCTTTTTGTTTTTACCAAGATCAGCATCTACTGTTTTCATTTCGTTTGTGACACTCATCAGATTATCTGGATATAAAGATTTATGAGTTTATTAAACTTCAACGATATTTCAACAGATCAACAGATCCAGTTTCACATCAAGACCCTGTGTGCAGAGGACTGGNATAATCTTCTTTTTATTTTCCACATCTGATGAAAGCCTTGCACTGTTCTTCCTCTCCTGTTGTATCTTTTCTGTCTCTAATGCAATATCTCTTTTTATCCTTTCCAATTCCGCGGTTTTGATGGATAAATCCTTTTTGTTTTTACCAAGATCAGCATCTACTGTTTTCATTTCGTTTGTGACACTCATCAGATTATCTGGATATAAAGATTTATGAGTTTATTAAACTTCAACGATATTTCAACAGATCAACAGATCCAGTTTCACATCAAGACCCTGTGTGCAGAGGACTGGATGAAAGTCTGAACTGAAGGGATGTCGACGAGAAGTCCTTCAGCAATTTTGCTACTCAGAAAAAATGTCGCTATTCTAACGATAGGGTTTTCAGCTGAAAAGCTTTTGCAAGTTTTTCGCAGGAACATAAGAAGCCACTTCTAACACAAGACCTTGATTATTTTCTCTCATTATTCTACCGGTAAGTGTTATCTCGGACATTCCTTTGGCGAATACATTTTAAAGTTAAGACAAAAAATCAGAATTGTTTGCTTCCAAATCAGAAAGTTAAAGTCCCAGGGTTAAAGCCTGGTTCACACTAGGTCGTTGAAGTAGCTGGAGTCGTTGAGGTCACTAGAACAAATGTCCCAAAAGACTGAATATGAACGGCGAAAATAAACTCCCTATTCACCCTGATGACACCAACGACTGAGTTTTTGCCGTTCACATTCATTCTTTTTGGCCGTTCGTCCCAACGACCCGAGCGACCCGAGCGACTCCAACGACTTCAACGACCTAGTATGAACCAGGCTTAAACAAAGATGGCAAGAATTTCTCAAATCGCTGAGAATTTAATTGACCGAAATTTAAGAAAAGAAACTTGCAACGCGAGAATTATTTTATTGTCTTTCTATTGTCTATGTACACGTGCCGTAAAAAAGTGTGGGTATAAAAACTTCATTTTCTATTCCTTTTACTGTTTTCCCATACTTCTAGAAGTCGTACGAAAAAAGTAAATACATTTTTGGAATGCACGAAGTCTCTACTTTATGCACGAGGAGTCTCGTTGAGATTTTCGGACAAAAAAAATTGCGATTGTGTCTCTTTAAGGTTATGACTTTGCCATGGTGATTTATATTTGAGTTTGGGAATATCCTGCAGCGCAAAGATTCCAAACGGAATTCGGGAAAGGTGGTTTTATCAAAATTAGATACGTTGACAAGTTAAAAAGAAAAAATGTAAAATGTGGCCCAAAGATAGACTTACGACGTGATTCCTTGTATTCGTTCAATATTTATAATCTGATTTTTTTATTTTTAACCATCCAATTCAATGAGCGATACTGAGACTTATGTAATGAGTATAGCCCAAAGAGAGCATACCTCTTAACATTTGAAGCTCATTCTGCCTCTTATTCAACATCGACCTCGTATCCACAAGATCCTTTTGCGCCTTATCAGCTGCTGATTTTGCTGCATCGCAGTCATCAATTGCTTTTTGAAGTTCGAGGAAAGAATTCTTTTTCTCGGTCAATAAATCCTCCATTTGTCTGGAAGAAAAAGATCGAAATAGACTCTTAAACATTCAATCAAAACATGATAACAGGATTCTTGAGAAGGGACTCATTCCCATTGGCAATCATACGAACTAAAGATATGCTGAAATCTTGAATAAATGGGNTGAAGCTCATTCTGCCTCTTATTCAACACCGACCTCGTATCCACAAGATCCTTTTGCGCCTTATCAGCTGCTGATTTTGCTGCATCGCAGTCATCAATTGCTTTTTGAAGTTCGAGGAAAGAATTCTTTTTCTCGGTCAATAAATCCTCCATTTGTCTGGAAGAAAAAGATCGAAATAGACTCTTAAACATTCAATCAAAACATGATAACAGGATTCTTGAGAAGGGACTCATTCCCATTGGCAATCATACGAACTAAAGATATGCTGAAATCTTGAATAAATGGGGTTAAAATCCGAAATAATGTGGATTTCAGTCATTCTGAAACAAAAGCTGATCCAGACAGGAAAACTAGTTACAATTCGTCTCGAGTTTGATTTGGTTGAAATCTCTAATAAACGCATCACTCATGCAAAGGTTCAAATCTCTCTGAATTTGCGATTCTTCATATCTTCCTGACGTCACTTTTGAAAAAATTTGGTAGCTTTTAGCTTTACTATCAAAATAAATTTGATTAGAAAGAGAAATTAATTGCTTTGGGGCACAAACTTTTCCTATTTTGAGGCTCCCCTTAAAGTAATATATAAGTTCTGAAGTAATTTTTTCCGTTTGTATATATATCGTATTGTATCATAGAAAAATTTCAACTTGCATTATCTTATGCTGAAGGGTTTTGGGTTATAAATGATTTAACATGAATAAATAAATATGAAATAATATGAACCATCGAGATCACTTCTTTTCCTTATTTTCATTATACCACACAGAGAGATGGAAAACATTTCATTTATAAACATATGCTAACAGACGAAATCATTCCTCACTTCAAGACTTGTCCAGAGAAAGCCTCCACTGAAAGCTAGTGTGATTTAGGGTCTGTTTATATGAGGAAAACTATCCCATCTTCCAGGCTATGAGCTGTCAGGTGGGATGAAATCTGCGCGTGTTTATATGTAAAATTTCATCTCACCTTCCAGTTTTTTCATCCCACCTTCTAGCTTATAACTCCAGACAATAACAGTCATAATTGGTGTTTGGTGCCAGCAGCGATTAGGTTTCCTATTGTTCTCCTCTTGGCGCTCGCAAAACAGACGATCTCATCCCACCTTTCAGCTTTTCATCCCACCTTCCAGCGTTTATATGGGCAATTTTCATCCCACTTCAGTGAGATCCCACCTCTCGTAGAGTGGGCTCTCGTAGAGTGGGATCTCACCTAACCGGGATGGCTGGTTTTCCATATAAACGCAAGATCAAAATTACAAGGGATAGTATAAGAGGGTGGGATCTCACGTCTCAGCTCACAGCCTGGAACGAGGGATGATTTTCCCCATATAAACAGGCCCTTACAGTATCAAATGCACTACCAACCTTTTACTGGTCATTTCTGTCAGTTTTAGTTGACTCTCAAGAGTTGAAACGTTTTGCCTCAAATCCTCAACTTGTCTCTTCAAAGTTTTCCTTTCATCTTTTAAACCCTGGATGGAGAAATGATGATGAAAATAAGTGATACTTTCATGATTAAAAGTAGCCAACTAACCGATATGTAAAGCCTGCGGTCTTAGAAGTTTAAATAACCACCCACAGTAAATTGATACATGAAAGCCATATCCCTTCGAAAAGATTCATTTTTCTTTGTATTTGACAAATACGGAGCAAAAATACTTGTCTAATTAAGAGGCTGTTTGCGAAATGGTTGATCTCTTGTCCATCCAACACGGAATTATCTTCGTCAATTAAGGCCAAAATATCAACTTAGTAGTTAGTCTTGTTGGACAGTAAGGTCTAAATGGACCAGATTCAGTTTCTTGACCGTTTGCACTATGTATAGAACCTTACTCTCTCCCTAGAACTTAAAAAATCAATTTAAATTGATTTTAACTGAATGCAAAAGCAAAAGTTTTGTATGAGATTCATACCTCGATCAAAGTTATTACTGTCAGAGAAAAGTCCTACCTGTATCGTAGGTCTTGGATCACCATTTTTACAGGCAGATAAAACATTGTCTGCTTCCTTTAATTTGTCACCCAATTCTTTTTGTCTCGTAAATAAAACACGCACGACTTCTTCTGACGAACATTGCTCTGGTCCAAGCCCTTCTTTCTCAAGACTTGAGATAATTTCTTTCATTTCAGTTGTATGCTAGAAACAGATAGGAATGTAAATATTATTGGATTCATTGGTGGAGGTAACAGGATACGATTTTTACTCTCTAAGACTGCGTTCACACAATACCGGCACAATTTGAAAACGGTGAAAAATGTGACGGATAGGCGAAAACGGCACATTTTTTGCCAGCAGATTTTGAAAATGATAGATTTTGAAAAAGGAACTCTAACTGGCACATTTTGAAAACGGCATTGTGTGAACACTCGAAAATTGAACATTTTTCGACGGTTTCAAAACAAGGCAGATCAATTCTTGAGGTGTAGGTACATTTCTTTGGCATCAAATTCTTGGGGAGATTGCAACAAGTTTGTTACCGTCAAATTTCTTACAGTTTTCAAATTGTGCCGGTATCGTGTGAACGCTAGCTAAAATTTTGCTACCGTCATATTTTTCACCGTTTTCAAAATGTGCCAGCATCGTGTGAACGTAGTCTAAGACAAATTCTGGGGGAACAACAGCCCCTGTCTCGATTTTATGACCCGGAGGTGAAAATAACCATGTTGAAAACTAGTATATTGAAGATAAGTCTAAAGAAAACGAGAACATAATTCTCAAATAGTTTATCAACAATGAAAAACCATTAGTAAAAGCTACGCTGATAAATCCTGCTCATCCGAGTATCTGGGGCTTAAGTTCATACTGTGGACTTCCAAATATTCAAATATTCAACATCTCATTCTCTAAAGATAATGGTTGAAAATTGAAATATCCCTATTTTCGAACCATTTCATAGCATGGGATTTTCTTTCGAACTGTCATTGACTGTGAAACGATGGTCTTATGCTACATCAATGGATTACAAAGCATTAACATATATCCCACCTTTCTACTTTCAGAACGCATAGCTGACCATTTGCCGTGATAAGGTAACGCTCTCCCAGGTGAGCTTGGCCTATGTTGGTCTTCAAGATCTTTCAGTTGTGTGCGCAGGATTTCACTTTGCTTCCGTAAACTTGTAAGAGTTTTCTCATGCTCAGCCTACAGATAGAATAGGTTATCACAGGGAATGAACAGCTACGAAAAATAAGATCCTGGGCAACATTCACGGTGTCTTCTAAAGCCATTGCTCATAATGTGGGTTTGTAACGGTATCATTTCAAAGTCTTTCGCATAATTTACCATAACCATCGTTAATGCTAACAATAGTTTAGCCTTTGCTTTGATATAACATTTAAAAACAGAATCTGAAAGATAAGTAACAAAATCAAGCTTTGCAGATATTTCAAACGTTGAAACTTTTTTCTGGCTTATAAAAACAAAAATTTAAATTCATCTCCAAACACTGCCCGTTACGAATCAAACATTTTGTATCTGAATTTGTATTTAAATTTGAAACCTTCTCACTGCGATCCACTGTCACCGTGTGAAACGACAAGCAGTAACCAATTTGACTTTCGTAAATACGACAAAATGTCTTACATTGAGGTCTCGTGTATGTTGAAGATGTTTCTTCTGTAATTGTTCAATCTCTGTTGACATCTCTGTTCTCAGTTTTTGTAGCTTCATTTCTGAAACAGCCAGTTTGCCACTCAGTTGCATATACTGAAAAATAAAAGAGGATCCTTCGTTAGATGTAAGATCGTAAAGTTTACCATCAGGAAAGTTGCTGGCAAATGTTTCTTCGATTCTATTTCTTGAACACGGTTCTAATCATGCCAAAATTGGCCATTTCCTCAACAAGAAAATTGTCCCCCGCTTTGGCAAAATGTTTGAGATGAGAGACAAGTACCAGGTTGCCTTCCTTTTGCCCATGGGGAGATTTCAATAGCGCGATGACGGGGGCAGGGTGTCATTTTGGACCTTGAGATCATATCCCCAAATTCGTTAGCCTTTCATACAATTTTTGTGTATGCCGTCCTTCTAGAGTTCTAAATAATGTCATCCTTGAGCGTCTCGATGAACGGAGGGAGGTTGGCTAATTTCAAGTAAGAATGTGCTGCCCACATTCTCAAGAGGGTACCCCCACATTCTCAAGAGGGTACCCGTTGGTTTTACAAAATTCTTCACAAAAAAGGTACCCTTGCTTTTAGGCCAATCTTCGAAACAATCAAACCGTTGCCAAGATTAAAACGTCAAAATATTGAGAAAAAATTGGCTAGACAAATTGCAAAAGTGTAGGGTACCCTTGGTTATACTGGAACATCAAAAAGTATACACTAGAGGGCGGCACATCCCTATATACCTTTACTGTGAGAGAACCCCCCTCCCCGTATCTCGATGCCACCATACAGAAATAAAAACAGCAATAAAGCAAAGAAAAAAACCTTTTCACTGCTCTCTTTCGTATCCGCTTTCTTTCTTTCGTCCAGCTCTTCTTCGATGTCTGATTTCATTTTCGTTAATTTGATCATATTTTGTAAGGCTGACAACTTTTCTTTTCTTTCGTTCAGCCGCTCTTTTTCACTTGTAGCGAGAACTTCCCTCACTTGAACGAGTTCTTTCTGTTGAAAAATAAAAAAGCGTCATTTAGAGAGAGAAGTTTTGTTAAATTTAAGAAAAGGAGGACCAATAAATAAGTCACTGCTAGTGTTCTGTTGTTTTAGTAAATTCATTAGGGAATGCTCTTTGAACCAAGCACTTCGGAAGCCTAGATAGTTTTAACAATGTTTTAACAAAGTGTCTGCTTCCTTGACAGGAAAACACAGCTTTCTCTTAGACTTATCACATGAGTCCTTGTTTTCGCTCCATTCCCCCTAACCATACCCCACAATACCCATTCCGCTTCAACTAAGTTTTAGCGGAATGACCATAACAATAAATAACAATTCAATTCAATGGAGCAAAAGTTGGACTCATATCATCAGTTTAGCTTTCTCTGCGGTAAGTCGATGTCTATGCAGTGACACGAGTTTTCGCAAGATTTCAGAATGCTCAAGATTCCGAACACTACAGGTCTTAACGCGTTCACGAAAGAGGATCCAGTCAAAATCTAAACAAGAGTCGACACATTACGATTCTTACCGGCCTGACAAAATAATTCCAAAGAGAGCCTTCTCAAAGTCTGAATCATCAGTCTTCACCAATTAAAAAATACAATAATGTTAGGAATCTTTCCGCGAAAAATCACGAATTTCAAGCCAAGCCCATTAAAAAGTTTGATACACTTACCCTGAGACTAGCAAGTTGTTTCGCCATTGGACTATTGTCTTCATCAACATCACTTCCTTCTTTTAACATCGCTAAACTATCTTCCAGTTCATCAACTTGTTTTTTGTATAATCTCACCT